>JAOPSE010000119.1:6175307-6524300 GCA_029449295.1 Zea luxurians
CCGGCTTTGAGGGCCGAATTGTCCGTGATCAAAGACTCATGAACTTTGTGTGTATTCATCGTTTAAACTTTATTTAGGATTCAGCCGATTCTCCATCGGCTCTAGCATTACAGGAATGAAACCTTTCTTATCTATACTTATGAACTGATAATCAGAAAAATCTACCCCTGTGAGACATGTAGCAGTCTCATAAGTCCAGAGTACAGGGGCATCGGCCACAGCGATGCAGGCCGATACATCAGCATGTACTTGTTCTACTTCATCGCCTACCCATTGTATTAGCATTGGTGTAATGTAGAAGGTACACATTGATTGGCATGAATCCAATCTCTGCCTAGAATTAAACTGTAATTCCCTTCTACATCAGCGACGAAGAATGCAGCAGCAAGGGTCTTAGTCCCGATGGTTAATTCAACGGACGTGACTCGCCTGGCTTTAATCGAACTATCCCCAACACCGCTGAGGGTCATGTTGGTTTTGACAAGTTCGTCATCTTGTTTACCTAATTTTCTGTATAATGAATAAGGCATTAGATTTACAGCCGCCCCTCCATCCACCAACATCTTAGCAATCGGTATTCCATCAATGTGACCGCGCACGAAGAGCGGCTTTAAATGATTTACCGATTCCTTTGGTTTAGTAAAGGCGGCTTCTTTAGGACCAAAATCAAACTGGGCAGCAACGGGTTCATCGTCGCTAATGATAGTGCAATCGGAAGAAAATGTAATAATATTTACATCCATACCTGGGCGTTCCGGAGAAGCCTCGTAGTCGACCAGGTCTTCTCCTAGCAGGTCGTCCTCTTCCATGGATGTTGTCGTGTTGTTGGAGGCTTCCTGATGAACGGCGGACGGTCCGCGCGCAGGGGCCGGACGGTCCGCGCCTGGTGCAGGTTGTCCAGAGCCTTCCTGGTGAACGGCGGACAGTCCGCACGCGGGGGCCGGACGGTCCGCGCCTGGTGCAGGTTGACTTTCTATTTCTGTGGCCGTTTGTTTTTCCTCAACGGCCTTCGGTCTCCATTTCTTTTGTGGTGGCGGGTATAGCGGATGTGTGTCATTAAATGTCTTTTCCGCCTCCTTCTCCTGGCTCTCCTTTGCTCTTAGGCGCTGTAATTTTCTCTTTTGAGATCGTGTCAATCCCGTTGGGCACCATCGAGGCATGGAGTATTTTGGATCGGCTTTTTTGATGGTAGCCGTATCCTTTTCAGTTGTGTTGGCCGATTCGCCGAAAATCATCGGCCCTTTATTGTCTCCCTGTATGACAACATCTGCGGTGCCTATTTTGATGGTGTCCTTTTTTGTTGTTCTTTGAACTGCCACAGACATATGCCCCCCTGCCGGATTGGTCGGCCTAGGAGGCCGAGTAGTCCGGCAACCTTGTTGGGTCTGTGCCTGGTGACCGGATTCAGCGGTGCTCAATCGGTCTTGCACTGGCGGTGCCAACCTATCAAAAACGGATGTTTGGGGTGCCCCCCAGGCGGGGTATGGTGGCATCCCAAATGGATATGGTGGCATGCCCCACATTTGATTTGGGACATATGGTGGAGGTAAGTATGTGTATGGATATGGCATGGGTGGATAAGGAGGTGGAGGGGTCCATGTCGGCATGTTGGGTCTCAATTGTACAATAGGACTCTTCATTTCTTCAGATTGGTGAGGTGGTCCAATCGGCCTGACCTGACGTTGCTCATGAATGGGTGAGCGGGGTCGCTTCGGTGGCCGGTCACTTGGGCCAGCCTTCTTTTTCACATATTTAGACAACAATTGATCGAAAGTCGGGCCAGGCTTGATCAGCCGACCAGCTGCTTTAAATGTATTTGTTTTCCACGTACCTATCTCTGGTCGTCGTGGTTTGAAAGTACGTGGTCGCTGCGAGCTCTGAGCATGGCCGGACCGTCCGCCGGAGCTCTCCGGACTGTCCGGTGGGGTCCCGGACCGTCCGCTCCTACGTGCCGGACCGTCCGGGATACGCAGCACGGGTTCCTGTATCTGTCTCCCTGTCTGCGCTTGCCCCCCAGTACTGGAGGCTGTGATGATCACCTTTAGAGTCTCCCCTCCATCGGGAGTCTTCTCCGCTACCACTTTCCTGCAAGAAACTTTATGACCCTCATCGGCCTTTTTTGCATTGCCGATGACTATTTCTTTGCCTTTGCCTTCATCAGCTGTGTTTGGCCGAGTCAGGACTTTCTTGCCCTCAAAGTCGATCATGTTCATTGGAAAGGGCTCCGTGTCCACCTGCATTTCCTGAAATTTCAATCGTCCTTCGTTAATGGCCGATTGAATCTGTCGACGGAATACATTACAATCATTAGTGGCATGAGAAAATGAGTTATGCCACTTGCAATATGCACGACGTTTTAGCTCGTCGGCGGATGGAACAGTGTGGTTTATTTTAATATTGCCATTTTTTAGTAGTTCGTCAAATATTTTATCACATTTACCAACATTAAATGTAAACTTAACCTCCTCTTGCCGTTTCTTTTGAACCGGCTGCAAGGAGGAACAAACCGAAGATTTGGCCTGTTTTGGCCAAACCATTTCAGCAGCATACACTTCTACTGATTCGTCATCTGAGCTACTTTGGTCGTATTCTACTACATGTACGTTGTGACGCATTGTTTTAGTAGTTTCTTTGCTCCGGCTTTCGCAAGCCGAAGCTCTCTGGTGTAATTGTGCTAGTGTAAAGAATTGAATGCCTTCTAATCTTTCTTTTAAATAATATCGCAGACCATTAAAAGCTAATCCTACTAGCTGTTTCTCTGCTAAATGAATTTGAAAGCATAGGTTTCTTGTATCTCGGAATCTCCGGATGTAATCATTAACCGATTCATCTTTTGTCTGTCGCAACGACGCTAAATCTACCAAATCCAATTCATAGTCACCGGAGAAAAAATGATCATGAAATTTTTGTTCTAAATCCCCCCATGATGAAATGGAATTAGGAGGTAAAGTGGCGTACCATGCAAACGCAGTTCCTGTTAAAGATAATGAAAACAAACGTATGCGAAATGCCTCTATGTCGGCCAACTCTCCTAATTGTGCTAAAAATTGACCTATGTGTTCACGTGTGTTCTTTCCTTGATCACCCGAAAATTTTGTGAATTCGGGTATCCTGGTTCCCTGTGGGTATGGATGGTGATCAAATCGGCTGTCATAAGGTTTCCGATATAATTGCGCCCCAGGGACCATGCTTACTCCGAGCTTATCTCGGAACGCCCCGGCTATTTCTTCCCTTACTATATCAATGGCAGCCGGTGCGAGACCACCGGCTCTCTGGTCAAACATAGGTGGGGTTGGCTGGATATTAGCATGTTGTCTTTCCCCCCACTGGTTTGAGTTACGTGGTGCATTTCCATTTACTCTATATGGCTCATACGTTTGATCGTTTCTTTCCGGCCTTCCAGGTGGGGCCGGAAAGCTTTCCTGGGCTTTGGATCCTGAATTAGTGGGCTGGTGCATTGCATAGTATGATGGGAAGTGTTGCTGGGACGAGCGAGGATTCATGTAATAATCCTCTTCAAAAGACTTATGCGCGGACTGTCCGGATGCGTACCCGGACCGCCCATGGTCATATGCGGACCGTCCGTCATTGTATACGGACCGTCCGACTGGGTAATTTGGGTTCTGTGTCATATGTGGTTGCTCGGGCGCATATCTAGGTAACTCATTAAAAATAGGCCCGACTGCTGTTGGCCCGGACGGTCCGCGCTCACGTGCGGACGGTCCGGGCATGTGCAGATCGGCTGGTTTGCTGCCGATTTGCGGTTGCTTAGGGTACGTGTCCATCGGCATCCCATAAAGGGGTTGTGACTGGTCATGACAACCTGTAGCCGATGTGTTACGTGCGTTATCTCCTAACTCAACCTCGTGCGAAGGAAAATTTGCTGTACTAGATTTATCGAATGCACGTACTAGTCTCTTAAGATCGCTTTGCATACCCCCTATGATGTTCTGCATTTGTTCACGCTGATCTTCTACATAATTTCTAAGAGATTGCAGATCGTTGGTATTACTTACATTGGGGATATCTGGCGTGGGTTGGAGCGAAGCCGGATCCGTCGCCCGATGCCGGACGACCTTGTTGTTCCTGTCCACTTTGAAGTTGGCCAAGAACTTTGCTTTCGCCTCCTGAATCATCCGCTCCTTGTGCTCCTCAAACTGGAGCTGCTCGTCAGCCGGCAAGGTTTCCCAAGTCGGCTCTATGATGTTGCTTAGAGAAATATCAGAGCTATCCTTTGAACCGGCCATTGAGGGCCGATCTGATGAGCTTAGATGTGCTTTCCCCAGCGGAGTCGCCAAAAAGTATGTTGACGCCTTTTCGGAGCGCCAAACACTCAACAAGAACCGTGGCGGTGCCCTCTGCACAGGGGCGGACGGTCCGCGCGCAGGGGCCGGACGGTCCGCGGCCTGGTGCGAGGCGCGGTTGTGCTCTCTGCGCAGGGGCGGACTGTCCGCGGCCTGGGGCCGGACGGTCCGCGGCCTGATGCGCGGCTAGGGTTCCTGCCTGACGGCCGGACGGTCCGCGCCCTGGGGCCGGACGGTCCGCGCGTACGCAGGGACGGCGGAAGATCGCCGACGGCGCCTGGATCTCGCTCCCGGGAGGGACCCCGTCGGGGAGTAGAGATCCTAGGTGGTGTCTAGGCTCGGGCAGACCGACCTAGACTCCTCTAATCGACGTAGAGCCGAGGAGAGGCGGAGAATTTGGGGATCGAGAGGCTAAACCTAAACTAAACTAGAACTACTCCTAAGATAAATGCGAAATAGAAGTTGTATTGATTCGATTGATGATGATTACAAATCGGCCGTAGACCTCTCTATTTATAGAGGAGGGGGGCTGGACCCTTTACAAACTAATTTCCGAGCTTATCCCCTGATTTTAGCTAACAACCGTAGCACAAAACTCGGAACCCTAATCTGTTCTGCGCACGCGCGGACCGTCCGGCCCACAGGCGCGGACTGTCCGGACCGCGGACCGTCCGGCCTCAGGGCCGGACCGTCCGCGCATTCATTTTCGGTTCGAACACTCACTGTTCCCAAAATGTATGTGTTGCATATATACCTAGGCTCCCAAGGCATCTCTTTGTTGGTTCATTGAGAAGAGAAAGGATCGGTAGGTTACTCTTGCTGTTGGGATGACAAGATTGTTTTTCAAATGATACAACTCTTTGAACCCCCATTTGTATTGAAACCCAACTTGTACTTTCTACTCTATTTTATACTTCAGACATCACATCCTTTATTTTCTTTCATGCTTTTGTTTGTTTTCAAGTTTGGGCAATTGATGTTGGAATAAGCTACTTATTGTTTCTCTTCATGTACTGGAGAATAGGTATGGGACTGCATTACTAGGTCTCGCCTCTATACGCTGGGTGGCTATGATCAAAATTCAGTGGGCATACTCATAAATAATTGCTATGGCAGTGAATAAATGACAATCATGTATGTGTGCTCTTCAATTCTTCATCAACCTTATCTCTTCATCCCACGAACTCCTACATTCTATATCTCTTATTTATGTTTTGCTTAGTTGGTATCTTTCTTCATCTTTTCTCTATGTTGGTGGTTTTCTTAGACAGTTGATGCTGAGCTGGCAGCTTTTCCATGGGAAACAACATACAACAATCTTATGTTTGTTTCCGTTTTTATGTTGATTGACTCCCTATATACCATTGTTCTGTTTATTTTTTTGTTCTTATGTCTCAATAGAATAGTGATTTTGTTGGGTGATGCGTGCAACACCTATGGAATATAAGGATATATTAACTAGAGATAATGGGGATAGCTTTCTGTGTAGCTAGAAGGATACCATGTGCGTTGCAATGGGAATCACAAATGATTTTAAAAATGAAATTATACTGCTTATATCTACTTACATCAGTAGATAAATATCATAATACATATTAGTGGATGACGTGACTTGCTTGAATGAAGACATAATTGCATGTAAGAAAATTCCTCTTATAAATCTGATCGTTGTGTCGAGAATACTTAAGCGGTGAACTGTAACTTGTAGACAAAGGATGTGATTGTGGTAGTAGAATCCGTGAAGGACCCTCTCTGCATAAAGGTAATACAAATTTGCTTTCAGGTTTTTCATCAATTTTGTTGTTCCACAAGAATACATTTTACTTCATCTAGCTGACTAAAAATAATGTCCATGTTAATTCTTTAGGCAAGATGGATGAGACCAAGCCGAAAGATAACCTCTTTAAGCATAGGGATTTGTGTTTATAGGGGTTCTAATCCTCACATGTTCAACCTCTGCCACATGGTTGGCTTTGTAAGTACCATATGATTAATTGTCTGAAAAGATAGTAATCCAGCTCCTTCAATTGGATGCTTAAAGTTACATTTAACACAATTCCTTAGTTTTTAGGCTATTAAGAATGACTCTGGATGCTTACAGCCACTTGTGTCTCAAATCCTTCCAGCAGTTGGATCCATTTTAGTGGAAGTAAGATGCCAATGCCAGTTTACACATCACTGCCATTGTTCTTTCTTTCTGCATATGCCAACATTATGCATTAAGTTTCTGTTGATTTATTTCATTGTTAGAATTTATGGGGTGCCTAACCTTTTCAACGTTACCACTACCGGAATCCGAGCCTTTGTCGAGTGCCGGACGCTTTGCCGAGTGCCTTTTCTCGGGCACTCGGCAAAGACGGCTTTGCCGAAAGCCGCACTCGGCAAAGCTCGGCTCTCGGTAACGAGCGTCTTTACCGAGCGTAGGACACTCGGTACAGGTCCACACTCGGCAAAGCTCGGCTCTGCCGATGCACTGTTCGCCGAGCCTTCTTTGCCGAGTGTAACACTCGGCAAAGCTTTTGCCGAGTGTTTTGAACGCTTCGCCGAGTGCTTCAGGCACTCGACAAAGCGATTGATTCCGGTAGTGTACATGGCTATAGCTCATTTTCCTTTTCTTTTTCCTATAGACACGATGAAGTTCGGCGCCACATATGAGGTGTGTCTCTGGGCATAGCATGACAAATTCCTAGGACAATGTTCCAATGTAAAATACAAATGCCCTAATAAGGTATTGAAGAAATGTCTAGTTAGTCAAGTTAGTCGCTCACTACAAGCAGATGACACAAATATATGGTGATGAGCAGCTAGAGGGCAGTGACGAATCTTCAAACATTTGTGAATGCAACTCAAGCACATGTATTATGCATGTGAGTGGCAGAGATTTCAAGTGCAAGATGCAAACTGAGCATATTGAACTTTTTGCAGTCACCTTGGCTGGTAGAGTTTGGTGCTTTCTATCTCAATGGTGATGGTTTAAATGCTTATGAATTTAAAGCTGGAGGGTTTCTCAAGAATGGATTCTTTGTTATTTTTTTCTGTGACCTGAGTGGAGCACAACCACTACTGACAATGACCATTTATGAAACTCCGACGTGTTTGAACAACTATACCATTTAAATAAAGACTATTTATATAATATATAAGAACCGTAGCAATGTACGGACAACTAACTAGTAAGCTATAAATTTAATATTTGCTCCATCTTTTGCTCTCATAAAGTGTCTTAGACTCTGTGAGCAGTTCACTTTCAACTGGTTACTAGTGAGCAGTTCGCTTAATCCATGCCTTTTTCTTTCATATCATTATAAATCTGACATGACATCTCTTGCAGTCTATCTACACCACCTTATTATATTTGCTCTTAGCGAGAGCATGCTAACGTGCAGCACCATTGCTGCTTGTTCAAATTATTCTCTTTTCTATCCCCCTCATGCTCTGCGTATAATTAAGAATCTATGTCCAACTACTCTTCTTTACATCCCGTACTTGCTCTTATGGCATTCTTTTCATTCACAAATTATTCAGCAGTGCATGACAAGAGATATACCTTACTTTTAACACATCCCGATTGTAGTGTGTGTAACTATGTGGTCATATTTTGTTGAAGTAGTGATAACTTAGTAAACCATTTTTATTGCATCACCAATTAGTGAATAAAATACATCACTTTCTGATATGTTTTTTAATTTCTAGAATCTAGAGAGGGCACTCAATTATTTGTGCTAGTGGTGAATTTAATCTTTTACTTTTCCACGGATGAACAAGATGCGATGCTCCAAAATACCTCGCATATGCTTTTATCATTCATGTGTAATACTCCCTTTTGGTCCAAAATAAAATTTGTTTTAGAGATTTGTTAGATTCATACAATCCTTGACGTGAATTATATATTTTATATATATGTCTAGATTTATCTTCATCCATTTAAATATAGATATAAAAAACAAGAGCCAAAACGACTATAATTTTAAAACGAAAAGAGTATCTATATTAGCTATCTCTTTTTTAGAATCTAGAGGAAAACAGGTTGACTCACGAGCCAAAGTCTAGTCGAGGTAGCCTCTACCTAAACTCATAGGAAGGCTGAGACACTACCGGAATCAGCTTCTTTGCCGTGTGTCTGAGACACACGGCAAAGTCTATTATACACTCGGCAAACGCTTTGCCGAGTGTTACACTCGGCAAAGAACGCTCGGCGAACTGTACATCGGCAACAGCATCTTTGCCGAGTACTTTTTGTCGGGCACTCGGCAAAGACTTTGCCGAGTGCCATTGGCACTCGGCAAAGAAAAGTCACCGTCACGGCGCCAAGTGACGGTGACGGATCCTTCGCCGAGTGCCCACGGCGACACTCGGCAAAGGAGGTTTATTTGCCGAGTGTCTGGTGGACTGGCACTCGGCAAAGAACCCTCCAGTGGGCCCCTTTGCCAGTCCCTTTGCCGAGTGCCTTGGCTGTGGCACTCGGCAAAGACATCTTTGCCGGTTCCCAGGTTGCCTTCTTTGCCGAGTGCCATTTTCAGCACTCGGCAAAGACTGCTTTACCGGTTCCCAGGTTGCCTTCTTTGCCGAGTGCCATGGTCAGCACTCGGCAAAGATGGCTTTACCGGTTCCCAGGTTGCCTTCTTTGCCGAGTGCCATGGTCATAGCACTCGGCAAAGCGACCTTTGCCGAGTGTTACACTCGGCAAAGTGACCAGGATGTCCCTTTTTTATTTGTTTTTGCTGTTCCATCCAAACAAACAAAAGATATATATCATTCACATCACATTATATATCAATCGCATCACAGAATGAACACATTTATCATCAACACCATATATATCACAAAGTGTCACTAATATAAGTCTCACAAATACAAGTATGTGTATTTACCAAGTCTGGATCACTAGCCAAACATCACCAACCGTCACATATATATCACAAAGTGTCAGTAGTCAAACATCACCAACACTCACAAGACCAAGTCTGGATTATCAACGAGGTGGGCATCTGGACTGGTTCGGCGAAGGGCTGGACGAAGCATGAGGGTTGTTCGACGCCGCCGATTGACCCTGCACAGAGAATAGATTGTATGTGTGAGAACATATGAATATATATCATGCAGTACTAAAATTTTGATACTCACAGGAGTAGTGAACGCAGCAGGGTCAGTTGCAGGGAACAACGGAGGTGGTGGAGCATGACCCTGTGCGGCGCCAAGGCTCTGCACGTACGCGAACAAATCCGCCATCCTCTTCTCCAGCTCCTCACGTTGCCTCCTCTCATCATCTAGCTGAGTCTGTAATATTTCGCCCTAATGTTACGATAATGCAAAGAGAAGATATATAAAAATTAATGAACGATGAATAGATAAGGAATAACCTGGAGTTGCTGGATACGATGCTGTGAGGTGTCCTGCCGAGGTCGTATGGCTGGGCTCGCGCTCGTGCTCCTTGCTCGCACCTGAGAGAGAGTGGGAGTGGAGGACGAGTCGATTGCCCCGTCGGCAATCCAGTACCGCCCATGCCTCTTGCCTCCTCCGACCCTCATGAGGACATCTCCGTCGATGTCCTCGGTCCTCGGATCGTAATCTGGCCCATGGACCTCCTTGGCCATTGCGGTGTACTCACTGAGTCGGCTGTGGATGGCGGGGTTGGTGTACGCCTCGGGCCCGTCATCCGGGTTGTAGGTGACGTCGGACGTCGCCTTCCCCTTGTGGGCCATGGCATATGCCGAGAACGTGGAGCAAGGCGCGCCACCATGTGCCGCCGACTGCGAGAAAACCAACGATATGGTTAGAAATCATGTCTAATCGAAAGTTATATACCTAAATAAAAAAGAGCGCGTACCCATGCTTCCGCGTATTTGCCCAGGCTGCGGCTGCCTTGATGGTGGGAGGGACCTTGCATCAGCAAACGCCGTTCCCGGCTAGCGTTGTGCGCCTCGTCCCACTCAGCCGAGCACCACCTCTGCACCATCTTCTCCCAGCACTCAGGATGCGCGGCGCACCAATGAGGAATCATCTAAAAAAATATAAGTACACCGCATATCAGAAGATAAGAATAAGCATATTTAGTACCAATAATAAAGTTTTGTATTTACCTGCAAGTACTGGTCCGCAGTCAATGACATGGTTCGGGCGTCCTTCTTGTTCACCTTCTCCCCAAGGACGGAGCCGTGGTAAGTGACGATGGCCTGGATGCGCGCCTCGTAGTGCATGTCCACGACGAGCTTCTTACAGCACGTCGTAGACACCACATCCGCCCTAGCCTCGTATCCAGCATCGCACCTGAAGAAATCCTACATACAAAGACGATGTATCCATACATTATTTAAAGAATATGCAACAAATGCGACTTATTAAACAATATAGTGCGAGGAAGACTTACCCACAGCTCTTGCTTGACCCGCTCCGCCTTGTTGTTGAATTGTCTGCCGTCCCGATCTACTGCATCGGGGGCGACGGCGTAGTGGTCGAAGGTGTACGCTGGGCTCGTCACTCCGGCGTACTCGACAAGCCCAGGGAAGTGTTCCCGGCATAGAAGGCCGAGGATGCCATTGGGGTTGCGGCCGTGACCCCCTGCAGTCTCCAAAACCATCCAAGACCTGTCGAAGTGATTAAGATGAAGTATTAGTTTCTATTATTAATTTGAACATATAATATGAAAAAGCAGCAACAACATCTAAAGTTACCTACCTCTCTCCATCGGGTCGTATGAGGGGACGTCTGTCACGAAGAATGGGTCGCTTAGGTAGGCTCGCGGGACCTCGCAGGTAGATACTCCTCGAACCTGAGGAGCCAGAACCTGAGACGCCCTGCTGAGCGGCGGCGTCGTCGTCGTCGTCCTGCTGCGCCGCATCGTCGTCGTCCTGCTGTGCCGCATCGACAGCGGCTTGCTGCTCCACCTGCTGCTGTACAGCGTCGTCCTGCTGCGCCTCCTCCTCCGTCCTACGGGTGCTCCTCCTCCCCCTCCCCCTCCCCCTCCTCGTCCTCGTCCCACCGCCCACCATCTTTGTCCAACAACCTGCAATTAAGAGTAAACAATTAAGCACAGATAAAAAAATATGTATTTAGAAACATATGCAAAATAAATGAAATATAGCATTACATCGATTAAAAATAATCTTCATATGTGTCCGGGTTAGCCGGATCATAAGTGTCATCATCACTATCAACCATTTCATAGTCAACATCATCTGAAGGCGCAACTTCGTCATTGGCATTGCCTTCAAGTATTTCTAAGTCATTCTCATTTTGCACCTCATCATCCTCGTCATCAACAACCATTTCAATATCTACTTCCATTCCGATCGCTTCGGTTAAGTCTATCTCAAATTGCCCTTCGAGCCCATCTTCTTGGAAGAACTCTCCGTCATATGTGTCCGGGTCTAAGTTATAATCTTCATCGTTTGGAACAGGTAATTTAGCGTGCGGTGATACCTTATACACAACATCCCAACCCTTAAGATGTTGTTTCGTTTGGCACGCATATGGAAGATAATACACTTGTGTGGCCTGTTGGGCCACAATGTAGACATCGTCTCCTGTTAAGGTGGAATCCTGTCGAATTTCGACTATCCCAAGATTAGAATGTGTCCGTCTCGTAACTTCAGGGTCAAACCAATGACATTTGAATATCACTGGAGTAAGAGGTTTGGAACCATAAAAATTGAGTTCATATATTTCTTCAATTCTTCCATAATACTCGACCTCGTCAAGCCCGGGCGTAAAGACTCCAGAACACGTGGTTTTTCGATTGGGCCGACTTTGGTCGTAGCTTGTTGTGCGAAAACGGTATCCATTGATGTCATACCCAGAAAATTTCCTGACCCTATAGGCAAAGCCATTGGCTACTTGTCTCAACTCGGCACTCATAGACGGCTCTCTTTGGCCCTGCAAGTTCAAACACGCTAGATTGTTATATTATTCGCACGTAAGAGCAACTTGGAATAACAAACTAAGCACGTACCTTATGTTTAAACCAGGAAATGAAATCGGGCAATCCATTTCCCGCACCCTTTCTAAGAAGGGTATCATATTCCTGTGGAGTTGGGTCCCTTGATCGACGCCAGAATTCATGAATAAATTGCTCCATGTATGGCGTCACCTCTTCAAGGTTGGTCAATACATATAGCATGATATGGCGCCACTCTTCATGTCTCAGGGTCTTGGTGGTCGAACCACTCGCGCTTCCGAGTTGCCCTCGAAAAATGCTGAGGTTCGATTCATTGCCGCCATCATTGTAACGAGGGGGTGGATTATGCACGCTCGGCAGTTTGTCACCATAGTAAGTTGTTGTGAAGTTTGACACCTCCTCCAGTATGTATGCCTCTGCAATGGAAGCCTCGATTTTGCATTTATTTCTACATTTCTTTCGGATACTCTTTAGACATCTCTCGATTGGATAGCACCAACGTCCCTGCACGGGCCCCCCCATTCGTGCCTCATATGGGAGATGAATAATCAAATGCTGCATCGGATTGAAGAAGCCGGGTGGAAAGATCTTCTCCAGCTTACACAGTAACACTGGTGCCATCCTTTCCAAGTCTGCAATCATGGTCCGAGCTAACTCTTTTGCACAAAGCTGGCGAAAGAAATAGCTCAACTCTGCAAGCGCTAGCCAGACATGCTCAGGGACATAGCCTCGAACCATCGCCGGAAGAATTCGTTCAATCCATATGTGGAAGTCATGACTCTTCATCCCTAAGACTCGCAGAGTAGATAAGTTCACCCCCCTACTAAGGTTAGCTGCATACCCATCAGGGAACATTAACATCTTGATCCACTGTAGTACTTCCTTCCTCTGGGCCCTGCTCAGGACGAAATCGGCCTTAGGCCTTCTCCATGTCTTACCACCACTAGGCGGCTTCATCTCTTGGTTTGGTCTATCACATAACTCTGCCAGATCCACTCTTGCCTTTACGTTGTCCTTTGACTTATCAGGAATCTCCATAATTGTCGCCCAAAGTGCCTCGGCGACATTCTTTTCAGTGTGCATCACGTCAATGTTGTGTGGAAGGAGCAGGTCATCATAATAGGGGAGCCGAGTCAAGCCCGACTTATGTGTCCACATATGTTGCTCACCATATCCCACAAAACCACCTTCTGGGTTGGCCACGAGACCATCTATCTGTTCGCGAACTTCGGCACCAGTCATCATTGCAGGTGGGCGGTCTGTCACCACAACACCTTTCGTAAAGTTCTTGATGTCTTGTCGGAATGCATGGTCAGGAGGGAGAAATTGTCGATG
The DNA here is from genome assembly GCA_029449295.1 of Zea luxurians. Lineage (NCBI taxonomy): Eukaryota > Viridiplantae > Streptophyta > Magnoliopsida > Poales > Poaceae > Zea > Zea luxurians. The sequence continues at coordinate 6,188,841 of JAOPSE010000119.1, forward strand.
TTTATCGAATGACGAATATTTGCCACCCTTCTTCAACCAAATGAACCTAAGAGCTTCCTTGCAAACTGGGCATGGGAACTTACCGTGAACACACCAGGCGCAAAATAGCCCATACGCCGGAAAGTCATGCATGGAGTACTGGTACCAAACATGCATTTTGAAGTTTGTCTTCGTAGCTCGGTCGTACGTCCATACCCCTTCCTCCCAAGCACGGACCAATTCATCAATCAAAGGCTCCATGTACACGCCCATTTTATTCCCCGGGTGTCCAGGAATTATCAACGACACGAATATGTTCTGTCTTTGAAAGCATACGCCGGGGGGGAGATTGATGGGGATAACGAACACGGGCCAACATGTGTATGGGGCAGCGGTCATTCCATAGGGATTGAACCCATCTGTGGCCAGCGCAACACGAACATGTCGAGCCTCTTTGGCTTTCTCATGGTGAATGGCATCAAAGTGGGTCCATGCTTCACCATCGGATGCGTGAACCATCTTGTCAGGATTGTATCGTTTGCCTTTTTTGTGCCATGTCATCTGTTTCGCGGATTCCTCTGTCATGTATAGACGCTGGATCCTCGGTATGAACGGAAGGTGGCGTAGGATTGTCACGGGGATGTCGAGCTGCTTCTTCTGTCCATCACCAGAGTCTACCTCCATGAACCTAGACGATTTACACTTCGGACAGTACTTTGCCTCAGTGTGTTCTTTCCTAAATAGGACGCAGCCCTTCGGACAAGCATGTATCTGCTCATACGTCATCTTGAGTGCACGAAGGAGTTTCTGTGCCTCGTACATGCTCTTTGGCAGAACGTGATCCTCCGGAAGCAGGCTGCCAATAACTGTCAACAAACCATCGAAGGCGTCTCGACTCATGCTATACTGCGACTTCAACGCCATTATACGTCCAATGGCATCCAGTTGAGAAACCTTTGTCTTGCCGTGAAGGGGTTTCTGTGCCGCGTCAAACATGTCGTAGAATGCCTTTGCGGTCGCCTCTGGCTCGTCCTCCGTACGTCCTTCGGCGAACTGTGCCTCGTGATAGTCGTTCAACATGTCTGCTACCCCGGCATCAGCATCGTAATCCTCGACGCGTTGTCTCACCACCTCCTCTCTCGTGCGATGCGCTTCACCATGGAAGATCCACCGAGTATAGTCCGGCGTAAATCCATTCTTCCAAATATGTTCTACCATGGCCTTCTTTGGTTTTCTTTTCCGGTTGTCACATTTGCTGCACGGACAAGGGACTAGGCTAGCTCCTTTAGCAGCTTCGCCATATGCCCGTTCCACGAAAGCATCGGTCTTCCTAATCCATTCTGGGGTGACATCATTACGTCGAACGCGGCCCGTGTACATCCACTCACGGTCCTCCATCCTCTAACATATATAACCGAGTATAGTTTAATATAGACATGTAATGCATGTACACTACGTTCCTACCTTCTAATAGGTGAGGATAGGTCCTAATCCCACCCGCGGTTGCGTAGATGGAGTTAGTTTCCATGCTCTACTCCGATCCGAGATAGAATTTCGGCAGCACCTCCCCGCTGTTCTCCGGATACACGTCCTGGCAGGGAGAGTGTACTGTCCGGAGAACAACAGGGAGGTGACGCCGAAACTCTTTCTCGGACCGGAGTAGAGCATGGAAACTAACACCATCTACGCAACCGCGGGCTGTCCAAAAAACGTGGACAATTCGAAACTGATACATTTGTAGATATGCAAAGATCTGCATATCTACACCGTATCACTTTCGAACGGGAGACGCCTAACTGGGTTACGTGATCTACGACCATGATGCGGAAATAGAGGTTATACCTAGGGTGGCGGTGGAGTCAGGCTAGTGGGGCTGTGGCGGGTCGGTGCAGTGGCGACGCGACGCGGTGCAGGCAGACCCGCAGCGGCTAGGAAGACAAGTATCTTCTCTGTAAAAAAGAAACACAAGTCTATTAATACAAAAAAAATCGACAGCACCTCCCCTGTACGTTGAGGTTTTTAAAACCTGCAAATAACACTAACAGCACGATGGCTGACATGCACACAGTAACAAAAAAATCTCAACTTGCTGCGGCCTACGTTCGACTTGCTGCCTCGACGGACGGCCGGCTCGATCTCGACCGATCGCCGGTCGTCGATCGGAGATCGATGGAGTTCACCACTCCCCCGCCCGCGACCCGGCTGGTGATCCCGAAGCAGCACGCAGAGAAGTACTTCCCGCTGGACGCGGCGGCGAACGAGAAGGGCCTCCTGCTCAGCTTCGAGGACCGCACGGGGAAGCCATGGCGCTTCCGCTACTCCTACTGGAACAGTAGCCAGAGCTACGTGATGACCAAGGGCTGGAGTCGCTGGCCAGCCACAGCCACGGCGAACGGCCGGCGTTCCTTGAGAAAGATGTCGCACTGGACGCTGCCCGGGTGGTTGTGGCTGCAGAAGGGGCAGGATCGGACCTGGAGTCGCTGGCCAGCCACAGCCACGGCGAACGGCCGGCGTTCCTTGAGAAAGATGTCGCACTGGACGCTGCTCGCGTGGCTGTGGCTGGCCAGCGGGGCTGGCTCGCTACGGCGGCGGCGTGGTTTGCCTGGGTCAGGGGCGTTGGTCGTCGGCGGATCTACGACTGTCAACGGCGCCTTCTGCAGGTGGTGGGTCGTGGGGCTAGGGCCGAATTCTTGTTTTTGGATCATAGCGTGAAAGAAATATTTGCAACCTTGGCTAGCAGACTGGAAAGAAGCTTATGTGCATTGTTCACCCATGCATCCGCATCCGGCTTGACCTGACCTTGCCATCGTGAGGGAGGGTGATGGCAGTGAATAGCCCACACTCTAAAACAGACAAGACCACGCCATTACCGGTAACGAACGACGATTAGTGCCGTTGATACAACCGCCGTGCCAGCGCCGTGAGTTCTCCGCTGAGGAAGTCAGCGCGCAAGAAGCCCAAAGACCCCAGCGCCGAGCCGGCCAAGGGTCCGGGAAGCGAGGGAAGCAGGGGTCACCGACCCCGCCGTATCCTTCCACCACCTCCCTTGAGAAAGATGTCGCACTGGACGCTGCCCGGGTGGTTGTGGCTGCAGAAGGGGCAGGATCGGACCTGGAGGTGGACGACGACCTGGACCGCCGTTGGGAAGGCCGGATCAGCGAGCTGGCTAGCCTAATCTAGGAGGCTGGTCGTTGTCTACTACTCCTCCCTGCTAGCATGGGCGGGTGGCGTGGTGGCTCGCACGACTGACTCGTGGCGGCGATGCCCGCGCTCGCGTGGCTGTGGCTGGCCAGCGGGGCTGGCTCGCTACGGCGGCGGCGTGGTTTGCCTGGGTCAGGGGCGTTGGTCGTCGGCGGATCTACGACTGTCAACGGCGCCTTCTGCAGGTGGTGGGTCGTGGGGCTAGGGCCGAATTCTTGTTTTTGGATCATAGCGTGAAAGAAATATTTGCAACCTTGGCTAGCAGACTGGAAAGAAGCTTATGTGCATTGTTCAGTTTTTAGAACCTGAACTCTCTATCTTCCAACTACTGCTCATCTTCTTCCTCCCTTCTCTCAAGTATCTAGATTCTCTTCCATTCTATTCCCTTGTCGCTACTGGTTTGACTTTAAGAGATTAGTGTTGCTAACAGTGTGGTGATGGCAAATATCAGTCTCCCCATGCCATGGGAAATCCGTAACTCCTCACGCTGCCTCATGCCCCCAACACCACCGCTGCAGGCTCCTCTTCGGCGCTCCCGTTCGCCCGCGCGCTCAACCCTGGTATGCCACCACCACCACCGTCTCACAAGCTACTCCCCGCTTGCAGGCTCCTCCACCTCGAGCTCCGACCGCACGAGGCCAAGGACCGGCCGGAGCCTCACGCCCCTGTCTACTATGGTTGTTGCTGTGAGCTCCAAGGCCAGAGGTCACCCATGCATCCGCATCCGGCTTGACCTGACCTTGCCATCGTGAGGGAGGGTGATGGCAGTGAATAGCCCACACTCTAAAACAGACAAGACCACGCCATTACCGGTAACGAACGACGATTAGTGCCGTTGATACAGCCGCCGTGCCAGCGCCGTGAGTTCTCCGCTGAGGAAGTCAGCGCGCAAGAAGCCCAAAGACCCCAGCGCCGAGCCGGCCGGGGGTCCGGGAAGCGAGGGAAGCAGGGGTCACCGACCCCGCCTTATCCTTCCACCACCTCCCTTGAGAAAGATGTCGCACTGGACGCTGCCCGGGTGGTTGTGGCTGCAGAAGGGGCAGGATCGGACCTGGAGGTGGACGACGACCTGGACCGCCGTTGGGAAGGCCGGATCAGCGAGCTGGCTAGCCTAATCTAGGAGGCTGGTCGTTGTCTACTGCTCCTCCCTGCTAGCATGGGCGGGTGGCGTGGTGGCTCGCACGACTGACTCGTGGCGGCGATGCCCGCGCTCGCGTGGCTGTGGCTGGCCAGCGGGGCTGGCTCGCTACGGCGGCGGCGTGGTTTGCCTGGGTCAGGGGCGTTGGTCGTCGGCGGATCTACGACTGTCAACGGCGCCTTCTGCAGGTGGTGGGTCGTGGGGCTAGGGCCGAACCATGAGCCTCTCCAGCTAGATTCATCTCCCCGCCTCTCGTTTCGGCCTATGGTGTGGGGAGGGCTGGCTGGCTCCGTGCATTGGCACGTGTGGTGGGAGGTCCTCCGGCGAAAGCCATGCTCGCTTTCGGGCGGACAGTAGTGACGCCCGCGGGCGCCAGCCCTACCCTATTGAGGGTGCCGTCTTTAGACCTCTCACCCCCATGCGGGAACCCTCGCCTCGGCCTTCTTGGGGTCTTTCGCTAGTGCTCGACCGGCGTTGGGGCTCTAAGGTTTGGGGCTTCTGGATTGGTGCGTTGTTGGACGGCAGAAGGTGACAACGCACGGCGGCTTGGTGGGTGACTTCGGCATGGCTGACCCTTCAACTTTCTCCTTGGTGCTAGCGATCTACGCTACTCTGCAAGGTCTTCGGAGGGATGTCACCTTCTGCCTCGTATGGGATGTGACGAGGCTTGGCAACGATGGCGCGCCTCGGTCTTATTCCTTGCCGAGTGCCTCGTATGGTGGTGCAGAAGAACTGACGAGCTAGTGGACGGTCCCAACGCGTCCTACATCACGCCGACCGCTCTCGACCGCTGGGAGAAACGGCTGGAGGATCTCTTTGAGGGCCGCCCGTACGACATGTACGATGCCGCGCTCTCGGACACCGTGTCCAAGTTCCCCGTCGATATCCAGGTAAACCCGTCCGTCCATCCATCCATCCAATCAGCAGGAGGAACAAATTTACCACAAGACGTCTAGAAACCACCGGCCACAAAGACGTCTGGAGATCTGCATCTGCTAACAACGTTTTCTCTCCTTTTTTTCCAGCCGTTCAAAGACATGGTCCAAGGAATGAGGCTGGACCTGTGGAAGTCGAGGTACATGACCTTCGACGAGCTCTACCTCTACTGCTACTACGTCACCGGCACCGTCGGCCTCATGACGGTGCCTGTCATGGGCATCGCTCCCGACTCCAAGGCCTCGACCGAGAGCGTGTACAATGCTGCTCTGGCTCTCGGCATCGCTAACCAGCTGACGAATATTCTCAGAGACGTGGGCGAAGAGTAAGTGCTGGCTTTATTCACAGCTAACTAAGCATATATATTCACAGCTGTCGCGGACGGAATTTCAGTGCGAGGAGGGGGAGAATATACCTTCCTTGGCGGCGTGGGGGCGGCGGGGCGCGGCCCGGCGGCGTGGGGGCGGGGCGCGGCGCCCGGCGGCGTGGTGGCGGCGTGGGGGCGGCGGGGCGCGGCCCGGCGGCGTGGGGGCGGGGCGCGGCGCCCGGCGGCGTGGTGGCGGCGTGGGCGCGGGCCCGACGGCGTGGTGGCGGCGTGGGTGGCGGCGCGGGCCCGACGGCGTGGTGGCGGCGTGGGTGGCGGCGTGGTAGAAAAGAAAAACGGAGTGAGCGCAGAGAAGAAGAGAGGAAGACGACGGTTGTATTATTCAACGGCTTTGCCGAGTGCCAGATCGCGGGCACTCGGCAAAGAATTTTTTAAAAATTTTAAAGTACATTTTGCCGAGTGCCCGCGATCTGGCACTCGGCAAAGACGGCTTTGCCGAGTGCCAGGTCTGAGGCACTCGGCAAAGCATTTATTAAAAATTTTAAAATACATTTTGCCGAGTGCCGACTGACAGGCACTCGGCAAAACCTTAACTTATTGTTTTTGCCGAGTGCTGCCAGGCTGGCACTCGGCAAAGAGAGTATTTGCCGAGTGTCTTTTTTGGACACTCGGCAAAGTACATTTTTATTTTTTTTATTTTACCAACCAAAAATTTTTGTGGTATGTTCCTATACTATATAGACCTACATATACCATTTTGGGTCAATTATAACAGTGTTTTCTATAGCTGGTACATTTAGTTTGTTTATTTGAATTTCTTCGGAAAATTCAGATTTGAACTGCAGGTCACTTGAAACTTGGAAAACCGTGCATGCAAAAATGATATCCATGCTACATAGCACAAGTTACGACCGATTTCAGGAGCGGACCGGAAACTTCGAGCACTATGCTCACTCAACATGGCCGTGAACTTGCCATACAACTGTTTAAAAAATTTATAAAACACAAACAAACTTAGAAAATCATGAAACGTGTCCACATGTCATGATATCATATGTAGAGTCTGTGATAAAAAATTTAGAATGTTTGGAGAAAGTTGTGAGACATTATGTGTAGAAACCTAAGAGAACCACACATGAAATCATAGAGTTTCAATGTAGATCTCTTAGGTTTGTACACATAGTGCGTTACAGCTTTCTCGAAACTTTTTCAAATTTTTATCACAGCCTCTACATATGATATCATGACACGTGGACAGGTTTCATGATTTTCTGACTTTGTTTCTGTTTTATACAATTTTTAAACACCTGGATGGCAAGTTTACAGTCATGTTGAGTGAGCATGGTGCTCGAAGTTTCCGGTCCGCTCCTGAAATCGGTCGTAATTTGTGCTAAGTAGCATGGATATCATTTTTGCATGCACGATTTTCCAAGTTTCGAGTGATCTGCAGTTCAAATCTAAATTTTCCGAAGAAATTCAAATAAACAAACTAAATCTACTAACGATTGAAAACTCTGTTAAAATTGTCCACAAATGATACATGTAGGTCTACATAGTGTAGGAATATACCACAAAAATTTTGAGAGACAAAAATAAAAAAAATAAAAATATACTTTGCCGAGTGTCTAGGGTTGACACTCGGCAAAGTATGCTTTGCCGAGTGCCTACTATGTGGCGCTCGGCACAGAACCTCTTTGCCGAGTGCCAGCCGTTGACTCTCGGCAAAGACTGACGGCCGTCAGCTTTGGGACGGCCGCTGACGGCCGTTTGCCGAGAGCCCCCTTTGCCGAGAGTTTGACACTCGGCAAAATTATCTTTGCCGAGTGTCGCCCTGTGCCGAGTGTTCAGCACTCGGTATAGGTTGCTTTGCCGAGTGCCTAACTTTACCGAGTGCGGCTCTCGGCAAAGCCGTCTTTGCCGAGTGCCCGAGAAAAGACACTCGGCAAAGCGGCCGGCACTCGGCAAAGTCTCGGATTCCGGTAGTGAGACAAGTCTAGCTCGACTCACTTAGCTAGTTCCAATGCTTATTTGATGTTTTTATTGACCCGGAGCTTACTTGATGTTTCCACAATAATGCAAGAATGCATATGTGTCATGAGCTATTTATGTGATATTCTAAAACATTTCGTTGTCTGGAATGTTCTTTGGAGAATATATGCACACCCCACTATATATGGCAGAACTGGTGAGCTGAATATTATTCCATTTATCCACAAATAGATAAGGATACCGTGTTCCAGAATATTTTGTGCCCATCCAATTGAGAACCGCAAAATCTATTTAGAAATAAAAGGAGATGAACGTTACACCGTCGTGATTACATTTAAAAAAACAAAGAAAACTAGTAGATATCTCATTAAAACGAGAAAATTATGAGACAGTATGTGTACAAACCTAAGTAACCTACATTGAAACTCTATGATTTCATGTGTAGGTCACTTAGGTTTGTACACATAGTGTGTCATAACTTTCTCGAAACATTCTTAAATTTTTATTACGGTCTCTATATATGATATTATGACATGTGGACAAGTTTCATGATTTTCTGACTTTGTTTGTGTTTTATATAATTTTTAAACAACTTGATGACAAGTTCACGATCATGTTTAGTGAGCATGGTGCTCAAAAAATCCGGTCTGCTCCTAAAATCGGTCGTAACTTGTGTTAACTAACACGGATATCATTTTTGCATTCACGGTTTTCCATTTTTCGAGTGACTTGCGGTTCAATTCTGAATTATCCGAAGAAATTCAATTAAACGAACTAAATCGAATAGTTATAGCAAACACTTTTATAAGTGTGTCAAAATGGAACATTTAAGTCTACATAGTGTAGAAACATACCACAAAAAGTTTGGTTGGGAAAATAAAAAAATAAACATATACTTTGCCGAGTGCCCAAGGAAGGCACTCGGCACAGCATGCTCTGCCGAGTGTCATACGCAGGACACTCGGCAAAGAAGCTTCTTTGCCGAGTGCCAAAGCTTGGCGCTCGGCAAGATAACGGCCGTCAGATTTAGACGGCTGCTGACGACCCTTTGCCGAGCACTGTCATTCGCCGAGTGTTTGGCACTCGGCAAAGATTTCTTTGCCGAGTGTATTTGTGTGCCGAGAGTCCTGCTCTCGGTAAACGTGGTCGATACCGAGAGCAGGACTTTGTCGAGTGCGGCACTCGACAAAGACTTCTTTGTCGAGTGCCCGATAGAAATCACTTGGCAAAGCGCCGAACACTCGGCAAAGCGCTCGATTCTGGTAGTGTATGACCGTTTCACCACCGTGACTGTAAGGAAAATGGACTCCGGGCCTTTTGGCTAATTGAGTTTTGGTGTTTGATGAACAACACAATCCGTGAACTAATAAGTCTTCTAGTGTTTGTGTTTGTAGTTCACAGGATGCGAAGAGAATTGGACCAAGGCAATGAGGATGCAACACCTCAAAAGAAGACATAAAAAGTTGCGTAGGAGTCCAATACTCAAGAACAAAGAAGCCCGAAGAAATCAGCGAAGAAATCCAAGATGTGGGCTGTCAGCCAGCGCCTGGTGGCGCACCGGACATCGGTGTCCGGTGTGCACCGGACTGTCCGGTGAGGTCCCGGACAGTCTGCGCAGAGAGGCCGCAGACAGGCGCTCTCTGGCTGTAGCACCAGACTGTCCGGTGTGCACCGGACTGTCCGGTGTGCCAACGGGCAGACGGCAACGGTCGAATCCAACGGTCGGATCCAACGGTCGACTGCTACAGGCGTCAACGGTCGGCTGACGTGGCGGCACCGGACATGCTACAGTGCAGTGTCCGGTGTGCACCGGACTGTCCGGTGCACCCGAAAGCTGCTGCTTTCTGTCCAACGGCTAGTTGGGGGCTTGGAGGCTATAAATACCACCCCAACCGGCCATTCTCAAGTGTGAGAGCCCAAGCAACATACCAAGGCATATAGTGCACATTTCTAAGAGCTCAAACACCCAAGTGCTTAATAGAATCACTCGGTGATTAGCGTAGGTGCTTTGCGAAGTGCTTAGGTTAGTTAGACCGCTTTAGCGCTTGCTCTAGGTGAATCCTAGTTAGTTGAGTGAGTTTTGTAAAACCACACAACCCCTCGGCTCTTGCGTGAGTCGTTGTAATTGTACCGAGTGGGGCGAGAGTCTTGCGAGACCGTGACAACCGCGTTTGTGTCACGGCCGCCACCGTGTACCGGAGGGAACGAGGCCCGCGGCGTTTCGGCCGGAAGCTCGATAGTGGAGACGGCGGGGAGCGTCCGAGAGGAGCCGGAAGCGGAGCACCACTTGCGCGTGGAGAAGGCCCGCGGCTCTCTACGGAGTTACTCGACCGTGGTGCTTGGCCCTCGCGTGGGCTTCCCTTTGCGTAGGGGCACCAACGAGGATTAGTCGGGACCTTGCGTGGTTCCGGATACCTCGGTAAAAATACCGGCGTCATCCACGAGAGTTTGCTTCTCTACTTAGCTCTTTACATTCCGCATTTATATTAAGCATTTAAGTTTCAATCTTGTAGTCATACTTATTTAGTATAGATTGAAACTTAGCCTTTTGCGGTAGAGATAGCAACACTTAGACAAAACCTAGTTTGCACATTCTAGTTTTGATTATTTGCATAGGTTTTGCTCTAGGGATTTAATTGTGGCCTAGTTTAGTAAAAGTTTTAGAAGTCCTAATTCACCCCCCCCCCTCTTAGGCGTCACCCGTTTCCTACAAGTGGTATCGGAGCCCGGTTTGGCTCATTTGAAACGCTTTAGCTTCACCGCTAAAAGAGCCGACGCTTTTTAGAGGAAGGGATGGATACCCATAGGCCACCACACTTCGACGGCACTAACTTCCCATATTATAGTGCTAGAATGGCTTGTTACCTAGAGGCCGTTGATCTAGGTGTTTGGAGAGTCACTCGTGACGGGATGAAACCCCTCAAGAATCCCGAGAAACCCACCACGAGTGAGGAAAAAGAAATTCATTTAAATGCTAGAGCCAAAAATTGCTTGTATGAATCTCTTAGCATGGATATTTTTAATCAAGTATTTACCTTGAAAACTGCTAATGAGATTTGGCTAAAATTGCATGAGCTCCATGACGGCACATCCAATGTCCGTGAGCAAAAACATTGCCTAGTCTTAAATGAGTATAATTCTTTTGCCATGAAAGATGATGAGCTTGTTAGAGACATGTATTCTCGTTTGAATCTAATTATCAATGAGCTCAATTCTATTGGCATTAATAAGCTAGGTGATGCGGACATTGTGAGGAAGATTATCTCCCTGCTACCACAACAAAGATATGGGAGCATCATCACCATCCTTCACAACATGGAGGACTTGAGCAACATGACCCCGACCATTGTGATTGGGAAAATCGCGGCCTTTGAGATGTCGCGAAAAATGAGTCGGGGAGAGGAGCCAACTTCCTCAAAGCCATATGCTTTTGCATGTGATGAAAGGAAGGGCAAAAAGAAGGCTTCCACTCCAAGCTCCTCAAGTGAAGAAGAGGAAGAAGAAGAAAGTGATGATGATGAAGATAATCAACCATGCACATCATCCTCCGAGGACGAAGAAACAATCCGACGCGTCGGAAAGGTAATGAGGATGATCCGCAAGATTAATCTAATGGGTGTGCCCCTGCAGGTCGAGGATCTTCTCTTTAACATTGACAGGAAAAAGCAAAGGAAGAGAGGATGCTTCGCATGTGGGGAGAAGGGCCACTTCAGGGACAACTGTCCAAATATGGCCAAGCCCAAAAAGGAGAGGAGCAAAGGCAAGGCGCTAACAAGTGTTAGAACTTGGGATGATTCTTCAAGTGAAGATGAACCTCCAAGGACGCGCAGCCACCGGTCCTCGTCATGATCATCACGGTCATCACACAAATGCCTTATGGCAAGAGGTAACAAAAGTATTCCATCCTCTAGTGATGAAAGTAGTAGTGATGATGAAGGCGAGGGAAAGGCCTCTCTAGAAGAACTTGCGGAAGCCGTTAATTTTTTCCAGGATGTTTGCACTAAGCAAAAAGCTCAACTTAAAACTTTGAAAAATAAGTTGGTTAGCTCTCAAAATGATTACAAAGGTTTGCTAGAAAAATTTGAAACTTTTGCAAACTTAAATAGTGAGCTATCAACTAAAATTGAGCTATTAGAATCTAGTGCTCCATCCACTGCTACCGATGATAGCCTTATCAAAAAGAATGAAAAACTTAAGGCTAAGTTAGCTAGCTCCCAAGAAGCTGTTGAAAATTTGCTAGAGAAAATGGAAATTCTTAGCATACACAATAATGAGCTAACTACTAAGCTAGAAAACATTGGTAGCACCCCAGCAGCATCTTTAGTTGAGATACCTGAAATAATTAAGAAAGATGCTTCTACTTCCTGCTTTGATTTAATTGATGATTCTAACCCCTGCAACCAAGTCGTTGTTGAGAATATTGTTGTAGAGACATGTACGGATGAGGTTGCAAAGGAAAATGAACAACTAAAGCAAGAAGTGGCTCGCCTTGGCAAGGCTTTGTATGACAAGAAAGGCAAAGCCAAACAAATCCGACCTCCACAGGATAACACCACTGCGGGAGTGAACAAGCCTGTAGAGGGAGAAACTATGATTTGTAGGCTATGCCACAAGGAAGGCCACAAGTCTTTCCAATGCAAGGCGATGACCGGGGATAAACAAAGGCAAAAGCTCAAGCAAAAGCCATTAAGCAAAATCTCCAACACCTACATCAAAAAGGTGAACAAAAAGGATGCTACACCATATTTGATCAAGAAGAAAAAGAACGGAAAGGTGATAGCAATCAAGGCCAACAAGCAAGCCAACAAAGGAAAGGGGGCCAAACGCATCTGGGTGCCAAAGGAGATAATTTCATCCATGAAAAGCACCAAGAAGGTTTGGATCCCGAAAGGGAAGTAAGTGGACCAAAGGTCTTCGGGAAATTTGGAGACTTGGCAAAGTTGGGATGTATATCATGGGGTACATCATATTGGATCAAGTTTATTGCCAAGTGGGTTAGTAAAAACTTTGGACCCAAATTTCCCACCCATGACTAAGGTAACTAGTTTTATTGTATTCTTCATTTTTAGATATGCGTATCTATTTACCTTCTATCTAGTTTACCTTTCTTGCCTAGTATTACAATTGTTATGTACTTTTGTTTAAAATCATGCATATTAGGTAAATCACATGGTAGGATTGCTTGCTTTCAATTCATATACTTAAGCAAACCTACATGGTTTAAAATGTTTATTTAAGCACGGCACATAGCTTCTATATCACTCCATAGTAAATGATGCATAAATTGAAAATTTTGATTTCTACAAAGTGTATCATTTAACTTATATGTGCCAAAGTTTGGATTATGGATAATTTGCCCCTCTTGATATCAAATCAAAGTGCATGTCTCCTACAAGTATTCAAAACTTGTATGCACACCTTTAGGGGGAGGTTACTCTATAATCTAACACTTTGAGACTAACACCTTTTCAAGTCTATTTCATGTGATAGTCTCATTGTAAGGAAAATGAAGTCCCCGGAGAAAGACAACAATCTTCCACTGCAAAATCTCCAAGAACTCTTATGTCTCTCAAGCTCACCATTGACTTTCAATTGGTATCTTTTGAGACTACATTCAGTATCATTTACATGTCTTCTCCAATATTTGATTAGACTATATTTCATATCATATGCTTCCATGTTGCTAAAAATGCATAAGTAGTTAACTCATATTCTGTTACCTATGCATAAGGGAAGTTAGTCTTTTCAAATCATGTCTTGCACCTCTAATTTTCACATGCTTTTTCCTAAGTAGAGGATCTCTGTCAGGGGGAGTATTTCCTCATCTCAAAAGGGGGAGAAACTTCTTTCTAAAGGGAACACTCATTTAGGGGGAGTAATCTTTTGAGGACTCCTTCGCGTGGTATCATTCATATGGTTTATTTCAATATCCTTCTAGTGGTATCATTTGATAGATTTCTTGTTGAGGGCAAGCTTTTATTTACTTCCTACATGCTTTTAATGTCTTCCTTTTCGGTGGTTGATGCCAAAGGGGGAGAAGTTTAGGGACCAAAGCAATGAAAACTATATCAAACACCAAACACCACCAATTTAAAATTTTATATCTACAAATGGCTTTTCAAGTGGTTTTGGTTATTTGGTCCAAAAATAGGAAGTAAGTGAATTATGGAGTTAGGGGGAGGCTTAAGTCCATAACTTCACACTGTGGGGACAATCATGCATCTTAGCAAGTAGATTGCATATTTTCACTCAAATACTTGTATTATTTGCTTGCTTTGGTTGTGTTGTCATCAATCACCAAAAAGGGGGAGATTGTAAGGAAAATGGACCCCGGGCCTTTTGGCTAATTGAGTTTTGGTATTTGATGAACAACACAATCCGTGAACTAATAAGTCTTCTAGTGTTTGTGTTTGTAGTTCACAGGATGCGAAGAGAATTGGACCAAGGCAATGAGGATGCAACACCTCAAAAGAAGACATAAAAAGTTGCGTAGGAGTCCAATACTCAAGAACAAAGAAGCCCGAAGAAATCAGCGAAGAAATCCAAGATGTGGGCTGTCAGCCAGCGCCTGGTGGCGCACCGGACATCGGTGTCCGGTGTGCACCGGACTGTCCGGTGAGGTCCCGGACAGTCTGCGCAGAGAGGCCGCAGACAGGCGCTCTCTGGCTGTAGCACCAGACTGTCCGGTGTGCACCGGACTGTCCGGTGTGCCAACGGGCAGACGGCAACGGTCGAATCCAACGGTCGACTGCTACAGGCGTCAACGGTCGGCTGACGTGGCGGCACCGGACATGCTACAGTGCAGTGTCCGGTGTGCACCGGACTGTCCGGTGCACCCGAAAGCTGTTGCTTTCTGTCCAACGGCTAGTTGGGGGCTTGGAGGCTATAAATACCACCCCAACCGGCCATTCTCAAGTGTGAGAGCCCAAGCAACATACCAAGGCATATAGTGCACATTTCTAAGAGCTCAAACACCCAAGTGCTTAATAGAATCACTCGGTGATTAGCGTAGGTGCTTTGCGAAGTGCTTAGGTTAGTTAGACCGCTTTAGCGCTTGCTCTAGGTGAATCCTAGTTAGTTGAGTGAGTTTTGTAAAACCACACAACCCCTCGGCTCTTGCGTGAGTCGTTGTAATTATACCGAGTGGGGCGAGAGTCTTGCGAGACCGTGACAACCGCGTTTGTGTCACGGCCGCCACCGTGTACCGGAGGGAACGAGGCCCGCGGCGTTTCGGCCGGAAGCTCGATAGTGGAGACGGCGGGGAGCGTCCGAGAGGAGCCGGAAGCGGAGCACCACTTGCGCGTGGAGAAGGCCCGCGGCTCTCTACGGAGTTACTCGACCGTGGTGCTTGGCCCTCGCGTGGGCTTCCCTTTGCGTAGGGGCACCAACGAGGATTAGTCGGGACCTTGCGTGGTTCCGGATACCTCGGTAAAAATACCGGCGTCATCCACGAGAGTTTGCTTCTCTACTTAGCTCTTTACATTCCGCATTTATATTAAGCATTTAAGTTTCAATCTTGTAGTCATACTTATTTAGTATAGATTGAAACTTAGCCTTTTGCGGTAGAGATAGCAACACTTAGACAAAACCTAGTTTGCACATTCTAGTTTTGATTATTTGCATAGGTTTTGCTCTAGGGATTTAATTGTGGCCTAGTTTAGTAAAAGTTTTAGAAGTCCTAATTCACCCCCCCCCCCTCTTAGGCGTCACCCGTTTCCTACAGTGACTACAAGGGAAAATAGAAAAAGTAATCTAGAAATTTCGTGTCGAGGTGAGTATTTGAATATCACTGATTTTCTCGGGTTACAGGTGAGTTATGGGCGATGGAGAGTGAGTTCTCCTGTCGATCTAGTGGTGGCATGGTGGATATGAGAGAGCTAGTGAGCTATGAGGCGATGATGAGATGTGTCGAGCTAAGATATGTGACGAGTTGAGGTGAGATGCATTCGTAGGGGTACCCCTCGGTCTTATATAGATGGACAGAGGGTTATCCCTTTACAAGTCGTGATGCTTAACTCTAACTGATTCCTCCTTTTAACACGGCATGCATTCCTGCTCATCCGAAGTTCAATTGCCCTTTATCCGAGTTGTCAACGGGTATCTAGCACTTTGGGTACGCTCAACCTCCCTGCCCGAGGCTTCAGTGCATGACTTGGTCACCCGGTCTTCGCCACCCGGGGTCGAGCGCTCAACCTCCTTGCCCGAGGCATCACCGCATGACTCGTTCATCCGATCTTCGCTTCCCCGGGTCAAGTTCATCCAACTTGCTTGTGGCCCGAGGGCATGCCTTGCTAGACAAGTCATCGGGAGGCCCATCTAGCGGCCCATGGAGCGTTCCTGTGCTCCCGCCCGAGGTCAGCCTTGAGTGAGTCGTGACTGCATCTCCCGCCCGAGGTTGGCCTCAGGCAAGTGGTGATTGCTTCCCCCGTCTAGAGCTGGCTTCGGGCGAGACGGATCAGCGTCTCCCGCCTGAGGTTGCCCTAGGCAAGTTGTGACTGCTTCCCCCGCCCAGAGCTGGCTCCGGGCGAGTCGGAACAATGTCTCCTGTCCGAGCTTAGCCTCGGACGAGACGGAACAACATCTTCCACCTGAGGTTGCCTTGGGTGAGACGGAACTGCCTCTCTCGTTCGAGGTTGGCCTCAAGCGAGATAGAACTGCATCTCTCGTTTGAGGTTGGCCTCAAGCGAGACAGAACTGTGTCTCTCGCCTAGAGCTTGCCTCAAGCGTGATGGAACTTCATCTCCCGTCCGAGGTTGGCCTCGAGCGAGTTGGAACAACATCTTCCACCCGAGGTTGCCTTGGGCGAGACGAAACTGCCTCTCTCGTTCGAGGTTGGCCTCAGGCGAGATAGAACTGCATCTCTCGTCTAAGGTTGGCCTCGGGCGAGACGGAACTGCGTCTCTCGCCCAGAGCTGGCCTCAAGCGTGATGGAACTTTATCTTCAGTTCGAGGTTGGCCTCGAGCGAGTCGGAACAGCTTTTCCGTGCTCGTAAGGACCCATGGATAAATATCTCCCACATACTTCAAATTTGAATTATCCAAAGAAATTCAATTAAATGAACTAAATATAATAGATATAACAAACACTTTGATAGTTGTGCCAAAATTGAACACGTAGGTCCATATGCTGTAGGAACACACCACAAAAAAGTTAGGGAAAAAAACCAATAAACTTTGTCGAGTGTCATGGGAAGACACTTAGTAAAAGAATTATTTATCGAGTGTTTGAAGGCGGCACTCGGCGAAGACATGACTTTGCTGAGTGTCCTCCGTGGGCACTCGACATAGTTAATGGCTATTGACGACGCTTTGCCGAGTGCCAATGTTTGCCGAGAGTTGAACACTTAGCAAACAGTCCTTTGCTGAGCGTCTTTTGTATGCCGAGTGGTTGGCACTCCGCATAGAGGGACTCATCAATCTTCGCCGAGAGTAACACTCGACAAACAATTTTTTGTTGAGTGCCAGAGATTTTGCAATCGACAAAGAACGTGTTTCTGGTAGTGATAATGTGTAAAAGACATAGACATGAGACATAACATGCTTTTCCGAACTAGGCCCGGGCTATAATGGAGACATATATACTCCCTCAGTTCCATAATATACGGTGTAACCAATTTTTGTTCTTAGCCATTCTAGGAGATTCATGAAAGTTTCATCCTCATTAAATAACATGCCACGCAGGTAAACAAGATTACATGACATGTAATTTAATTTAATGAAGGGAGATGTGAGAGAGTTTCATTAGAGATGAGAGGGTTTCATGGGATGAAACTCTGCATACACCGTTTCCTAGAGAAATAGCCTTGAAAACAGTGTGATGAAACCCTCCATTGAGACGTGTGCTCTCTAAACACACGCACATCGATGTAGAGAATTAAAAACATTTTTTGGTCTTTATATCAGAGGCGGTTATGATGTCTTATATACTAGACGGAAGGAAAGTATCTGAGACTTGTGGTGCTTCGTGTGATAGTTTTCGTGGGGTACGTAGCCACCGTGATGACAGCAACACGATATAAGTGTGGTTTCATATTCGATCATCTTACACGTACGATTTTATAGTTTCATGGTTGCAAATACGATATCAAGAGAAATTGGAGAAGCATATGTCAAAATTTCACGGCGATATGTACTTGTTCCATACTACTGCATGTTCTTCAATTCAGAACACGGTCCGTACTATTTTTGCAACAAATTACCTCCAGTCGGCAGCCTCGCTAAGGATAGCTACTCAACATTATTTTGCAACATTTTTTTTAAGAGACCTTATTTAGTCTGTTTTACTGGTGGAGTGGCGGCTGACCTAAATATTCTACTACTCCATCGGTTCATAAATACATAACACATCGACTTTTTTTTTAAAAAAAAAGCTTTGACCATTATTAGTCTTATTAAAAAATAATGAATTATCATTTATTTTATCGTAATTTGTTTAATCACTTAAGGTAGTTTGTGTTTGATTTAAACTTTATATTTTTGAATAAATATTTTGAATAAGGCAAGTGATCAAAATTTTCGAAAAAAAATCAACAGTGTTATATATTTGTGAAACCGTGGCTATTATTCCCCATACTTTTTTTTTACAGGGGAACAAGAGACAGCGACGACGAGACGAAGACCCAAACATTTATGGAAAAAACAAATCATCATTCAATTATTAGCGTTAGCATATTCGTTGTGATGAGGCACATCGCACCACACCACACTGGTGTTCTCATATTATTATTCTCTGCTTGCTTGTGGTCTCCCTCGGATGCTTGTCGATCGTCGGCTATATATAGGGGAGGGTTCTGCGTACGCCATTATTATCCACAACACTCGTCGATCTACACTACACATACATAGTTTCTTCTAGCTACTACACGACGACAAATAACATGGTTCGTTCGTGATATTTTCCCAGCTGATCTAGCTAGCTAGGCACTTTCTTCTCATCATCATCTTCTTCTTCTTAAATTCTCATTATTATTGTTGTGGTGAACGACGCATGTATATGCATGATATGCTGCAGGGAAAGCCTGCGAAGATCGGAGAGTGGGGTGGAAACGCCGGCGATCCTCGGGATCTGAGGGCTACTCCGGAGCGGCTGATCGAGGTGAAGGTCACGGCGGACAACAGCAGCTGCATCCGCTCCATCTCCTTCATCTACATCGGATCCGATGGCAAACCGTACGAGGAGGGGCCATGGGGTTTCGGCCATGCTGGCGCCGAGTACAAGGTGACGAGTTAGTTAATTAGTAATAGTCATCTACACCTCGATCGCAGTCCGAAAATACTGTACAGTGCTGTTGTGAGCATGCATGCATGTATGACGATGACGATATCGGTCGTCTTGTGCATATATATGCAGATTGATCTGTGCAGGTGCGGCGAGAGCTTGACGGAGATCTCCGGGACCACGGGCCCAGCCTACAACATTGCCAATCTGGTCAAGTCTCTCAAATTTGTCACCAACAAACGCACTTACGGACCGTACGGCAGGGACGAGGGCACCCCGTTCCGTGTCAAGGTCATGAACAACGGCCACGTCTCTGGCTTCTTTGGCCGCTCTGGAGATTGCCTGGACGCGATCGGGCTCTACGTCAACCCCAACTAATAACTAAAACGATGGATCCGATCATCTGCATGCATATGCAGTAGTATGCTGCCTGCTGTAGCGAATATGAATGCATAAAATAACGCCCCTGCTGCTCCCATGCATCAGCAGTGTGTACCACTATGTTATATATATACTGTATTTCGCTACCGAATAAAAACATAAATAAAAGATCCAGTGTCGTCTGCATCTTTGTTAATTATATATATATATATATATATATATATATATATATATATATCCCGTGCCTTTATGTACGTATTCTGGTAACAGATGCTGCTGCCTTGTACCGTTTTTTATCTTTAGACCTAAAAGTATGCATGCATGATCGACGTGATTCTAGTTAGTTGGGTCGTTAGTTGTGTAATATTTTATCTGTCTAGTTTAATCTGCCAAAAGTTTAAGTTGATCAAACTTTATGAATTTTGCTCGGTGTCGTTTTTTACTAATTAATGAAACAAAAGTTTAGTCCAGATATAGAAAAGTAAATTAAATTGGTTTAGTAATTTGGAAAAGAGGTGCGATAATTATTTTCATTATTCCATAATCAATTAATCGCCTCCCCCTCTGATTGCGTATCCTTGTGCATTAGTATGATCCTACAAGTGGTATTAGAGTAAATTTTATTGACTAATTGATCTCAATCGATGATTAGAATAAATAGCAACGGCGGGTAGGCATTCCACATAACTGTTTGTTTTTTATGGTGTTGATTTCGTTTCTGGAAGGCAGCGATGCATTATTTTAGATGTGAAAGTAACTGTTTGTATTCCACATAACTTGTTTTTTATGGTGTTGAAAGTAACTTCAATTAGAGAGTCTACTGTTATGAGTACTCTCTCTTACTTTAGATGTACTTTATTCTAAGTTGAAACCTCATGGATTTAATATTTTTTTTTTGCTTGGAAGCATGGTTCAAAGTCGATTGCATTAACTTCACAACTTAGCATGTCACATGATGATAATTCCTCCACTGGTTACGCTTTGTCCTTTTGTCTTCACTAACCAATGAATAGCTAGAACAACTAGCAGAAGATTACTTGGCCCTTCTCTTAACTCACTTTATCAAAGCTTTGCAAAATGAGATCAAGAAAGAAAAGGAAATCTAGTTTTCAAAGGTATTTTTAGTGTGGTTCACTAAATCAGTTTCGCCCTAAGTGGCCAAAAAGTTTAGCAAGATGCCAAAAGATGAGATTAATATATAGTGAAGAATAAATAAAAATGGCAAGGAAAAACACACATTCAAGAGAGGAGAACCAAACAGAGGGATGAAGGAGGAGCATCATAAGATACATATAGAGGAGCACCATATAAATATCCATATAGGCATGTAGGAGGGTTGTATAAGTGAATGGTGGAGGAGTATCGTTGTTGGTTAGAGCTTCAATGGTAGGAGGAGCAGCACTGGTGATATGATCAACATTGAGAGGGAGAGGAGCATCCATGGAATGTCTTTAGGGACATAGAAGAGTAAAATATGAGTATGGAAACAAAGGTTGTTGAGTGAGGGAACGAGGACGGACAAAAACATCCTCCTAACGATGATGTGCGGAAGAAAGGTCGTCGAAGAAGAATTCCCCTAAATCAGCACGAGTGTCAGGAAGTTGTTGAGATTAGTTGTTGAACAAGTCAGTGAAGGTTAAAAAGTCTATACTCCATCTACGGATAGACAGTGGAATACTATAATATACGGATGGAGATGAGTGAAATGAAGAGTGAGTGATCTATTTATAGGTGATTGGGCTGGGAAGTCGGTACTGACCGAACTGACCAATCAAAGCCAACTATGTCGAACCAGTCGGTTTGTATCGATCCGACCGCATAACGCATTGGCCGATATCGACGGTGGATACCAACTAACACACGGTCCAATGTGGTTTGTACCGAACCAACCGATCAATTGATAGTCGTGTCGACTAATCAACCGACCCAACCAGATTTGGGGCCGGTGCCGTCAATATCAACCATCCGCCAAACAACATCATTGGAGATGATAAAGCTGGGTTGAAAACCAGACTTAAAAAGCAAAGAGTGATTCCTTTTTACTCATGCATGCTTTTCCTTATTATGAAACCAATTCCAAAACTCACCTCCATAGGCTATCCATGTCGATATTTGCTAGTCAAGCCATTGGATTCTCAATCAATGGCTGACAATCCAAACATCTTGCCTCGCTCCCTCCGCCTATGGAGTGTTCTATTTTTAGCTGTGTAGGGGCACTCTGTCCCCGTCCCCGCACCTTTCTCCGTTCAAGCGCTCCGTCTGGATCTTGGACCGTTGAGAAGGGAGGCCCTGCGGGATCTATGTGAGAGCGAGGGTGGTCGAGGGAGCTCAGATCGAGCTCGCGGGACCTACGATGTCAGGGCAGACGACTTCCACGACTTCCTTGCCTCTCAGTACTGGTATGACGACCTTCTTATCCTTATGGATCTCAAATTCTTGGCTGTTAGGGTTTGCTACTTTTGTTGCTTGTTCGTGCGCGTCGATGCTCGTTGATAGCGACGTCGTTAGGAGCTTTCTCCCCTCTGCCCCCTAAAATGTTGACATGGTGCCCACACGAGCCGACTCCACCAGCCCTAACCCCCTCTAAGACATTCTACACCTTGGTGTCAACTCAGAGGTCATGAGGCTATGAGCACCACAAGCTTGATGAGATAACAGAAGCTAGAGACTTGCTGAAAGAGTGAGAGTCCAGAAACAATGTGTTCGACTTTAAGTCCCAAATGTGCTGCTCACATGGTACTATAAAAAGAACTTGCTAGACAAGGCCTATACCCTTCTCGAAGGCTTCTTGATAAAGGGATAGATGCCTCCAGCCTCCTCCAACCAGCTAGGCAATAGAGCCGATGCTCTTGGAATGGCATGTGGTCCTGCAGTTGCCCGGCTTGGTACAGATAAACCTCAAGATCTACGTTTTCAACATCAACCATGACACCTTGCTTGGCTAGGTCATGCCATATGGGTACCTGATTTGGCTATGGATTTCGTTTAGGGAGCTAGTTGTTGAGCGTGGTGTAGAAGCCTTTCATGATCTTCGAGCAGTGTTGGGGGCCTTCGTCTTCCGAAGGTCCTCAAAAACATTATTAACAATGTTTCCCAAGTATAATATATGTGCAGGAATCTTCGGACTCAGAATAAAGCTGTACACAATATGAAAAGCATGGTCGGGACGAAGGTTGAACCAGCTCCGAAGCTACGCGCAAGGAAGCTTCGACTCAGCAGCAGAAAAAGGAACCGACTTAAAGAGGAAAAGGCTATCTAGTACTCGATAGATTGTCCTTAAGTCAATAGTAAACATGAAGGGCATGAATGTAATTTTACATAGGTTGCGCCCTTTGCCTATAAATAGATGAACAGTACCCCCCGTACTATTCACGCTGACTTTGTATTCACTTGTGCGTCACACTTGGACTTTTGCCTTCTGTTAAGCCGAAGGTACAAATATAATTCGATATTGTTCATACTCACTCATGATAACATAAAAAAGATATATTAATGATGTCATGTGATTATTCATGCTATTTCTCATGTTTTATATGCTTCTTCTTTCATTAATATATACTGTGATGATGAAGGTACATCCTTCATGACCTTCGTCCGAAGATCATTATATCCTAAGGGAGATAATGCTTCGAAGGACGAAGGGCCTTAACCATTATCATTTTGTGTTGCCTTGTTCTTAATTCATAGCATTTGAGAACAAGTCTCCAACAAACAGTTCTAGTACAAGTAAGCTAAGCTTGACAAAATTGGAAATTGGGTCCCCTTCAAAAAATTGGAAGTTGGGTGCATGTTCAATCCCTCGCCCCATCCTCCAAGTATATTTGTGCAGTCCTCAACATATTAGTTGATTTTTTGCCATTCAAAATGTGTCTCCTTGTTATAATTGCCACTCCAAAAGTGGAAATTAACAGGGTGACGTTGACTAGCAGATCCGTGACTTAATCATTTTTATTTTTTAAAGGGGTCAACTTCATTTCTTCGGTTCTTTAAGTTCACTTCGGTTCCTGCCAATAAGGTCGTGCGAAGGTCTGAACAATTGGGGACACATATAGGAACATTAACCAGCCTTGATGTGTTCCAACTTTCACTCTATGATATATCAGTGATTTGATTTTGGGAAGAATCGCTTTGCTGCAGACAATGAGTATTGGAATATGCCACCTACCTTGTGATTTTTTTCTCATTACTTGCTAAAACATCCATTCTTGCGGCAGCTACAAACACAACCCATGATTTATGTCATATTAGAATACATACATGTCTATATATGCAACTATATAAACATGTGTACACATGTACAACACGATACTTGCATATACATCACATACACAGACATTGTTTTTTAATTCATTCGAGTTAATATACACTTGATATTTTTCCAAAAAGCATGCCACTTTGTTAGATGCATTAGTGTCGTATTGAATATTCCACACTAAATTTTCCCTGCGATTTGCAGAACAAACTGAGTATTTGATTTAGTTTTAGTATGCTTATACCACTGCTGAACTATCAGTTAGTATGACCAAAAAACTATGAATGTAATTTTCCCACGCTGTTGTTTCTAATATATAATCTAAAAAATTTGCCTTTCCATATCGCTAAACAACTTTTGTTTGTTGCATTTGCAGGTGGAAAGAGCTTTATTGAAGCAACATAAAGTGTTTTTTGGTGAGAGATTGTAGCGCTAAAATTGGTCATCTACGCTTTTTCATTTTTAAAAAACTAACATAAGTCTCATGTATTGAATTTGGAATCAGTTCCACGAATACCATCAAGCGAACAAACTTCCTACAATGAACAACCAGACAACGAGCAGTGAATGTATTTGATACACGGAGGTACACCTTGTTGTAGGATTCATTTCAAATTGTTTTTGAAAACCACACATCAGTTAACACTGCCTTTGCAATACTTTGTGGCAGCACCATCTTTCTTGTTTGGATTCCAGTGTGTGAAGCAATAAAATAGAGTTCAGACTTTATCCACATAGGTAAATTATGATTGCCTTAGCTTCTATTGTGTACATGTAAAGCACATGTAAAGCGCCATTTTACAGTTGCATCAAGTGTTTTGTTACTTAACTTTTAGTTTCAATCCACTTGGTTTATGTATTGCGTGTGCTATATGTTGCAACTGTTTGTATACAACTAATGCTTATAATACTGCTTCTATTACCTTGCTTTCAAAAACGTTACTTCATCTTTGGTTTTACAAGTGCTACTTACAGTAGCTTCTTCCCTCTCTATTCCTTGATGGTTAATAAGGAAATGTTACGTACAATTGTCATATATGTGAACAGTTATGCACAGATGCATAGCTGTATATGGTAAAACATGCATACATATGCATAAATGTATATCATATATGGTGAGATTTCCCTACGTATAGCATACAATATTTGATGGGACATTATCCTATGTTCAAACTGCAGATTAAATTGCATTGTATTTGTGTGTTTTTTATTCTTCATGATCTGTTTGCTTGACAAAGTGTTCATATATAATAGGATATCATTATTAAACTGATCTAAGTAGTTATGTGGGTTTATACATACATGCAAGTATATATATATATATATATATATATGTATATATTATTTGTTAAAAAACCCAAATTCATGTTTTACATAACGTAAGCCATTATCACAATCCTTTTCAGAGGAACGTACTAATCCAAACAACCAAAGAAAACAAAGTAAATCCCTTCGTAATATCATAGGTCACAACACTTGAATTCAAATAACTAAACAAGTTTTGCTGCACATCTACTTTCTGATATGCTTATGACAAGATGGTCATGACAGATCATAGCAATGCGTGTTTTTTAAGACAACATGGAAATAAATAGTGATAAAAAAGCCAAAAACCTACTGGCTATCTACTTTAAAACAATGGAGCATGCTCTTAAGGATCATTATTTAACATGCTTAAATCCACATATGAAGTTCTGTTGCATAACAGACACAGTATTTGATAGTTCTTATCCACTTGCAGGGTGATGAGCATCTTTGAGACTAGCTTAACAAAGAAGACCTACCATATCCACCTAAAAAGTATGTAGCGCACAGAACGATAGGAAATGCAACAACGGTAGCAACTAGCTTCCTTTTCAAATAAACTATATATCAGTCCTTTCTAACATCACAGAGCACATACAGGATCAAAGCTAGCACACTTTAAAAATATCAGTCAAGTTCTTCGGACCCCCGAAGGCCACAACCAGTAGATCGTCGTCGTTCTCATGAAGGTACAACATCATATGATCTGCTCCCTTATACACAGCTTCCCTCCCCTCGTCTGTTCTCATTTTCATACGTCGCCTCGGTCCTTCTTTTTGGTATTGTACAACAACTATCTACTATTGTGATGAAAGAGATGCCTGGTTAAATCTCTTTCTAAGAGCCTGCCAATAATTTCATTTTTGGGTTGTCTCTTACTATACACACCATGTGCCTGCTAAAGTGCCTATATAAGAAATTATGTTACAGTACATCCTAATAGTCAATTTTGCAAATGTTTTTTCATCGCTACCTTAAACATATCTGTGGTGTGTAAGATTTTGAATGTTTCAAAATCAATGTGCATAAAAACATTTAAACCAAGGAGTATACAAGGGTGAATAGCTCTAAGAAAAAAGGTAACATGAATATTTCTGTTTTTGTAAAGGTATAAACAGAGACAACCTTTAAACAGTCATACCAATATACCATGTGCAGGTGATCCAAATTTAACGTCTACGAAAAAAACGAGTACAAATGCTGATTCCAACGCACACCTATTGCAGTTTGGCCCTTTGTGTGTTTTCAATGTGATATTTCTTGTTGTGGGTAGTTTGTGAGGACAACATAACAATTCACCAACTCTTTACCTACAATCGACCTTTCTTTGTTTTCTCTTCTGTGTAGCTGACTGCCTTGCGTATCTAGGATGAACATCATCACTTTTGGAGCGCATATATCTATTTTGTGTATCTATGACGACCATCGTCAATTTTGGATTACAAATGCTTTTGTGTACATACAACCTAGCCGATGAAAGCTTTTGAGTTTAATATCTGTTTAATTGCTTTGCGTATCTGTATCTATGACGACTATTGTCACTTTTGGATCACAAGCGCTTTTGTACAAATATAACCAAGCTGATGAAGCTGTTTATGTGATCCCCAGTCCTCAAAAAACACTAATGTAGTGCTATGTAATATATATGCTCTAGAATTACCATCTCAGCATACTATACAGCCTTCTAAGCGCTGGGATTTGTTCAAATATGCTCTCCTGCTTATAACCATGTGTTCTATAACAACTATTTTTATTATATATAAATATGATGTCGGTATATTGAACAAATAAAACTGATTGTAACAATGGTTGTAAACACTACTTGGTACGCGCGTCATGAACCATGCATGAAGGAAGCAACCGTTTTGAATCTTCGTTACAAAAATAGCAGCGCATGGGTAGCGATTGGTGTGAGCAACCAAATAGTTTCATGTTTCAGTTATGACTTGTGATGAGATAAACTAGTTTCTAGATTCCAGGTGGTACTATGAGTAATAATATAGTACTTCTTCCATTCTTCTTTATTTATCATGTTTTAGTTAAAAAAATTAACTAACCATTCTTTTTTATTTATCGTATTTTAGTTAAAAAAAATTAACCAACCGGCGATAAGTATTTGAGAACGGGTAGTACTATATTTCAATTATAATGTAATAAATAAGTTAAAATGACATAAAATCATTTTTTTGCATTCATTGGGAAAAACAATGCGCATCTTGAATTTCCCTTCGGAAAATTAGAATTGGATTTTTTTTCAATATTGAAAACTCATATATATGAATTCAAAAGCTAATCCATCTAGCAATTGGGATTCACGCGTTCTATTAACAAAAGTTGAATAAAAAATTATTACAATTTTATCTATTTGAAAAAAAGAAAACAACTGACACAACGAAATGTGCCAAATCAGGACGTGGGAACAACGACTGTACCCACAGGAAATTTTGGTCCCCATATTGCAGTTTTCCCAACCAACCATGAACTCACCCGCACCACGCCGTTAACGGGTCCAGAACCTCGCTTATCGGTCCAATCTGCCCTCCCGTGTCCCCCTCCCTGTCCGATTCCCCACAGCAGCGCCTCGCCCTCGTCCTCCTCCTCCAGTCCGGATCGCCATTTCCCACCGATCCGTCCCGGCATCGGCATGGCTGCGCCCACGCCAAAGGCGCCGGCGCCCAGTGCTTCGGCAGCCTAGCGTTTGTTTGCCTCCGAGGATTTCCGCCAATCGCGTTACCGGATCTTCGGTGGGCCGGCGACCCTCTACGCCACTATGAGCTCCGACGGGCGCCTCCGCCGCGCGCTGGCCGCGTTCGGCGGCGACGTGTGGGACCTCGTGGACGCGGCGCTCGCCGCCGCCGCGCGGGACAGCCCCGGCGACCTGCGCGCGCGCCGCGACGGCATCGTCCAGCGCCTCTACGCAGGGGCAGCCCGCTGCCGCAACTGCGACGCCGACGCAACCCCGGCGCCTGCTCAGCCGAGGAAGGCGAATGACGCCGCCTCCGCTGCTGCTGCTGCTTCTCCTGCGGCGGCGGCGTCGGCGTTTCCGGCCTCGCCTGAACAGGAGGTCGACGCGGATGGCCTCGACGACGTCGACGACGCGGCCGAAGCTGGCATGGAGAGCAAGATTCTGGCGATCAGGGATTTCCTGGAGGACCCGGACCAGGTCCTCAAATATCCCATCCATACCGCTTTTGATTGACACTTTGACAGTGCTACATTTTGCCGACAAAAAAAGTAGATAAGGAGCTCACTGCTTCGATGCAATATCAATATGTACCTCTGTCTTGTGGTCTTCTCACAGTCTGAGGACGACATAGTGAGCCTACTGCAGAACCTAGCAGACATGGATATCACCTACAAGGCTCTCCAGGTCAAACTTGCTTTTTTTGCTTGGCTTTTTGTTGGTAATGTTGAAGGAAAGATTGGTTTCGATTCTTTCTTTAGGCAGCACAGCTCAAGGGGGTGGAAATTTTGCGATTCTGTCTTTGCAGGACACGGACATCGGCCGCCATGTGAATGGCCTGCGTAAGCACCCATCCAGCGAGGTCCGGCAACTGGTGAAGCTGCTCGTTAGGTGATGAATCAGCTGACTGCTCCATTGGATCGACAAGACATAACTGTCTTCCGATAATCTGATTGTGGATTTGTCTGTCTTTGGTTTTGAAGGAAATGGAAGGAAATAGTGGATGATTGGGTGAGGCTGCACAACTCAGGTGGCGATGGTAGTGGCTCCATCATAAGTATGGTGTTGTACAGAATGTTGAACTTATCTAATGTGTTGTGTTTAACTCCAAAGCTTTTCGAATTACTTCGTGTTTGGTGATAGTTTTGATACCTTTTCATTCATGGTGGCAGGCGATGGTGACTCACCTGACAAAGTCCAATCCAAGTACCATCAAAATACTCATGTAACTATTCTTCCACGCTCCAATTTAGGCTGATCTTCTGTTTCTTGTATATATTAATTTAGTAATTGCAAATAAAATAACTGTGCCACACCAGATAAAAAAACTCGACCTACCAGTGGTAAGATAGCCACATGGTGTCGGATAGACAAGGGGAATTTTACCCTTTTTTTAACCCACGACCAGTGCCAGGACCTTAGACCAGTGCTTGGGCATGTGACAGACGAAGGGATTTTTTAACCCCCGCATAAAATTTGCTCTCACGAGGAGTCAAATTAAGAGCCTGAGGAGTGCTACTCAGATCACCTAACCAACTCAGCTAAATCCATTTTTTGAAAGATTTGATCTGTGGACAGTATCCTACTAAAGGTGTGTAGCTCAATTTCCCTTTCTAGTAAATCCATTCTGTAAACAAGAAATAGTGTACCAATCAAACATTTACTCCCTAAGTGTCATACTTTGTAGCACACGTCTAAGGCCTTGTTTGGTAGGGCTCTTTCTGAGGAGCTGAAACAAGAGCCAGAGAGGAGCCCTACCAGATGAGGCCTTAGTACCAATATGAAAGTCTAAGCAGAACCTAAATGCGTCATACCAATCTTCTTATACCTATAAATTCTTTTGCTTGTCTCAATGGCATGCTCGCCAACAAAAGATTGGTTTATTCTGTTGCTATTGTGCAATTGCAGGCTTCAGACTTCAAGTATCCCCCCAGCCCACAGAGGCATAGTGAGTTCCCACATCCATTCCTTAAGAGGTTTAAGCATACCTTGCACATTGCATGACCGACTGATGGTCCTATTTTTTCTGGACCGTAGATGTTTTGAGCTCAGAGAGATCTAGCAACCACAATTTGGTGGAATCAACAATGGAGAAGCGTAGAACGAGCCCTGCTCCTGCATACAATAACACCAAGCAGAACAACAGCAACAACTATTCCAGTATTTCATCGTCAGCACCAGCTGTAAGTCTCCTCTCTGGTTTCTTTTTTTTTTCTCTTGCAGGTGTACCTGTCATTGTATAGGGACCATGCACTCAGTTTTGTTTAGTGTACAACAAAAAGGCTTGGAAATAAGTTCAGTCCTCCCTGAAAAAAGGAAAGAGGAAGTAGGGTCAATGCTCTCTATATCAGCATGGACTTGTCATCTGTCAGTAGCCTCGCTATATACCGCCCGCTGCGCATTGGTGTATCATCACGCAGAGCAGTGAAAAAAATGATATTTTACCGTAGCTAGGCTTTAACTTCTCTTAGTCTTCTGGCTTTGCTCTGTTCACGTTTAGCACAATAGTGCCTACTCTTTCCGTCTTTCGTGTGATATGATGTTTGTAATTGCGCTCCGCAGAGAGCAATACGGGAGCAAAAGAACACTCTTTTGGATTCTGAGAAGCTAGACTCAGCTAGGAAGAGGCTTCAGGAAAACTACCAGGAAGCGCAAAACGGTAAGATTTCAATGGCACGCTCCGTGTACTTAGCACTGACTTAGAGCTTTACATACAAAGTTAAATAGTCTCACTAGGAATTTGTTGTCTGATCTCCCATTGAACTTGTCAAAATGACGCGCTAAATTCAGGCCAATGCTATGCGCCTATGCCAGTGAGATCCAACAGCAGTGATACTGATAACCATGTATCTAAACATCTTTTTTTGAACGAAAATAAACATCTTTTTCCCTCTTCCTTTTCAGCGAAAAAGCAGAGGACGATACAAGTGATGGATATCCACGACATACCGAAGCCGAAGAACAGGAACACCTTCGTGCGCAAGAGCGGCGGCGGCGGCGGCGGATTACCGGCAAAGCACCGGTGATCTCTGCCTGACCGCCGTCGGACCTGTAGCGGACTCAGCGTATTTATTTCTGTACTAGCAAAAAGAAAAAAGAAAGAAAGAAATTTTAAGAAGCAAACTCTTGTTTTCCCAGTTTGATTTGTAGCCCTGCAGTCCAGCTCACTGATATTATAAGGATATATACTGCCTAGTCCATGAGGCTACGCTTTTGTACCTATCTTTAAGATTGGAGAAAAGAAGGAAAGCAAATTGTGTTATTATTCAATGACATCCACATTTCTGCCTGATAAGGCTATGGCCGGTAGATCATGCATATAATATGCATGCTTATTTCCATGCGAAAAATCCTAAAATCATACACCTACACTCTATTTGGACCACAGTATAAAGGAAACACAAGGTTTCGATACTAGTAATTCCTTGAGTATGTTGTACACTTGTACCAAACCACACCTAAGATCATATTTGATCACAAACTGTGTATATCATCCATCTGGACCAACTCCATGTAACACACGCGTCTAAAAGAAATACATATACTAACCCTCTATCCTTGTCTAGTTCTCTATGTTTCAAAACGTAATGTGCCATTCAACACAATATTGGTAATGTTGCTCCACTCTATTATTTAAAAAAACAGTGCATATCTCGCTCGCTTTTTAGGAGTCAATTAGTATCAATTCTGCTAAATATACGCAAAAGCCTAATAATTATGAGTAAAATTGTTTAGCGGTTCTCAAACTTTGAACGTTGTATCACTTGAGCCCTAACTCAGAAAAATAGCTAAACAGGTCCTATATCTTAATCGGCCTATACAAAACCGTCCAGAACCGAGTTTGCTCTAACTGGATGTCGACGTGGCGTGTCACATTGGAGTGAGTTCTGGAACTTGGTTAGGAGAGGACCCAGCCAAAAGTTTGAGTGGGAGCCTAAAACCTGAGTGTGGGCCAAATAGAAGGCTACTTACTAGTGAACCTTTATAGCTACAGCGAATAAAATAAAAACTCCACTAGAACCAGAAAATTGAGTGAGAGCTTGCCCCCACTCAGCCCAACGTGGATCCGCCCTTGAACTTGGTATGTTGTGTCACTTGGTTCCTTGAATTTAGCATGATGTATCATTTAGGTCCACGAACTTTGATTAGTGTGCTACAACGTGGCATGACACGTCAGTATCTGGTTTGAGCAATCCTGGTTTTTGGACGATTTTATATTGTCCAACTAAGTTAGATGACCCTATTTTACTGGTTTTCTGAGTTCAGGTCCAAGTGACACAGTATGTTAACTTCGAGTATTATTACACTAATTGTATAATATATTTTCATACTAAATATATATAGATATTAAATGTTGATACTATCTTAGGTAAATGCAGTTAAATTTTGAACTAATTGGCACCTTGGAAAAAAGATAATTGTATTTTTTCTGACGGAGGGAGTACTAATAAGAGGCTTGACGGACAAGGTATTAGGTGGGTTTTCCGGCAGGTAATCCATATTATATCAGGTAAGTTTACTCATATATGTTAAGTAACATATACATGGAATATAGGTTATTGCAGCCATCCTCCTAATGGGCAACTACGTTTTTTAGATAATGGGAATATGGTTCCAAGCTTTTGCGTTTTACTACCAATTCATATAGCAACACAACTGTATGCAATCTCAGGAAAAAAAACATCACAGTTGGGGAACGAAACTAAAACAAAGCATATATGCAGATCCCCATCCACGATATCAAAAAAATCTGCATCTCCAACACCTCCGTGTTGCGGCATCCCTTGTTTATTAATTCTTGTTGGTCTTCTCTAGGCTGTAGTTGAGCTTAGAAGCGAAACCAATGTGTAGCCTAATAAAACCATCAACAATGAAGGTTTTATTGGAGCATATTGCTGAAGCTGTTAGAATAAAGTGTGTTCTCATTTTATTATCCAAACCGATTAACCAAGAATCAAAGATATGTGTTAAATTGTTTGCTGAACATATCTAATCCGAACCAAGTGCCAAATAAATTTAGCAAGTCGGTAGTGGTAAAAATGTGATCGATGGTCTCGTTTTGACGAAAAAAAGAACATTTCGCATTTCCTTTTCAATCACGCTTAAATAAATTATCTTTAATGATTGCAATTCGACGATGTAAATATCACATGAAGATTTTAATCTTCAAAGGCATCTTAGCCTTTCAAATATCTTTGTCAACGGGCAACTACATGATGGAGAAAGAAGAAAAATATGGATGCAATATGCAAATTGGACGGTTCTGATTGGGTTGAGATCATATAAGATGGCAAGCAAGCTAAGCAAGGTACTGTATCTCCCTTACAATTTTTATGCCCACCAGCTCGGTCTCTCCATACATCCATAATTTATTTAGATTATTGGAAGGTGGGCAATAATAGGGACAATTGTATTGGAAAAAGATAATACAAGCTTATCTCCATATATTTTTCCCTATAAAGAAGAGGCATTACCATTTCTCTTAAATTTCACCTATGCTTCGTTTGTATTTCGATATTAGAGCGCATGGAATTAAATTGGTTTAATACCAAATAAAACATGATATTAAAATGATATGTAATTTCAATTCTATTGTTTGGATGTCATTGAATTGGAGTTTCCAAATATCCTTTATGTTGGTCACAGTGATTTACCCCCAGGCCTCATTTAGCTCAAGATACTGCTCGTAGGCCTGTGCAGACAGAGAAAGCTGAAAAAACTCAAAAAGATGTTCTTTTTGATTTGCTTCTTTGATAGAGAGTTTGCTGTTGCAAGCAAATGAGAATAATTCCGGATATTGTTGAGCTGGGATGCCCTTATTCCACAGATCTTCCCAGAAAAGGATAGTTCTCCCATTGCCAATGGTTGGTGCTGCTAGTCCCTTGAAATTTTGAACAAGACTAAGAAGACTTTTCCACCAAAAGGAACCAATTGTTGAGCCGCTAGGGAGTCTGTCTGACCTATAGTAGTTGTTCCATACAAGATTTACCCAGGGTAAGTCATAATTATTGAAGAACTTGTGTAAAAATTTCAACAACAACGCCTTGTTGTGAGTCTCCAATCTGACCACTCTGATACCCCCGTTGCTCTTTGGTTGAGTAATCATGCACCATGCAGCTAGAGACGATTTTTTTGAGTTCACATCGTTTCCACTCCAGAGGCAGTGCTTCCTGTAAGCGTCTATCTTCTTGACTGTGGCGGCAGGTAATTTAAGCGTGCACATAAGAAAAGTCGGAAGAGCTGAGAAAACTGAGTTAACCAACTCCAATCTTCCAGCTTGAGAGAGGAGAGCAGAAGTGCAAGACAGTCTCCTTTCAATCCTTTGGATAAGTGGTAAAAAATGACTGATTCTGGGTTTTGACAAGCCCAGAGGGACACCAAGGTAGGTAAAAGGCATTGATCCTGTCTAACAGTTAAACATTCTGGAGAGAACCTCTATTTTTTCTGGGCAAACATTGATCGGGTACATACTTGATTTATTATAATTCACCCTGAGCCCCGTCGATGTTGCGTAGGAGTTAAGAACTGCTTTGAGGAAGAAAAGTTGCCTAGGGCAAGCTTCCATTACCAATAGTGTGTCATCAGCATATTGAACAACCGGGAAATCTTGACCACAGTTTTCATTCAGGGGCAACTGGAGCAAATTTTGTTGTCTTGCTTTATTGATAATACTCTAAAGCAGATCTGCCGCCAAAACAAACAATAAAGGCGAGAGAGGATCACCTTGCCTGACCCCATGCTTGCAATGAAAAGTTTTCCCCGGGACGCCATTAAGTAAGACCGATGACGTGCTAGACTAAAGGATATTTCGAACCCAGTTAAGCCATTTAGGTCCAAATCCTCTATGAGTCAGCACCTGAAGGATGAGTTCATGTTCAACGGTATCAAAGGCCTTTTCAAAGTCCAGCTTGAGCACAATGATTTCTTTTTTTGGAAATATGACATAAATGAATATATTCAAAGGCCTAGGCCAAGCAATCCTGGATGGTTCTTCCTTTTATGAAGCCATATTGATTTTTATGAACAAGGGAAGTCATCACTGTCTGCAGTCTATTGGCCAGAAGCTTGGTGATAATTTTCATACTATTATTTAGAAGCGAAATTGGCCTGAAATCTTCCACTGATTGGGGATTTTCTTTCTTCGGAATCAGAACGATAAATGAACCATTTATACTTTGAAGGCAGACGTCTTCATGGTAAAATTGGTCACATAAGTCATAGAAATCCTGGGAAATGACGTGCCAGCATTTTTTATAAAATTGGTGTGAAATCCATCAGGGCCCGGTGATTTGTCTGAAGGGAGTGCTGCAATAATGCTATCAATTTCTTGCTTGGAAAAAGGCGAATCCAACCATTGCAAGCCATCTTGCATAATTATCAGGTCTGAGAGATCAAAAACATTCTCCGTAAAGTCAGAAGAACCCAAACGACATTTGAAAGCATTCCACAGAAAATTTGCTTTATGATCATGCTCTGAGTAGCTTGTCCCATTATCATCAGAGAGCAGAGCAATTGAGTTACGCCTATGCTTTACCGTTGCATGAGCATGAAAAAATCTAGAGCAGATATCTCCATCAGTGACTCATTTGATGGAAGCCCGTTGCTTTCAATAAATTTTCTGAATTTGAAGCAGATCAGCAATTTTGATTTGCATAAGCTCCCGGAAATTCCATTCTTCAATCGATAGATCCTGATGCTCCTCAATTATGTCAATGAACTCTATTAGTAACTTAATGTGTCCCCACTGTTTTATCGATCTTTGGCAGAGAACGCTGCCACTCTTTGAGAACCTTCCTGGTGTTCTTGAATTTTGCTGTTAAGTTCTTCGCTTTGTCGATAAGATTTGGCTGAGCAATCCAAGAATTTTGAAAGACAGACATAAACCCTTCAAATTGCAGCCAGAAATTTTCAAACCTAAAAATCTTAGGCCTGGGGATCTTTGACTTAAAGGAAACCAGACATGGCACATGGTCAGAGATATCCCGAGGCAGCGTTGTGGCGCGAGTGTCTGGGTAGATTACCGACCATTCTTGCGATATGAAAAACCAATCAAGTCTTTGAAGAAGAGGCTCCCTTTGCTTATTCGACCAGGTAAAGGACAGACCATGGAGGGGAATTTCCATCAGGTCAAGTTGGCTAATGGCCTCATTAAATTTCAACATCAGGCTAAGGTCTCCCCCAACGATATTTCTGTTTTCGGGCCTACGAGTAAGATTAAAGTCCCCAACAATCAACCAAAGCTTATCTGAGGGCATATTTATATTGGAGAACCAGTTAATGAACTCAATTTTCCCACACGGAGAACAAGACACGTAAATATTTGTGATAATCTAGGATTCATTCGATGAATTAGAGGAAAATTCAACTGAAATAGCATATTCATTCTGATAAATAACATTGCCCACCAATTTCGAGCTATTCCAAATAGTAATGGAACCACCCCAATTTCCCACCGATGGGACAAAAGCAAATGAGTCAAAGGAATTGGGGCAAAATTTTCTGAGGTCAGCCCTATCAAAAAATTCCTTCTTAGTTTCCTGCAAGCAGATAACATCACATCTAGACTCCCGAATCACACAATGAATACCATTCCCTTTAGCCACAGAATTGATCCCACGGACATTAAAGCTTAAGACAGACCACTCGGAGAAAATAACTGCATTGTGACTATTCATTAGGGACATAATCAGGTTCGTCAGCGAAAGGAAGCCCCAACCCAATTACTGGGTGGGCAAATAAGTATCTGTTAAAATAGGACAAAGAGAAATAGCCAGCAACCATAAAGTTTGACACTGCAACAACTAGACAAATTCGCTGGGGCAGAAACAGCCAAAAAGCCCGACAAAACAAAGTCCTGCAAAATCTCCCCATCTGGAGCAACACCATCACATTACTTGTCCTCATCTGTAGAATCCTGTTTCTTGTCATCTTTGTCTTTTTTCCCTGGCTTCTTGGGGCCAACACAGCCTGTGGGATTCTTCTTCTTCTTTAGAGCTTTATCAGACAAGTCCACCTCTGACAGATTGCAGAATTTTTCCCCAAGGTTCCTGATGACCTTGGCAGATAAGGAAGGAGGGCCCTCAAATTTATGTTGGCACATTAAACAGTTCTTTTTTCTAGCAGGAACCCTGCCTGAACCTAGCCCTAGCTTCACGCAGTCTTTTACTCCTCCTAAGGTCAGACTCCACAATGGTTGGCCTGGAGGGGGAAGATCCCAAATCTGTCAGATCAGAAACACTGCCAGTTGATTCCTCTGAGAGAACAGACTCTAGGAACTTGCCACCAGGACATTTCTTGGGGATAGCAAAAGAGAGAGTCTCAGACTCGGGTTCCAGCAAGGCATGAGGAATGTCTGAAGACAAGAATGACTTTGACCAGCTAAAAGAATCTTCATGGAGCAGGTTTGACAGGAAAAAAGGAGACCACTTCTTAGGGATCTGCACCGAGAGGTCAGGATTACCAGCAGGAGCAAAATAATTTGCCCAGATCCTGTAAAATTGAGCACTCCTTTTCCTTTCCATGTGACTCAAGAAAATAGGATCTGGCTGCCAATCCTGAGAGAACATAAAATTCATCACCACATTGTTGGGACCATTGTTGATTTGTTCCCCTGGTTGGGCATCAGGGAGAAGAATATCCTCCAGCACATGGTGGTCTCCCTGGTTAGGTGGGCCGTCAACCTCGTGAAGCCCATGCATAGGAACATCACCCATAGCATGAATGTCCTGGCCATTATTATGCAGCACCGGCCCAACCACATCAAGATCCTCCATCAAATGCTCATTCTGCACCGGAACACCCTGGATGGGACCAAAAGAACTATCTGAGGACAGACCCGAATGCTGATTGCTGATCTGATGCTCGTCAGGTGGTAGGTCCTGCTGGGGTTGCTGGGCAGGTGGGTCATTAACAATCCACTGGTCCCAATCACCTTGAATATTGTCTGCTGGCTGAACCTGAACATTGTCTTCTGGTGGGAAATTAAGATCCTAACCAGCAGCCGGCATAGGTTGTCCCAGACCAAAGAATGCGAGCAGGAGCTGCTGACCATCTTCCAGGACCACTGGCACTGGGTCCTCATCTTGGGGTTGGCCCCCCAACAAGTTTTGTTGTATGAACTCACACTGCACTTGAAAGTCACCTAGAGGGGGGTGAATAGGGCGAATCTGAAATTTATAAACTTAATCACAACTACAAGCCGGATTAGCGTTAGAAATAAGAACGAGTCCGAGAGAGAGGGCGCAAAAACAAATCGTGAGCAAATAAAGAGCGAGACACAATGATATGTTTTACCGAGGTTCGGTTCTTGCAAACCTACTCCCCGTTGAGGTGGTCACAAAGACCGGGTCTCTTTCAACCCTTTCCCTCTCTCAAACGGTCACTTAGACCGAGTGAGCTTTCTCCTTAATCAAACGGGTCACTTAGACCCCATAAGGACCACTACAAACTTAGTGTCTCTTGCTTTGATTACAAGTGCCTTGAGAATAAGAATGGGAAGGAAGAAAGCACGATTACAAAAGCCAAGCGACAAGAGCGACAAATAACACACGAAACACTTTCTCTCTAAAGTCACTAATCACTAATGATCACTTGTCTCAATTGTGGAACTTGGAGAGATTTGAGGCTTTGATTGTGTCTTGGAATGGATTGCTAGCTCTTGTATTGAATGTTAAAGGTTGGAATGCTTGGGTGAAGTGAATGGAGGTGGTTGGGGTTGTATTTATAGCCACCAACCACTTCCTAGCCGTTGCACCTTTCTGCCGACCGCGGACGGTCCGCGCCCCTGGTCCGAACGGTCTGCCCCTGCAGATCAACGGCTGAAAACGCAACGGTCAGCAGTAACGGCTATATTGCATTTAATGTGTAGTCAGATGTCAGATAAAGCCAGTCGCGGACGGTCCGGTCGTGCACCCCAGACGGTCCGCGAGGACGCTATAATTCATTTGGCCAAACCCGTTACCTTCGGGTTTTTCGGTTCCTCACCTACCGGACGGTCCGCGCCTGAGCCCGGACGGTCCGCGCGTGGTCTCGGACGGTGCTTGCTCTTCCATCGGACGGTCCGCAGTAGAGACACATGTTTTTGCATTGGTTCTGTCCGAGGGTTATTTAGGTGTCGCGGACGGTCCGCCGCAAAGGCCCGGACAGTCCGCGCTTGGCCTGATTTTCCAAAAAGCTTCTCCTGTCCAGAATAATCTACGGTATTTCGGACAGTCGATTTAGT
Organism: Zea luxurians; assembly: GCA_029449295.1. NCBI lineage: Eukaryota > Viridiplantae > Streptophyta > Magnoliopsida > Poales > Poaceae > Zea > Zea luxurians. The sequence continues at coordinate 6,227,469 of JAOPSE010000119.1, forward strand.
ATAGTTGTAGATGAACCTTTGGCACCTGTAGAACATATAATCTAGAGCAAACTAGTTAGTCCAATTATTTGTGTTGGGAAATTCAACCACCAAAATTAATTAGGAGAAAGGTGTAAGCCTAATTCCCTTTCAATCTCCCCCTTTTTGGTGATTGATGCCAACACAAACCAAAGCAAATATAGAAGTGCATAATTGAACTAGTTTGCATAATGTAAGTGCAAATGTTACTTAGAATTGAACCAATATAAATTCTCATAGGATATGCATGGATTGTTTCTTTAAATATTTTTAACATTTTGGACCATGCTTGCACCACATGTTTTGTTTTTGCAAATTCTTTTGTAAATTCTTTTTAAAGTTCTTTTGCAAACAGTCAAAGGTAAATGAGTAAGATTTTGAGAAGCATTTTCAAGATTTGAAATTTTCTCCCCCTGTTTCAAATGCTTTTCCTTTAACTAAACAAAACTCCCCCTCAATTAAATCCTCCTCTTAGTGTTCAAGAGGGTTTTAAGATATTAATTTTGAAAATACTACTTTCTCCCCCTTTTGAATACAATAAGATACCAATTTTAAAAAACTCTTTTTAAAATAAGGTGGTGGTGTGCGGTCCTTTTGCTTTGGGCTAATACTTTCTCCCCCTTTGGCATGAATCGCCAAAAACAGAAAGTTTGAGTGAAATATAAGCCCTTTTAAACTACTTTTTCCCCTTTGGCAAGTAAAACATGAATGAAGATTATACCAAAGACGGAGAGTTGTTCGGAGCGACAGCGAACGATGAGTTATGGAGTGGAGTGGAAGCCTTTGTCTTCGCCGAAGACTCCAATTCCCTTTCAATACACCTATGACTTGGTTTGAAATATACTTGAAAACACATTAGTCATAGTATATAAAAGAGACATGATCAAAGGTATATTCATGAACTATGTGTGCAAAAACATCAAAAGAAATTCCTAGAATCAAGAATATTTAGCTCATGCCTAAGTTTGTTAAAAGTTTGTTCATCTAGTGGCTTGGTAAAGATATCGGCTAATTGATCCTTAGTGTTAATGTATGCAATCTCGATATCTCCCTTTTGTTGGTGATCCCTTAAGAAATGATACCGAATGGCTATGTGTTTAGTGCGGCTATGCTCAACGGGATTATCCGCCATGCGGATTGCACTCTCATTATCACATAGAAGAGAAACTTTGGTTAATTTGTAACCATAGTCTCTAAGGGTTTGCCTCATCCAAAGCAATTGCGCGCAACAATGACCTGCAGCAATATACTCGGCTTCGGCGGTAGAAAGAGCTACGGAATTTTGCTTCTTTGAAGCCCAAGACACCAGGGACCTTCCCAAGAACTGGCACGATGTGCTCTTTCTATTAATTTTACACCCCGCCCAATCGACATCCGAATAACCAATTAAATCAAATGTGGATCCTCGAGGGTACCAAAGCCCAAACTTAGGAGTATAAGCCAAATATCTCAAGATTCGTTTTACGGCCGTAAGGTGAGCTTCCTTAGGGTCGGCTTGGAATCTTGCACACATGCATACGGAAAGCATAATGTCCGGTCGAGATGCACATAAATAGAGTAATGAACCTATCATCGACCGGTATACCTTTTGATCTACGGATTTACCTTCCGTGTCGAGGTCGAGATGCCCATTGGTTCCCATGGGTGTCTTGATGGGCTTGGCATCCTTCATCCCAAACTTGTTTAGAATGTCTTGAGTATACTTCGTTTGGCTAATGAAGGTGCCCTCTTGGAGTTGCTTCACTTGAAATCCTAAGAAATACTTCAACTCCCCCATCATTGACATCTCGAATTTCTGTGTCATGATCCTACTAAATTCTTCACATGTAGATTCGTTAGTAGACCCAAATATAATATCATCAACATAAATTTGGCATACAAACAAATCATTGTCAAGAGTTTTAGTGAATAGAGTAGGATCGGCCTTTCCGACTTTGAAGCCATTAGCAATAAGGAAATCTCTTAGGAATTCATACCATGCTCTTGGGGCTTGCTTGAGCCCATAAAGCGCCTTAGAGAGCCTATAGACATGGTTAGGATACTCACTATCTTCAAAGCCGGGAGGTTGCTCAACATAGACCTCTTCCTTGATTGGTCCATTTAGGAAGGAACTCTTCACGTCCATTTGGTAGAGCTTAAAGCCATGGTAAGTAGCATAGGCTAATAATATACGAATGGACTCAAGCCTAGCTACGGGTGCATAGGTTTCACCGAAATCCAAACCTTCGACTTGTGAATATCCCTTGGCCACAAGTCGGGCTTTGTTCCTTATCACCACACCATGCTCGTCTTGCTTGTTGCGGAAGACCCACTTGGTTCCTATGACATTTTGGTTAGGACGTGGAACTAAATGTCATACCTCATTTCTCGTGAAATTGTTGAGCTCCTCTTGCATCGCCATCACCCAATCCGAATCTTGAAGTGCTTCCTCTACCCTGTGTGGCTCAATAGAGGAAACAAAAGAGTAATGCTCACAAAAATGTGCAACACGAGATCTAGTGGTTACCCCCTTATGAATGTCGCCGAGGATGGTGTCGATGGGGTGATCTCGTTGGATTGCTTGGAGGACTCTTGGGTGTGGCGGTCTTGGTTCTTCATCCTCCTTGTCTTGGTCATTTGCATCTCCCCCTTGATTATTGCCGTCATCTTGAGGTGGCTCATCTTTATGGTCTTCTCCTTCATCAACTTGAGCCTCATCCTCATTTTGAGTTGTTGGAGATGCTTGTGTGGAGGAGGATGGTTGATCTTGTGCATTTGGAGGCTCTTCGGATTCCTTAGGACACACATCCCCTATGGACATGTTCCTTAGCGCGACGCACGGAGCCTCTTCATCACCTATCTCATCAAGATCAACTTGCTCTACTTGAGAGCCGTTAGTTTCATCAAACACAACGTCACAAGAAACTTCAGCTAGTCCTGAGGACTTGTTAAAGACTCTATATGCCCTTGTGTTTGAATCATATCCTAGTAAAAAGCCTTCTACAGTCTTAGGAGCAAATTTAGATTTTCTACCTCTTTTAACAAGAATAAAGCATTTGCTACCAAAGACTCTAAAATATGAAATATTGGGCTTTTTACCGGTTAGGAGTTCATATGATGTTTTCTTGAGGATTCGGTGTAGATACAACCGATTGATGGCGTAGTAGGCGGTGTTGACCGCCTCGGCCCAAAACCGATCTAAAATCTTGTACTCATCAAGCATGGTTCTTGCCATGTCCAGTAGAGTTCTATTCTTCCTATCCACTACACCATTTTGTTGTGGCGTGTAGGGAGAAGAGAACTCATGCTTGATTCTCCTCCTCAAGGAAGCCTTCGATTTGAGAGTTCTTGAACTCTGTCCCATTATCGCTTCTAATTTTCTTGATCCTCAAGCCGAACTCATTTTGAGCCCGTCTCAAGAATCCCTTTAAAGTCTCTTGGGTTTGTGATTTTTCCTGCAAAAAGAACACCCAAGTGAAGCAAGAATAATCATCCACAATAACTAGACAGTACTTACTCCCACCGATGCTTATGTAAGCAATCGGGCCGAATAGGTCCATGTGTAGAAGCTCCAGTGGCCTATCAGTCGTCATGATGTTCTTATGCGGATGATGAATGCCAACTTGCTTCCCTGCTTGGCATGCGCTACAAATACTGTCTTTCTCAAAATGAACATTTGTTAATCCTAAAATGTGCTCTCCCTTTAGAAGTTTATGAAGATTCTTCATCCCAACATGGGCTAGTCGGCGGTGCCAGAGCCAACCCATGTTAGTCTTAGCAATTAAGCAAGTGTCGAGTTCAGCTCTATCAAAATCTACCAAGTATAGCTGACCCTCTAACACTCCCTTAAATGCTACTGAATCATCACTTCTTCTAAAGACAGTGACACCTACATCAGTAAATAGACAGTTGTAGCCCATTTGACATAATTGAGATACGGAAAGCAAATTGTAATCTAAAGAATCTACAAGAAAAACATTTGAAATTGAATGGTCAGGAGATATAGCAATTTTACCCAATCCTTTGACCAAACCTTGATTTCCATCCCCAAATGTGATAGCTCGTTGGGGATCTTGGTTTTTCTCGTAGGAGGAGAACATCTTCTTCTCCCCTGTCATGTGGTTTGTGCACCCGCTATCGATGATCCAACTTGAGCCCCCAGATGCATAAACCTACAAAACAAATTTAGTTCTTGACTTTAGGTACCCAAACAGTTTTGGGTCCTTTGGTATTAGACACAAGAACTTTTGGTACCCAAACACAAGTCTTTGATCCCTTGTGTTTGCCCCCAACAAACTTGGCAACTACCTTGCCGGATTTGTTAGTCAAAACATAAGATGCATCAAAAGTTTTAAATGAAACATTGTGATCATTTGATGCAATAGGAGTTTTCTTCTTAGGTAATTTTGCATGGGTTGATTGCCTAGAACTAGACGTCTCACCCTTATACATGAAAGCATGATTAGGGCCAGAGTGAGACTTCCTAGAATGAATTCTCCTAATTTTGCTCTCGGGATAACTGGCAAGGTACAAAATGTAACCTTCGTTATCCTGAGGCATGGGAGCCTTGCCCTTAACAAAATTAGACAATCTTTTAGGAGGGGCATTAAGTTTTACATTGTCCCCCTTTTGGAAGCCAATGCCATCCTTGATGCCTGGGCGTCTCCCATTATAGAGCATGCTTCTAGCAAATTTAAACTTTTCATTTTCTAAGTCATGCTCATTTATTTTAGCATTAAGTTGAGCTATATGATCATTTTTTTCTTAATTAAAGCTAGATGGTCATGGATAGCATCAACATTAATGTCTCTACATCTAGTGCAAATGGGAGTATGCTCAACAGTAGATGTAGAGGGTTTGCAAGATTTTAATTCTACAACCTTAGCATGCAATATATCATTTTCACTTATAAGGTTAGAAATAGTAACATTGCAAACATCAAAATCTTTAGCCTTAGCAGTCAATTTTTTATTTTCATTTCTAAGGCTAGCAAGAGAATCATTCAATTCTTCAATCTTAGCAAGTAAATCAACATTATCATCTCTAAGATTGGGAATTGAAACATCACAGACATTAGAATCAACCTTAGCAACAAGTTTAGCATTTTCATTTCTAAGGTTGGCAATAGTATCATGGCAAGTGCTTAGCTCACTAGACAATTTTTCACATTTTTCAACTTCTAGAGCGTAAACATTTTTAACCTTAACATGCTTTTTGTTTTCCTTGATTAGGAAGTCCTCTTGGGTGTCCAAGAGTTCATCCTTTTCATGAATGGCACTAATTAATTCATTTAATTTTTTTTGTTGCATGTTTAGGTTGGAAAAAAGGGTACGCAAATTTTCCTCCTCATCATTAGCATTATCATCACTAGAGGACTCATATTTAGTGGAGGATTTGGATTTAACCTTCTTCTTTTTGCCGTCCTTTGCCATGAGGCACTTGTGGCCGACGTTGGGGAAGAGAAGTCCCTTGGTGACGGCGATGTTGGCGGCGTCCTCGTCGGAGGAGGAGTCGGTGGAGCTCTCGTCGGAGTCCCACTCCCGGCAAACATTGGGCATCACCGCCCTTCTTCTTGTAGTATCTCTTCTTCTCCTTTCTTCTCCCCTTCTTCTCATTGTCCCTGTCACTATCACTTGATAATGGACATTTAGCAATAAAGTGACTGGGCCTACCACACTTGTAGCAAATTTTCTTGGAGCGGGGCTTGTAGTCCTCCCCCTCCTTTGCTTGAGGATTTGGCGAAAACTCTTGATGATGAGCGCCATTTCCTCATTATCGAGCTTAGAGGCGTCGATTGGTTGTCTACTTGATGTAGACTCCTCCTTCTTCTCCTCCATCGCCTTGAATGCAACCGGTTGTGCTTCGAACGTGGAGGGGCCATCTAGCTCGATAATTTTCTTTGAGCCTTTGATCATCAACTCAAAGCTCACAAAATTACCTATTACTTCCTCGGGAGACATTTGTGTATATCTAGGATTTCCTCGAATTAATTGAACTTGTGTAGGGTTAAGAAAAACGAGGGATCTTAGAATAACCTTGACCATCTCATGGTCATCCCATTTGGTGCTCCCGAGGTTGCGCACTTGGTTCACCAAGGTCTTCAAGCGGTTGTACATGGCTTGAGGGTCCTCGCCTTGGTTGAGTCGGAACCGACCGAGCTCCCCCTCGATCGTCTCCCGCTTGGTGATTTTAGTCACCTCATCTCCTTCGTGCGCGGTCTTGAGTATGTCCCAAATTTCCTTCGCACTCTTTAACCCTTGCACCTTATTATACTCCTCTCGACTTAGAGAGGCGAGGAGTATAGTGGTGGCTTGGGAGATAAAGTGGTAGATTTGGGCCACTTCGTCGGAGTCGTAGTCTTCATCCCCTATGGATGGTACCTTTACACCAAACTCAACAACATTCCAAATGCTTGTGTGGAGTGAGGTTAGATGATGCCTCATTTTGTCACTCCACATATTATAATCTTCACCATCAAAAATCGGTGGTTTGCCTAATGGAACGGAGAGTAAAGGAGTACGCTTTGAAATACGAGGGTAGCGTAGGGGGATCTTACTATACTTCTTGCGCTCATGGCGTTTAGAAGTAATGGACGGTGCGTCGGAGCCGGAGGTGGATGGCGATGAAGAATCGGTCTCGTAGTAGACCACCTTCCTCATCTTCTTTTTCTTATTGCCACTCCGATGTGACTTGTGTGAAGGGGATTTCTTTTCCTTCCCCTTCCCTTTGTTGCGGGACTCTTCCGATGAAGCTTTCCCGTGGCTTGTAGCGGGCTTGTCGTCGGTCTCCATCTCCTTCTTGGCGTGATCTCCCGACATCACTTCGAGCGGTTAGGCTCTAATGAAGCACCGACCTCTGATACCAATTGAAAGTCGCCTAGAGGGGGGGGGGTGAATAGGGCGAATCTGAAATTTATAAACTTAATCACAACTACAAGGTGGGTTAGCGTTAGAAATAAGAACGAGTCCGAGAGAGAGGGCGCAAAAACAAATCGTGAGCAAATAAAGAGCGAGACACGATGATATGTTTTACCGAGGTTCGGTTCTTGCAAACCTACTCCCCGTTGAGGTGGTCACAAAGACCGGGTCTCTTTCAACCCTTTCCCTCTCTCAAACAGTCACTTAGACCGAGTGAGCTTTCTCCTTAATCAAACGGGTCACTTAGACCCCACAAGGACCACTACAAACTTAGTGTCTCTTGCTTTGATTACAAGTGCCTTGAGAATAAGAATGGGAAGGAAGAAAGCACGATTACAAAAGCCAAGCGACAAGAGCGACAAATAACACACGGAACACTTTCTCTCTCAAGTCACTAATCACTAATGATCACTTGTCTCAATTGTGGAACTTGGAGAGATTTGAGGCTTTGATTGTGTCTTGAAATGGATTGTTAGCTCTTGTATTGAATGTTGAAGGTTGGAATGCTTGGGTGAAGTGAATGGAGGTGGTTGGGGTTGTATTTATAGCCACCAACCATTTCCTAGCCGCTGCACCTTTCTGCCGACCGTGGACGGTCCGCGCCCCTGGTTCGGACGGTCCGCCCCTGCAGATCAACGGCTGAAAACGCAACGGTCAACAGTAACGGCTATATCAACGGCTATATTGCATTTAATGCGTCGTCAGATGTCAGATAAAGCCAGTCACGGACGGTCCAGTCGTGCACCCCGGACGGTCCGCGAGGACGCTATAATTCATTTGGCCAAACCCGTTACCTTTGGGTTTTTCGGTTCCTCACCTACCGGACGGTCCGCGCCTGAGCCCGGACGGTCCGCGCGTGGTCTCGGACGGTGCTTGCTCTTCCATGAGACGGTCCGCAGTAGAGACACATGTTTTTGCATTGGTTCTGTCCAAGGGTTATTTAGGTGTCGCAGACGGTCCGCCGCAAAGGCCCAGACAGTCCGCGCTTGGCCTGATTTTCCAAAAAGCTTCTCCTGTCCGGAATAATCCATGGTATTCCGGACAGTCGATTTAGTGTAGTTGTAGATGAACCTTTGGCACCTGTAGAACATATAATCTAGAGCAAACTAGTTAGTCCAATTATTTGTGTTGGGCAATTCAACCACCAAAATTAATTAGGAGAAAGGTGTAAGCCTAATTCCCTTTCAGCACTGTCCACGAATCACCGAGAAAACCATCAGCTTCCGAGAAGACGATGAACTGGGGGACTTCCTCGAGGGACGTGACCCGAGCCCTAAGCATAGTCCTATTAACATTGTGCCTGTCCTCCTCCCACAAGATTAATCTACCAAAGGATCCAATAGCAGCCTGTAGGTATTCTGAGGAACAATAATCAAGGGGGAATCCCAATAACATTAGCCAGCACTCTCGATTAAAAAAAAGCGCCCGATGATTCTAAGCATCATTGTGTCGCTGAGCAGTGAAGGTGGCATCGAGATATTGCTACGGTCCAAGCAAGACAAGATTGTCTCTATCCAGCACACTGTTAAACTGCACCAGAACCTGACCCAGGTGCGACCGCTGGATGTCCCGCACCCCGAGCCGCCGGTGCTCCACCAGATATTCTCTGACCACATCTCTCACCGCCAGAAAAATGACTTCATGTTCCAGCAAAGGTTGGATATTGATAATAGCCCAATCCTCATGCATTGGCGGAAGACGCCTAGTCACTGACCTGGCCATAACCTCACGATGCAGGACCACCGAAGCGCTGAAGCCTGGAGGAAGAAAAGGCTCTGAATCAACACGCCTATACACCATCGGAGAAGGAAGCGAGGATCGCCAGCCAGCAAGCGAAGAAGGAGCAGTTTGGGGTTTTTGATGAAGTGACACCCAAAGAAAGCGTCAGGGACTGGATAGGTGTCGATTCAGATTTTTTAATAGGACCACCCGGGCGAACTCTTCGAAGCAGCTATAGATAGGGGGTCCACCGCTCAGAGACTCTACAGGGGAGCGAAACCAGGAACTGTGGTCTGGGAAAATCAGATTTCCCACCAAGTTGGCCCGACACTCAAAGGCAGGGAACGAAGTTAAAGGAAAACCGAAAGATGATTTCTTAGAGGGACAAAATAATTCCAAGTGCCCTCTCACCTTACAAAAATGACAGCGAAAAGCCGGAGGGCCTAACGGCCCAGCAGGCCCCCGATTCCGAACGGGACGCCATTGTAGGTTGCGAGGCCAAGTCCAATTAGAATTCGAATTTTGAAATTTGGAACGGCCACGAACCGCCGCCATGAACGTCACCATTACGATCAGGGTAAAGCATCGAGGAAGAAACCCTCGGGAAATTTGAAATCTGAGGAGGCACAGCCCTTCGCTGAGAAGACGAAGATCGGGAATCAGGAAAAGCTAAACTGCGAGCAGGTGAGCCCAGACGATTGAACGCAGAAATTCTAATCCGACCCTGATGCCTAAAACCACTAGAGAACTTCATATTGTTGCGAATCTGAACCGCATTACGTGCAGGCGAGCCCAGACGATTGAACGCAGAAATTCTGGTTTGAGCCTAATGCTCAACACCACCAGAGAACTTCTTATTGCTGCGAATCGGAACCGCATTAGCACCAGTGAGAAGGAGCTTAACAATGTCCGCATAAGATAATTTCTTCTTGCCCCAAACAGTTAGCCAGGAGTCCAACTCTTCACCAGTAAAATTCTTGAATTCATGAATCCAGTTAGGGCCACCATGGTTCCAAAGATGGAAGAAAGCTCTAAATTCCGCACGATCAATACATTTAGAATTATAGATTTGAAAACCCACAGCCTTTGATGAAACCGAAAACCGGAAACCGAAAAACTCGATCCGAGAGCTGGAGCACCTCAAAGCCTGCCGTGAACCCCCCTAGGGCAGCCTAGAGAAGATGGCCAACAGAATCCGAGTTCAGTCTGAAGATACATCTGCCAAAAGAAACCACCAACCAGAAGGACGACAGAAGATCGGGGCGAGCAGGATAAACCGAAGAGGCCAAACTGAGCCTAAGAGAATCCTCGAAGGCCAACCCCGGCCGAAAATCCAAAAGAGCAAGGTCCATGCTGGAGGAAACAAGAAGACCAGGGGCAGGAGAGCGAGAGGAGCGGGAGGACCTAAACCTGGAGACTGACGAGAGGAAGAGGGAGGGAGGAAACCACCACCGTCACCGCCCGATCATCGGACGGGAGACGCCACTGCGGCGCCCAACGAGACAGCGACAGGGAGCAACGTCTCATTTTCACTTTGTTTCCATTGGGAGAAAAGGTTTCTAGATATATAGAAGAAAAGGTTTCTAAATCTCAATTTCATATTTCATGTACAACCAAACAATATAATTTAGAAAAACTAATTCAATTTCTAATTCCGTGTTGCAATATCTATATCCATATGTGCTGCTAAATCTTTCCGACCATAAATCCATAAATTTGAATTTATATCTACGTACACGTAAAGGCTCTCACATAGTCACATGCCCATGAAGAGAGAGAGGGGAAGAGAGAGAGAGAGGAGACCTCTGCACCTCTCGTTGTCGGTGCCGGCAAGCTAAATTGCTAAAACGGGATGACATAGAGGCCGTTCCAAGCCTAACGTGCCTGGTGTCTCAACTCCCGCGCAAACCGGCTCTCTCTGTCTAGCCTCCACCTCACCCCGCCACCCGCCTCTTCTCATTCTCTCTCTTGCTCTGCATGCCTCCTCAGCCATCCGTGCGAACAAACAACCACTGACCTCGCCATTGCTCATTCCTCCCTCCCTTCCACCCGGTCGGGCACCCACCGGAGATGGACAGCCGGAGCCAAGCGCCCTACAAGTCCAGCAGCTTCTCGCCGGCGACCACCCGCGACGACAGCGGCGGCAAGACGCGGGAGGTCGACCGCAACTTCTCCCTCGGCGCCCTCCGCGACAAGAAGGACCCTCAGCACGGCGGCTCCAGGGAGCAGTCCATCAAGGAGGAGAACGAGCAAGAGGGGGATGGTGACCATGGGGCGCGAGTCGGCGGCGAGGATCCGGGCTTGGTGGGAGGGGGATGCGGCGAGCCGGACCTCGCCTCCTTGTCGGTGGAGGTGGACACGTTCCTCGCGGGTCAGGACGAGGACGCGGCGCCGGTGAGCATCACGGAGACGACGCTGGAGAGGTTCGCCTCCGCCGTCGAGCTGCTGGTCGCAAGGTACGAGGGAGTCGAGGACAGGTGGGCGTCGGAGGCCGGCAGCGAGCCGTCGGCGCTGCTGGCCGCGATCACGCGCATCGCGGCGCTCGCGTCCGCGCTCGGCAAGACACCCGAGGGCGGCGGCAAGCACGCCGCCGCCGTGAATCGCGTCACCGCCGTGCTGCACCGGGCCATCACGTTCGTCGAGGAAGAGTTCCTCGCGCAACTCGAGGACCCGCGCGTCCCCCGGGTTGGGCCCGGGGGCGAGCAGCAGGGCGGCGCGCACGAGCCCGACCGGTGCGCCCTCGCGCCGCCGTCGAACGCCGGCGCCGGGATGGAGTCCGCGCCGCCGTATCCGCCGGAGACAGTGGAGCGGCTCCGCGCCATGGCCGACGCCATGGTCGCCGCCGGGTACGTGACGGAGTGCTCGCAGATGTTCCTGGTGGCGCGGCGGAACGCCTTCGACGCGGCGCTGCAGGGGCTGGGCTACGAGAAGTCAAACATCGACGACGTGGTGAAGATGACGTGGGAGGCGCTGGAGGCGGTGATCGTGACGTGGACCAAGGCGTTCCGGCACGCCATCAACGTGGGCCTGTCCACGGAGCACGACCTCTGCACCCGCGTCTTCGCCGGCCGCCACGCCGGCGTGGGGCGCGGCATCTTCGCGGACCTGTCCCGCTGCGTCATGCTGCACATGCTCAGCTTTACGGAGGCCGTGGCCATGACCAAGCGCGCCGCGGAGAAGCTCTTCAAGGTGCTCGACATGTACGAGGCGGTCCGCGACGCGTCACCGGTCATCGAGGCCTTCCTCTCCGCCGACGAGCCGGCCGCCGAGCACGGCCACTCCGGCCTGGCGGAGCTCAAGTCCGAGATCGCCGCCGTGCGGTCCCGGCTCGGCGAGTCCGCCGCCGCCATCTTCCGCGAGCTGGAGAGCTCGATCCGCGCCGACGCCGGCAAGCAGCCGGTGCCCGGCGGCGCGGTGCACCCGCTGACCCGCTACGTGATGAACTACCTCAAGTACGCGTGCGAGTACAACAGCACGCTGGAGCAGGTGTTCCGTGAGCACCACGACGGCGGCGGCGGCGACGACGGCGGCAACCCGTTCGCGGCGCAGCTGATGGAGGTGATGGAGCTGCTGCACGGCAACCTGGAGGCCAAGTCGCGGCTGTACAAGGACCCGTCGCTGAGCAACATCTTCCTGATGAACAACGGGCGGTACATGCTGCAGAAGATCCGCGGGTCGGCGGAGACCAACGCGATGCTGGGCGAGGCGTGGGCGCGGAAGCAGTCGACCAACCTGCGGCAGTACCACAAGAACTACCAGCGGGAGGCGTGGAGCCGCGTGCTGGGGCTGCTCCGCGACGACGGCGTGCTGACGGTGAAGGGCCACGTGCAGAAGCCGGTGCTCAAGGAGCGGTTCAAGCAGTTCAACGCCGCCATGGACGAGATCCACCGGACGCAGGGCGCGTGGGTCGTCAGCGACGAGCAGCTGCAGTCGGAGCTGCGCGTCTCCATCGCCGCCGTCGTCGTGCCGGCCTACCGCTCCTTCCTCGGCCGCTTCGCGCAGCACTTCAGCGCCGGGAGGCAGACGGAGAAGTACGTCAAGCTCAGCGCTGAGGACGTGGAGACCATCATCGACGAGCTCTTCGACGGCAACGCCACGTCCATGACGAGGAGGAAGACATGACAACAATAACAACAACGCTAGAGCTTCTTGCTCCATTGGCCGGTCCAGCTTATCCATCCACTATCGATTTGAGCAATGTATTGTTCCTTTTTTTTGTTTCCTCTTCAAAAATTCTTCTTTTTTATTTGTCTTCTGTCAACTAAAAACGTTACTGTACTAATTTTGGTCCAGCAACAGTCGATCCATGTACTAAGAACTGTACTTACTACAGTGCTTCTGTCAGGAGCCAGGGCAGCTAGATCATCTCTCTGTAACTCTTTGTACCCATATATGTACTGCTTGCCTGATGACACTGTTCTGAACCCGTGTTCTTCCAAAGCTTTCAATCGGTTCCACTGATCTGTTCGGTTCTTCAGTCTGAACCTCAGCCGAGTTTGGTGTAGACCTTAGTCCCTTCACCGGGACTAATAATGCGTTTGGTTACGGGACAGCTAAGAATATGTAGAACAAGGATGTTTTCTGATATCCTTTCTCGTCTCTTCAATTTTAAGGGACAACTGGTTACAACACTATGATAATCTTGTCCAATCACACCATGAAACAAACAACCTTATTCAAAGGATCATCCTATCTCATCCCACTCTGTCATTACAACGAAACACATCATGTTGTATGAGGGGTCCGGCCGTCTGAGTGTACACCCGGAACTCGAAGTAGTGGCGATATAGATGTAAAGAAAGCACGAAACACGAAAGCCCAACCCAAAGCATGTTTTTTGGTCCGGCATGAGCCTGGTCCGGCACGCTTTTATACGGGCTTGGGCTGTCCCGTCACGAATAAGCGATCGGACTCAGACAGGAAACTAAGCACGACGGTCTAGCCCGCCACAGCCCGTTTACCTCTAAGCCCGCTTTTTTTCACTAAACCGTGCTTTTAAGCCCGCTTAGCCTATTATTTAGCCCGCTTTTTTTGTACTTACCGTGCCGGTTTGGCCCGTTTAGATCCACAGCGGGCCAGACTCAGACAAGGAACATGCTCGTGGGCTTAGCTGGTCCGATCCAGTTTTCTAACCGTACCTAACGGACCGGACCCAAAATAGACCGGGCTTCATCGGGCCCAAGCCGAACAGCATGTTTGGACATCTCTAAGTGGCGGTACCCACCGTGCCCGGCGACGGTGAGCCGCTCCTCGCCGTCGACGAACATGGCGAGCGTCCCCGTGCGCCGACGTCGTGGACCATGTTTAGCCGGAACCCGCGGGCGTCGACGGCGCGCGCCTCGTCGTGCCAGTACGCGAGTCGGCCGCCGTCGTAGTAGACGTGTAGCATCGCCCTGACGCGCCGAACACCTGCATCACCGGCACGCCGGAGGTCCCCGCCGGCACGTACCCGTGGTAGCCCTCGAACTGCCACACCGTACCGCAGTGGCGGACCCAGGATTTGAGGATAGCCTAGGTAAGATTAAGTTGCTATCCTCTATGCCTGTGCTTACTTGCTTCTCTCCATTGCCGTAGGATTAAGCGTATGGTGCTTGCTTGCTTCTCTCCATTGCCGTAGGTAAAGCAGCCCAGGCCACCGCCTGTGGTGCCTAGGTGGTGAGTCCGCCACTGCCGTACCGGCCCCGTCGTGTACGTCGGCTGCACGTACGTATAGTGTAGGAAGGAACAAACCCAAAAAAAACAGATAAATTGAAACGATTAGCAACAACAGCTCGATCACTGTGACGAGCACATACGTTTAGGCTGGTGTCAGCGGATAGGGATGACAATGGATGTGATTTATTCACGTACCTGCAAATAAAAAATTCGTTGGGCACGGTTTTAGGTACGAGCCTGTACCCGTGGATATGGATACGAGTAGCATTTGATATCCATGTACGAAAAATCAGTATCCATACCTGAATAACCGAATATCCGTTAATGTAATCTGACATGTGAGGTCACTGGAGTTTGGAACCACTTCACGGACCACAGCCAGCCCAACTTTATATTGCTTGCGTTGATTCTTGTAGCTTGTGTGTTTGTAATTTTATCAATTTGAACAATTCAGATTTGATTTTGCTAGACAATTTTATATTGCTCGCTGTATGCCTTAATACATGTATCAGATTTGATTTAATGGACAAATTCTGTATGGTTGTATGTTTTTATCATATTTAAATTTGCTGGACAAATATGTTATCATATTTGAATTTTCTGGATTTAAATATGTTATATGTGTAGTGGGTAAACGGATATATCCGCGGATATCCGTTACCCGCGGGTAACGGATGTGGATACTGTTTTTTATTCGTAGCGGGTAACGGGTACGGGTTCGGATATCAGATATAAGTCACGGATATAGATGTCCAAAAACACTATCTGTAGATAATTTATCTGTTGCCATCCCTACCAGCGCACGGGCTACAGCAGGGACGGGAGAGCGCTGCTCTCGCCTCGCGGTTCGATGGGCCACCTACAATACTTTTGTTTGGTTTGATGAGTCTTGTCTACTGCATCTTCATTTGGATGTTCTAGCTTCAATCCAGAATATACTATTTTTGGTTATGCATTCACCATTTGTCTCCATACCCATCGCCTTCATATGGTCAAGCTCCAACTTCCGAAACCGGAATTCAAGCTTCTTTCCTATTATGTCTGTATGCCCCTATTCTACCTACTGCGGATGAAAGT
Source organism: Zea luxurians (assembly GCA_029449295.1). Taxonomy (NCBI): domain Eukaryota; kingdom Viridiplantae; phylum Streptophyta; class Magnoliopsida; order Poales; family Poaceae; genus Zea; species Zea luxurians. The sequence continues at coordinate 6,242,834 of JAOPSE010000119.1, forward strand.
CAAGCTTCTTTTCACACCTCCTCCATATGCTCCACCTCCGCATGGAGCAACTTATCTAATTCCACCTTTATCTATTGGATCTAAAAACCAAGATGAGGAAAATCATGTGATGAAGGGAAACGCATCTAAAAGGGTAAGACTGGACGACTGCCGACGAGAAAAAGCTGGTGAGTGAATCATTTCTCATTTATTTAATCTTGATTTTTTTAGTTTACTTGTATTACAGGTTTTATTGTAGGTTAATACTTAGACTATGCATTCTAATGATCCCATCTCTGGCAACAATAAGACTACATCAAAGGGCCAAATAGCGGCGACTCGGCAACATATAACTCCACCTCCGACCCATGTCGTCATCGAACCGCCAAGCAACTTAAAGATCATTAGGGTATATACAACCGGGAGGTGACCAAGTTCAATGTATACTACCTCTAAGAAGAAAGGTTGCGTCAGAGTGGGACGAGCGATGCAATGGTCATGGAGGCAGCAATGGCGAGGTTCGAGGATAAAATGAGGCATCCATTCAAGCGTCATCACTGGTGGGAAGTTGTTTGCCATGAGCCCAAGTAGTCAGCAAAACATGGTCCTAGTAGTTATTTCAATGCGACTGCAAATAAGAGAATCTGACTCCGAGTCTTTGCTTGTAACGCCCCGAATTTGAGAGTTGAATTTTTTTTCTTTCTCCAGCACTCACCAAATTCGGGCATAACATTTCCTCTTTCTTTTTCTTCTTGCTATGCCTTGTTCTTCTTCAAATATTCTAGTGAGATTTAGCTCGAGACCTCGTGTAAGTAAAACCCTAGAGTTAAATCTTTTGGTTGTTGTACCATGCCGATCCATGCATCTATTTTGTTCGTTGAGTGAATTTGTGAAAGCATGCATTTGAAAATAGATTAAAATGGGAAAATTAGGAGGAGAATAAAAAAGGGGAAATTCTCTCTCTCCCCCCCTTTGGGCCGGCTTCCAGCCGCGGCCCAGTCGGCGCCTCTCCCCTCCCCTCCCCGCCGTGGGCCCCGTGCGGCCCAGCCAGGCGCGCGGTGTCACACCCGGTTCCAGGGGGTAGAACCGAGCGCATACCATATGTGTGCCAGGATCCATTTCCACATATATGTTGACGTCACAAGTGTAATATATCAAAAGACAATGCAATAAAGGCGTAAAGAGAGTATAATACTTTATTACATCATCTAAAACATTGTATCTTGAACAAGTATCACATCAAAGTAAAGTGGAAATAAATTACATGGGCAATCTCCCACAGGAAGATGACCGGCGCATCGTTAGACTTAGAATTCATCGTCGTCGATAAAATCTCCATCAAAGTCTCCAGCATCACCCTCTGATCAAAATATTAGCAAGGGTGAGCTCACTTATGGTCGGGGCTCAGCAAGTGGGGGAAAAATTAATGCAGGTATAACAAGGTGAGGCTAAGGTTAAGCAGTAAGTATTTTAGTTGGTCAACATTTTATTAACAACACCTGCCTTACTAATAAGTGTGAATCCCAAATGTCCCATTTAAACAAAGGAATATGAGTATAACAAAAACACTTAAGTGAAACCACTTAAGCAAATTATTGACAGATCATCGGATCTCAATTTAATTCCATCTTCAAGTTCAATTATCATGTGAGGAGTCCAGGTCGCTCATAACCGGGAGCACGGCTGATATATCAGTTTTACACTCTGCAGAGGTGGTACAACTTTACCCACAAGCCATGTATCCCATCTAGCCCGGGTTGATCGGACCCTTAAACACTACCGAGGTGAATGGCTAGGGATCCATTATGAGGCTTTCACAAAATACACTTAATACGAAGCAACCCGCTAAGGTTTCTAAAGACGATGGTGGTGGCCCCCTGGGTGAGGTACCTTAGACAAGAATACGTCCCCATGTTAACGTGGGTTGCCAGCACCTACCGCTCCCCCTCTTGCCCATATTTCAGGTAAGGTTGCCAGGCACTAAGCATATAAAGCTAATTACCAAAGCCAGAGCCATGATAGCACTCGTGGTTGCACTGTTATCCTGGGTGGTCACTCCATGTTCTAATTAATTTGAAATAATATTATCTTAACCATCGGGTTAATGCCATAATTGCTAATTAAACTTTTGGAACATTAAAACCAATTAATGAGTGACATTAGGAATCATTAAGTTGAGCGGTAGCATAAATCTTGCAAAGCTTAATTATTTCCCTAGTTAAACAAGGAATACAGGTGATAAATCTAGGAAATCCTTAATTAGGTATAACCCAACAAATTATACAGTATATCAAAAAGTAAACATTATTATATACAATGAGTGGGTACAAAAAGAATATACAGAGGAAGAATCCACTTGCCTTGCTCAAGCGAGTCCTGCAGATCGTCTTCGAACGAATTCGGTTCGTCTACCGCACAGTCGGCTTCTAATAGAGTCGCATATCGCACATACAAAAATAAAACATACACAAATAAATAAACATGCACCATTACATAAACATACACTATTACATACACATTAACATATCGCACTAATCACATCTTAATTACGTACTAATCGCGTAAATACTTATTAATTCAATTATAGCTATTATTGTGATGAATTTATGAATGGGTGCAATAAATACAGTTTTAACTAGTATTAATTTATTTTAACATCATCAATGAAATTAATGATAATTATCGTCTATTAATACTAATAAATAAATTAATACCTTTTATTATTTCTAACTCAAATTATTTAGTATAGCAAAAATGAATTTAACATTCTAAAATCACTATAAATACTAATTGAACTTTTATAACACAAGTGAGGTTATTTTGACATAAACTAATATTTTGCTTACTCTAAAATCTAAGTGCTCAATTTGCGAACATGTTTATTTGACTAGCAAAAATCTATTTTTCCACCCTACTAATGATATTTTCTCCTTTCTTTATAAAAAGAAAATGTTAATAAAATAATTAGATAAATCATCTAGAAATCCTATATTATTCATATGACATGAGTTCTATACCATTTTCTAAATCCATTAAAATGCACCTATAACTATACTTCTCCAAATAGTTTCTAAAGTTCCTTGTGACTAAATTCAACAACAAAAATCCCTATCTATTGTTTTTATCACCAACGTGTGACTATTAAATCTACGTCATATTTTCCTAATCCAAAAATCAACGCATCGATTAACATGAATTATCACGGTACTAATAATCGCATGAATCTACCAAACAATTCCATAACGCACATACACATAAATTGCGGGTCACACATGTTCATATTACAACAACTAAATATACAATCGAATCAAAAATATTTTATAAAATACACAAATTTAATTTGAGTCGTCTTCAACCTTGGGTTCGCGCGTGCGACGGGGAGAGTTCGACGGGGGTTCAGCCGGGTGGAGAAGAGCAAGGCTCGACTACGGACGGCAGATGACGAGTGCGTGGCTCCGACGATGAACTACGGGCTCCATGAACTCCAGCGACGAACGGCAACAAACGACGGCGTTGAGCGGCACTAGCGATGAGCGAGGAGCACTAGAGAAAGAGGCGAGCTCGGGTAGGAAGGAATGGGAGAGAGCTCTGCTGTTTTTTATAGGGAGCAGGAGGGAGAGAAAGAGTCTACCAGGGAGAGGAAGAGGGCATCGGCGTCTTCAAGGAGGCCATCGATGCGTCGGTTTCAAACAAAAGTAATGGAGGGAGGGAGCAACAGAAGAATTCATGCTCCATCAATGTTTGAGACGAACGGACGACGGGTACACGGAGTCACGGCTTGGTCGGGCTCGCGCGGCTCGGGTGCAGGGACCGTCGCAGTCGGGCGTGCGGCTGCAGTCGGGCACGGACGTCGCTCGCGCGCGGGCGTCGCGTCTGGTGCGCGACCGGTCCGCCAGGGCGCCGGGGTTGAGGCGCGTCACGGCCAAGCGCTCGGCCACAGCTCGGTCGGGTGCGCGGGGAGGCCGGCGCGCGGGGCTTTGGCGCGCAAGGCGCGGCTTGGCCGGGCCTGCTCGGGGCACGGTAGGGCGCTTGGCTGGTTGCCTGGCGCGGCCGCAGGGAGAGAGCGAGGAGAGAAGAGAGGAGGAGGGAGAGAGAGAAGAGGGGAGGGAGGAGAGAAGTGCAGGCGGCGGCGGCTTGGTTGGCTGGCAGGCATACGCGCGCATAGCTTAGGGTTTAGGAACTGGGCCCCTAGCGAGCCGGCTAGGTTAGGATTTGTTTTTTTTCTTTTTTTTAATTGTGAAATGTATTTTTAAAGAGCTCGAAAATTCCTAAAAATTCACCAAAACTATTTATAAATAAAATACTTGTTTTTAGACTAATAACTATTATATTATTTAATTATATTAATTACTAGGTTTTTTCCTTTAAAAGAATTGATGATAAACATCCGATAATCAATTAAGCGCATACAAAGAAAATTGATTCAAAATGCAAATAAATAATTAAACACTTAAAAAAATTATTACCGTATTTACTAAATTTATTATTTTTAGTTGATGGCTTTTGTGGTGTTACAAACCTACCCCTCTTAAAAAGAATCTCGTCCTCGAGATTAAGAAACTTCCGAGAATAACTAGGGGAATTCTGCTCTGAGTTCATCTTCTCTTTCCCAAGTGGCCTCATCTTCCGAATGATGACTCCACTGAACTTTGCACGTGTTAATGACTTTACTCCGTGTAATTCTGCGAGATGTTTCTAGAATTCTGACCGGGTACTCCGAATAAGTCAAATCCTCATTAACATTCAGTTCTTCCATGGGTAACTGTTCTTCTGGTACTCTTAAGCACTTCTTGAGTTGTGATACGTGAAATACGTCATGCACATCCGATAATCTATCAGGTAGCTCTAACTGGTAGGCTACTTCACCTTTTCTTTCCAATATCTTGAATGGGCCAATATAGCGAGGTGATAATTTTCCCTTAACCTTAAACCTTTTCATTCCTCTCATCGGTGAAACTTTAAGGTAGACAAAGTCTCCTACTTCAAACATCAATTCTCTTCTTTTATTATCAGCATAGCTTTTCTGTCTTGACTGTGCTGACTTCAAATTTTCTCTGATAATCTGCACTTGCTTTTCGGCTTCTTGGAGAATTTCTGGACCGAATACTTGACTTTCTCCAGTCTGATTCCAGTAAAGCGCTGTTCTACACTTTCGTCCATAAAGTGCTTCAAATGGTGCCATTTTTAGACTTGCCTGATAACTGTTGTTATACGAAAATTCTGCATAAGGCAAACTTTTATCCCAGCTTCTACCATGCTTTAGAGCGCAAGCTCTTAGCATGTCCTCCAACACTTGGTTTGTCCTTTCTGTTTGACCATCCGTTTGCGGATGATAAGTTGAACTAAAATGTAGCTTGGTATCCATGGACTCATGTAGTCTTTTCCAAAAGCGTGAGGTAAACTGGGTTCCTCGATCTGATACGATCTTCTTCGGTACTCCATGCAGACAAACAATCCTTGACATGTATAACTCTGCTAACTGGGCTCCTGAGTAAGTTGTCTTCACAGGTATAAAGTGTGTCACTTTAGTTAACCTGTCTACTATGACCCATATTGAATCATAGCCATCTCGAGTATGGGGTAGTCCAACTATGAAATCCATACTGATTTCTTCCCATTTCCATTCCGATACCTTGAGAGGTTGTAGCAATCCTGCTGGTCTTTGGTGTTCAGCTTTAACTCGCTGACACACGTCACATAATGCAACATGAGTAGCAACATCTCTTTTCAATCCGTACCACCAATACTTTTCCTTAAGATCCTGGTACATCTTTGTACTTCCAGGGTGAATAGAGTAAGCTAAATCATGAGCTTCTCTCAAAATAAGTTGGCGCAAGTGCTCGATTTCGGGTACACAGATTCTCTTCTTAAACCATATTGTGCCTTGTTCATCTTCCGTGAAATTTGGGGCTTTTCCCAAACCAATCAAAGTTTTAATTTCCTTAATCTTCTCATCGGACTCTTGTCCTTTACGAATCTCTTCTTCCAAAGTAGATTCAACTTCCATAACTGTTGCTTCTACATTATAAAGCAATCCAAGGTTGAGTTGTTCCATTTCCCAGCACAATTCTTGCGACATCAAATGAGTAGTGATGTTGTTCACTTGACCCTTACGGCTCAAAGCATCAGCTACTACATTTGCCTTTCTTGGGTGATATTGTATTTCCAAATCATAGTTCTTAATCAACTCAAGCCATCTTCTCTGTCTGAGGTTGAGTTCTTTCTGAGTGAATATATATTTCAAGCTTTTGTGATCTGTGAAGATTTTGCACTTGTTTCCAATCATATAGTGCCTCCAAATCTTCAAAGCATGCACTACGGTAGCTAGTTCCAAATCATGCGTCGGATAGTTCTTCTCATGTTTCCTCAACTTCCTTGAGGCATAAGATATCACTTTTCCTTCTTGCATTAGCACACATCCAAGTCCAAGGTGTGATGCATCACAATACACATCAAATCCCTTGTGGATGTCTGGCATTACCAATATTGGTGCAGTGGTTAACCTTTTCTTGAGTTCCTCAAAACAATTCTGACAAGCTTCATCCCATTTGAACTCTTTACCTTTCTCCAGTAGAGAGGTAAGCGGTTTCACTAACTTGGAAAAACCTTCAATAAATCTTCTATAGTATCCTGCCAATCCAAGAAAACTTCTGATCTTGGACGCATCCTTAGGTTGCTTCCAATCTAGTATCTCACTTATCTTTCCTGGGTCCACTTTAATTCCACCATCGGTAACGATATGCCCTAAGAAAGCAACTTCCTTCAACCAAAAATCACACTTCGAGATTTTTGCGTATAGTTGGTTGTCACGAAGCTTTTGTAGGACTAGCCTTAGATGATCTTCATGTGTTTCTTCATTCGGAGAATATATCAGTATGTCGTCAATGAATACGACCACAAACTGATCCAGATATTCCATGAATACTTTATTAATCAAGTTCATAAAGTATGCTGGTGCATTAGTCAGTCCAAACGACATGAACAAAAACTCATATAATCCGTATCTCGTCGTGAAGGCTGTCTTGGGTACATCTTCTGCTCGAATCTTTAACTGATGATATCCCGATCTCAGATCTATCTTCGAGAATATCTTAGCTCCCTTCATCTGATCAAATAAATCCTCAATCCGAGGTAGTGGGTATTTATTCTTGATGGTTACTTCATTCAAACTTCTATAATCAACACACATTCTCCTCGAACCATCCTTCTTGTTCACAAATAGCACTGGGGCTCCCCAAGGGGATGAACTTGGGCGAATGAAACCTTTTCCTAGTAATTCTTCTATTTGCTTCTTCAGTTCTACTAAATCTTTTACATCCATTCCATAAGGTCTTTTCGAGATAGGTGCGGTTCCGGGTAATAATTCAATAGAAAAATCTATATCACGGTCAGGTGGCATACCTGGCAATTCCTCCGGAAATACATCTGGGTATTCGCACACTACTTTGATGTTTTCCAAGGGCTTTTCTTCCAAGTGATTGATCATTGTTTTCTCTTTTTCATCTGTTGACTTGTCTATGTTAACTTGGATTCTTTCACCTTGAGGACTTGTCAACATAATTGTTCCATTGGCACACTGTATCACTCCATCACAACTTTTCAACCAATTGCATCCAAGAATCACATCAATACCGTTGGATCCTAGGACCACTGGGTTGACTGAAAAATCTATTCCTTGAATCTTGATGTTAACATGGGGGCATGAGTGTGTGGCCTTCATGTCACCTCCTAGTGAACTAATGTGTAATATCTTCTTAAGAAGATACTTAGGTATATTGTGTTTTTCCACAAATGACTCAGTTATAAACGAATGCGATGCTCCAGAGTCAAATAAAACTGATGCAGGTATGGAGTTAACAAGGAACATACCATACACTATGTCTGCATCCTCAGGCACTGACTCTGCAGTGACGTGATTGACCCTTCCTCTGCTCTGGTTCTGCGGAGTCTTGTTCTAAGCAGATCCACGAGCGGGGGTGTTCTGGTCATTTCTCTGGTTATTGCTTTTCTGGGTTGTCTGCTGGTTGCGCCTTGGGCAGTTGTTGGCATAGTGGCCTAGCTCACCGCACTTGAAGCAGCCATTGGGTTGGACAGGTGCGTTGTTTCTGGCCTGTGTGTTACTGGCGCCACCTTGACGGTTCTGTGAACTCCCACCAAACCTCTGGTTGGTCTGAGAGTTGCTCCTTTGCTGGTTCTGACTCTGATTATTTCTCTGGCCTTGCTGTCCAGAGCGTTGCACTTGATAATTGTTTCCGCCTTGATTTCCAGAGCGGAACTGCGAACCTTGAGCGTTGTTAGGGCGGGTGTTCCTACTGGACTGACCTTGAAATTTTCTTTTGTGGTCAGATAGCTTCTTTCTTTTACTCTCAAGGCCAATTGCCTTGTTCAGTAGTTTCTAGAAGTTGGGAAATGTATGAATCTGAAGTTGGTAATTCAGAGGTCCAATCAGTCCTTCCAGGAAATGCTCTTGGCGCTTCTCATCTGTGTCCACTTCTTCAGGGGCATAGCGTGAAAGCTGAGTGAAGCGATCACGATACTCGCTGACAGACATATTCCCTTGAGTATGGGAAAGGAACTCCTTCTTCAACTTCATGATTCCTGAGGGGATGTGATGAGCGCGAAAGTTCTCCTGAAACTCCTGCCAAGTTATTGTATCTGCATTGGGGTGTGCCGCTGTGAAGGCATCCCACCAGTCGGACGCAGCTCCCTCGAGTCTTCCCGAGCGTACAAGACCTTCTCCCGGTCGTTGCACTGGGTGATGTCCAGCTTCTTTCCAATGACCTTTAGCCAGTCATCGGCATCCAGAGGATCAACCGTATGAGAGAATGTTGGCGGATGATGACTCATGAAATCCTGGTGTTTATCTCTGGCCGGGGTGCATACTGCTGCTGCTGCTGATGCTGCTGATTCTACTGGTTCTGCTGAATTTGCTGAACAGCCACAGTGAGTCCTTGCAGAATCTGCATCTGGTCGACAATGAACTGCTCCATGTTGGGATTCGGTGGGGGGGGGTGGTACTTGTTGACCACGCTGGTTCCAATTGTTGTTGGGTCCTTGACGAGCGTTCACCATCTGATTGGTTAGGAAGTGAAGTCCTTAGAAACGTGAGGAGTAGAAAAGATTCTAGGAGGGGGAATAGCTTATGTTTAAATTTTTTTTATATGTTCTTATGGCCATCATTCCATAAGACCATTACACTCAAACAAAGATCCAAATCAAACATTTCAATCAATCACCATCACATGGTTGATATTTATTAATATGATAACTTAAAAAAGGTGTTCAACGTCTAACGCGAAGACTAACTTATTACATCATAGCTCAAAATACTTAGAGCAGCCTAGTGACGGATTCGGGCTCTCCATAGCGCAGCCTCTTGCGGGGAGGAGACAACGCCATGGCGGGGACCTGGGCTTCGGGCAGATCTAGTCCTTGCAGTTGGGCTTCCAGGGCTGCAATCCTGGCATGGGCAATCTCTAGCTCCAAATGCACCCTATAGAGATCTAGGGTGGCACTGTCCAGGTTGGTGTTGAGACCGGCCACTACACCAGCTAGGGTGTTGAGGCGATCCTCACTGGCTTCACCTAGGACGATGCTGGTCTGGCTTCCTCCACGCAGATGCTGAGGAAGATGCCTGAACCTCGTGTTCTGCAGCTGCTGCCGGTAGGTGTGGCTGAGCGACCACAGGGTCCGACGGGTAGCATCACTGACCGAGGCAGCATAGGTGGACAGTGGTGTCAGGGACTCGTGAGCAGACAGAGTCCTGAATCCCCTGTCTCCTGCATCCATCACCCTGACGTGGATGCAAGTGATGTAATAGCAAGCCCGGGGAGGCTCGCTCACTCGCCTTGTTTCGTACAGGGGGCGGACGTAGGTGCCTACCTCTACCCTCAAAGGAGAACATAAAGAAGCTTGTCGTTACGATAGCTCCATTCTACCTCGACATCCTCTTCATCGGGGGAAGAGTAGAAACGACTCCTGTCTCCGATGATGAACCAACCGCGCCGGGGGAGGAGCCTCTTTAGTGGGAATCTCGCCAACGAAGGAACCGACGCCAAAATATCCGGCGACATCATGAAGCCGGAGAGCGGGATCCGATGCAGCCTGTGTCACGAGATGAGGTCTCAGAGGTAGGAGAAACTCCAGAAGAACGAGTCTTCAAGGAAAGAAGGAATTCCCGACGATGCGATCGATGGCAAGGTCAAGAGCAAGCCGAGCAGGAGGCGAGGCAACGTCGAGAGAATCCTCTCCTCAGACAAAACTTGAACCCCGACTTCGCCCGAGCCATGAACACACCGAGCGAGGTCGGTGGAATGTTAGCTCGGATAGCCGATGGCCTACCCCGAACTCTAGACGCCGAGGGCTATCGACGGCTGCTCACTCGGGTCGCTAATCATCTTCTGCCTCTCGCTCACCCACCGAGCGATCTACGACACGCCATCAATAGTCGGCGGGACGCGCGGAGCTCCATCAATGCTTCGCCGAACGACGACATGAGAACGAGATCCGGCGTCGAGAAGAGTATGACTGGGATCATGGCATCCCTGCGTGAAGTCAAGCCACCAGGGTTGAGTCAGCAACAGCTTCAACTGGCGGCACCATCCGGGGACGATCGAGGCAGCACGACGACAACTCCCCTCCCTCGGACCAACATCACCATCGTCGACAAGAGGACACGTGTGGAGTATCGGCGCTCACTGCTCGTCTCAGGGCCATTTAGTGGCCCCCTAACTCCAAAGTCTCCAACGTCGATAAGTACGAACCTAAGCAGGACCCGGGAGGCTGGTTGGTCGTCTACACCATCGCTGCTGAGCCGCTGGGGCGACTGAAGATGTGATGACCGCGAACTTGCCCATTGTCCTCGGGCAGGATGTGCTACAATGGCTTCGACACCTACCCTGACACTGCATCAACGACTGGAGCGACTTCAATCGGTGCTTCATCGCCAACTTTCAATCTCTCTCTGACAAATCGATGCAGCCATGGGACCTCAAATCCATCAGGCGCCGAGGAGATGAGACTCTCCGGTCGTACCTCAAAAGATTTCAGACCATGAGAAATTGTATCCTCGAGGTTGCAAAAGCAGCGGTGATCGAGGACTTCTATCGGGGATCCAATGACTCGGCCTTCGTCCGAGCCATACTTCAAAAGGCGCCGACTACCTCCGAACAGATGTTCAGGGAGACGGACCTCTACATCACCGTTGACGAATGGGCTCAGGACCTCATCGGACGAACGAAGCCTGCACCACCGACACCGCGGCGCGACGCAAACCAGCAACCCAACAAACATTGGGAGAAGAGGCCTCGCGACAAAGTCCACGCCGTCGGACCACCCGTCTCCCGCGCCCGAGGGGCACCCCATGGAGGCAAACGAACGTTGGATGGCATCCTTGATGCCCAATGTCCATACCATAAGGACATGCACCACACCCTCCGGAACTGCAGAGATTTCAAGCATTCCGTCGGGAACGGCCGACCCTTCCACCCTCTACCACCTCCCCCACCACGAGGAGGACCCGGAGAACCTCGGCAACCTCAATAGAAGGAAGGAGGAGGAGGTGGGGCATTCCCCCGTGTCGACGGAGAAGTCAACGTCATCTTCAGCAGACACGGATCTTAAGAGAGCAAGAGGCAATAGAAGCTCAACGACCGTCAGATACTGGTGGCGACCAACGGTCCTCCCGCCCCGTATCGATGGTCCGAACACCCGATCACCTTCACTCGGGCAGATCAGTGGCTCAACTTTGACCATCCAGGCAAGTACCCGCTCCTCGTCAATCCGGTGATCTGAGAGAGTAGTGTAAAGAAGGTGTTAGTGGACGGGGGAAGCAGCATCAACGTCACCTTCCCCCGGACACTTCAAGGCTTGGGAGTTGCACTCAAAGAGCTCCAAGAGTCAGATACTCCTTTCTTTGGCATCGTGCCGACTGAAGGAGAGTACCCACTCGAACATAGCTACATGCCAGTCACCTTCGGTACTCCAAACAACTACAGAACCGAGTACCTAAGGTTCGAAGTGGCGAGCTTCGACTATGGATACAACGCCATCATCGGCAGGCTGGGGTTGGCAAAATTCATGGCCATCCTGCATTATACGTACATGGTATTGAAGATGCCGGGACCACAAGGAATCATCACTGTGCGCGCTGACTTCCAAGGCGCCACGGAGTGTTTCTGAGTGGCCATTCAGGCGGCCCTCACCACCAAACCATCGACGACTTCTTCTGTGCAGGCGAACTCAAAGCCTGAGGAGGACCTCTCAGTACCTGCAAATGAAGCTCAAGCCATGACCTCTATGCGGCCGACTGAGGAAACCAAGAGAATCAACCTCGGGTTCGCTGATGAACGCAAGACTGTCATCATCAGCTCCAGCCTGGATGACAAATAGGAAAGCGCGCTCGTCCAGTTCCTGCAAGATAACCGAGACGTATTCGCATGGCAACCTGCGGATATGCCGGGAGTCCCGAGAGAACTGTCCGAGCACAAACTGAAGGTCTATCGCCAGGCGAGGCCGATCCAACAAAAGTTGCATCGTTTCACACCCGACAAAAGAGAAGCCATCCGCGCTGAGCTAGTTCGCCTAGTCGTAGCAGGATTCATTAGAGAAGTACTACATCCTGAGTGGCTAGCGAATCCTGTTCTTGTACTAAAAAAGAATAAAGTGGATTAGCGCATGTGTGTCGACTATACAGATCTCAACAAACACTGTTCGAAGGATCGCTTCGGACTCCCTAGAATAGACCAGGTGGTAGACTCAACTGCCGGGTGTTCTATGTTGTCTTTCTTGGATTGCTACTCCGGGTACCACCAGATCAGCCTGGCAAAAGAAGACGAGGAAAAAACTGCATTCATCACCCCTTTTGGAGCTTTTTGTTATACCTCCATGCTGTTTGGCCTCAAAAACGCTGGAGCGACTTACCAGAGAGCCATTCAGACATGCTTAGCCGATCACTGGGGCAAGCCTGTAGAGGCTTATGTGGATGATGTGGTGATCAAGACAGAAAACTCAGAAAACTTCATTGAAGATTTGCAGTTGGTCTTCAACAGTCTACGACGATATCGATGGAAACTCAATCTAGAAAAATGTGTCTTTGGAGTACCGGCAGGGAAATTGCTTGGATTCATTGTCAGCCACCAAGGAATTGAAGCCAACCCGGAGAAAATCAAAGCTATAATGAGAATGGAATCGCCACAATCGCATAAGAAAGTACAGAGGCTTACTGGATGCATGGCGGCCCTAAGCAGATTCATATCAAGATTGGGAGAAAAAGGCTTACCATTCTACAAATTGCTCAAGAAGGTGGACAAATTCTAGTGGACCACAGAAGCATAGGAAGCTCTTGATGCACTAAAAAAGTTCTTGACCACGCCGCCAGTGCTAAAGCCACCACGCCGAGCTACGCCAAATCAGCCGACTGAAGATCTGCTATTATACATCTCTTGCACGACTCATGTGGTAAGCACCGCGTTGGTAGTCGAGCGAGCAGAGGAAGGGCATGCGTATCCAGTACAACACCCAGTTTATTTCATCAGTGAAGTTCTAGGACCATCAAAGAAGAAGTATCCTCAAGTTCAAAAACTATTGTATGCAGTACTTCTAACTGCACGCAAGCTCCGTCACTACTTTGACGACCACAAAGTCATAGTAGTCACTGGATTTCCAATAGGGGATATTCTCCACAACAAAGAAGCCATTGGAAGAATAGCCAAGTGAGCCTACGAGCTGGGAGCTCACAACATTGAGTTTCGGCCTCGCACCGCGATAAAGACTCAAGCGCTAGTTGACTTCGTATCGGAGTGGACCGAACAACAAGTACCAGATAACCCGGAGACTGCAGAAGTATGGCGGATGTATTTTGATGGCTCGCTGAAATTGCAGGGAGCAGGCGCAGGAATCCTCTTTATTGCTCCTAAAGGTGATCAACTCAAATATGCTCTCTAGTTATTATTCCCAGCATCCAATAATGCAGCAGAATATGAAGCTTTGATCCACGGATTGAACATTGCTATATCATTGGGTATCAAAAGATTGATGGTATACAGAGATTCACTGGTGGTCATAAGTCAGATAAATAAAGAATGGGATTGCTCGAATGACTCCATGGGCAAGTATTGCACAGCCGTCCGAAAACTGGAAGACAAATTTGAAGGGTTAGAGTTCCATCACGTGGAAAGAGATCGTGATGTTACGATAGACGCATTGTCAAAGCTAAGATCCAATCGGACTCAGGTTTCACCCGGAGTTTTCGTCCAAGAGGTACCACACCCGAGTATTTCCTCAGATCGGGCAGAAGAGTGCAATGTTTTAAGCCAGCCACAGTCAGACTCTAATGACTGAAGGGAACCTATCATCAAGTATATAAAGAATGAAGAGGAGCCAGATGATAAAGCTGCAACAGAGCGCGTTGCAAGACAGTCAGCACACTACACCCTCATTGGGGATGCACTGTACAGAAGAGGCACATCAGGAGTCCTCATGAAGTGCATTCTTTTGGCTACTAGGAAATAACTGTTAAATGAGGTCCATGCTGGACAGTGTGGAATACATGCAGCATCCAGAACACTGGTTGGGAAGGTCTTCAGATCTGGTTTCTACTAGCCGACTGCAAAGCACGATGCAGCTGAGTTAGTCCAGAGGTGTGAAGCATGCCAATACTTATCAAAGCAGCAGAATTTACCAGCACAGCAACTGCAAACCATACCCGTAACATGGCCATTTGTGTGTTGGGGACTGGACATGATTGAACCCTTCAAGAAAGCTCAGGGAGGATATACTCACGTGCTGGTTGCCATTGACAAATTCACTAAATGGATAGAGTACAAACCCATCGCTTCTCTAACTTCGGCTAAAGCAGTGGAATTCATACAAGATATAATATTTAGGTTCGGGATACCGAATAACATTATAACTGACTTGGGATCTAATTTCACTAGCTCGGAATTCTTTGATTTCTGCGAACAAAGAAGCATCTAGATCAAATATGCGTCAGTAGCACACCCAAGAGCCAACGGTCAGGTAGAAAGGGCTAATGGAATGATATTGGAAGCACTCAGGAAGAAAGTCTTCAACAAGAATGAAAAGTTCACAGGAAAATGGATCAGAGAGTTACCGTATGTGGTTTGGAGCCTAAGAACTCAACCTAGCCGAGGCTTGCATGGAAACACTCCTTTCTCCATGGTCTATGGTTCGGAAGCAGTGCTACCTGCCAACCTTAGGTTTGGAGCACCAAGATTGGTCTTCGAAAACATAGCTGAGGCAGAGGCTACCAGGTTGGAGGATATTGATGTACTGGAAGAAGAGCGATTGAATACAGTAATTCAGTCAGCCAGATACCAGGAAACCCTGAGGGGCTATCATGATAAGGCTATTCAACATCGATCTTTCGTAGTGGGAGACTTGGTCCTTCGCCGAATTCTAACAGGGGAAGGACGGCACAAATTGTCACCATTATGGGAAGTGCCATTTATAGTAGCAGAAGTCACCCGACCAGGATCATACCGGCTTACTCAAATGGATGGCATGGAAATAGGAAATTCATGGAATATAGAACATCTCAGGAAGTTTTACCCCTAGCTAGATTTCAAAAGCTATCGGGGCAGCATTGTATTCTGTACTTGGAAAATACATCATTAATAAAAGGGTCTTCATTCTCAAAGGCACTCAAACTACTTATTATCAATCTGCATGCCTACTTAACTTAGGGTGACCACTATACCCTACTAACGGAGCAATCAACTTAAGTCGGCAGTGACTTAAGACGGTGTAACATGCTCACGCTTGCTTAACTTAGGGTGACCACTATACCCTACTAACGGAGCAATCGGCTTAAGTCCGCAGTGACTTAAGACGGTGTAACATGCTCACGCTTGCTTAACTTAGGGTGACCACTATACCCTACTAACGGAGCAATCGACTTAAGTCGGCAGTGACTTAAGACGGTGTAACATGCTCACGCTTGCTTAACTTAGGGTGACCACTAAACCCTACTAACGGAGCAATCGGCTTAAGTCGGTAGTGACTTAAGACAGTGCAACATGCTCACACTTACTCGACTTAGGGTGACCACTATACCCTACTAACGGAGCAATCGGCTTAAGTCGGCAATGACTTAAGACGGTGCAACATGCTCACGCTTACTTGACTTAGGGTGACCACTATACCCTACTAACGGAGCAATCAGCTTAAGTCGGCAATGACTTAAGATGATGCAACATGCTCACACCTACTCGACTTAGCATAACATGCTTACGATCACTCATCTAGGGGGGACCTCTATACCTCATCAGCTAATCAATTAGCATAAACATCAAAACCATCACGCGGCATTTACTTTTGCAATCATAACAACTGTTGAATTCCAACAACAGAAAACAAAAATGGTGTTCAGTTCTAGCCAAGCATTCGAACACATTAATCGCATACGCATACAATCCACAAATGTATTCAGTATATCTACTTTGCAGTATCTTTCTCAGGAGCAACTAAAGAAGAAGGGTGACTCGAGGAGTCGGGAGCAGCTCTGACATCGACAATTATATCATCAGGAACAACTACACCCAGCCTTCTCATCAGGATCCGCCCCGTGCGAATGGCTTTATCCATAGCTTTGTCACGCTGAGCCTTCAGAATGGTGGAATTATCTTCTGCAGCTTTGGTAGCCAATCGAGCGACCTCTAGCTCCTGGACGACCGATTTCTTGGAGGCGTGCAGATCCTTGATGATGGAGTCTTTGCTCGACACCAACTGCCTAAGACGCAAGACCTCATCCTGGGATGCTTGCAGCTCATGACGGTGGTGATCCAAGTCTGCCATGGTAAAACGATGGCTCCTCTCCATGATAGTCAGAGAATTGCTGGCATCACGATACAACCTATCAAGATTATCGCGAGAAGCCGCAAGTACGCGTTTTTCCTCCTACAAACAAGAATTAGCTCTCAAGCATCCAGTAAGCAGAAAAAACACAGCAGGGAAAGTCAAGTAAGCTTACCTCGTTAGCCACCCTTTCAGAGTCAAGCTAAGCACTAAGAGAGGAATTCAATGAATGTGCATCATCTAAGGAAGCAGAAACCAGAGCCAGATCGATCTGACCTTAGGAATACTTTTCTTCGAGTTCGGAGTACCGCCGGGCCATATCTAATGAAAAACGGTTGAAGAAGGACACACAGCTTAAAACAGACTAATAAAGTAGCCAAGGAAGAAACAAAGACACTAACCAGCATTTGCCATTTTCAAATCAGATATATGTTTCTAAAGCAGCAATGAATTCCACTGCGTCAGGGACAGAGCTCCTTCCGGGATAGAGGCACCTTGTGATCTCAATTGACTAGCCATCCTGTCAACCAAAGCCTGATATTAGAAACAAATGAGTACAAAGACAGTAATTTGCCAGGAGTATCGCCAGAATAGGAAAAGCCAAGTTACTTGAAGATTAGAGAAGAACAACGAAAATCCCAAGTCACGAGAAGCTAGATGATGGCTCGATGAAGGAACATCACCAGGGATCAATTCGACGCCACTAACAGGCATCAGAACTCCAGCATCCAGTGCACCGACCTCTAAGGCAACTCCCTCACTTGAAGCATGCGCTGCTAGTACACCTCCAGAATGTGGTGGAGAAGACCCAACATGGACATCCATGGAGGTATGAGAAGGGGAGCCCGCTCGGACACCCTCGGGAGCTGGGTTGCAGCCCGTACTGCCCATCGGAGCCGGATCACCATCGGCAACACCCTCGGGGGCTGGGTTGTAGCTTGTGCTACCCACCTGAGCTAGATCATTACCGGCAACACCCTTAGGGGCTGAGCAACCGCTGGCACCATCCTTGAGGACTAGGTTCTCTGCAAAAGCCATCTCTAAGGCTGAAGGACTCTCAGTCACCTTCATGGGAATTGAACAACCTTGACCAACCTCCTGGCTCCGAAGACCGCCTTCCAAGGTCGACGATGCACGAGATGCTGCCCAGGATACCTCTAATCCCACATCTGGAATGTCAGAGCAGACGTCCATCATATCACCATCAGTGGGCTCGAATAGCAAATCTTTAGGAACAACATCCTCGAGAGCCTGATCAAAATTTGCTATGAATAATTCTTGCAAACCAACAAGAGCAGATAGAGCTGGAGAAGGAATATCGCTACTCCCCCCACTGACTCTGTAACGTCGACTGTTCTTCCGAATCAATGGGACTTCTTCTTCTTTGTCCTCGTCAATAATACGGACAATAAACGACACAGGGTCACACCCATTGGGTTCAACTCTGACAAGGTCACACCCATACAGTATACGCAATAAATGTATCAAGACAAAAAGAAGATATCGATGGAGATCGAAGGAAAGCCAAAAATAGCTGATGAAGTACAAGTCTAATCAACAGGAGCATTGAAGCATGAAGCAAAAGGAAGACCAGCCAAGGGCCATCTACCGGATGTCCAATCTGTCACAGATCAAATGAATTTCAAACCTAACAGGACATGGGTAGACCGCGTTGTTGATCTTAAAGACAAAAAACCATATGCTGATCTCTAAGGCATAAACTGATGATATAATGCTGAATTCTAAGGCATGAAATGAAGATGAGATAATGCTGATTTCTAAGGCATGAGTCTAAGTCAAATACAATGATTTCTAAAAAAGCATGGGATGAAGACCTTTGAGTGGATTATTTTTAGTAATCTACTCAAAGCTCGGGGGCTACACCCATTGGGTGCACCTTTGGTGCACCCAATGAATCCTAAAACCCCGAGAACAAAATGCTGATCTCTAAAGCATAGGCTGATGGCAAAATGTTGATTTCTAAGGCATAAGTCTAAGTCAGAGACAATGATTTCTAAAAAAGCACGGGATGAAGACCTTTGAGTGGATTATTTTCAGTAATCCACTCAAAGCTTGGGGGCTACACCCATTGGGTGCACCTCCGGTGCACCCAATGAATCCTTAACCCCTAAGAACAAAACGTCAATCTCTAAAGCATAAGGAGAGTACCAATTTCTGAAGATTAAAGCAAAAGACTGTTGAATAATGTCAAAAGAAGATGACAGAAGATCGTCTTTACCAAAGTCCCTCAAAGTTAGAGGTAACAACTCAACAGACATGTTTCAAAATCGCAAGCTGGACCTAGAATCTTTGGGCCGATTATTTCAAAATCAACACAAAGATTGGGGGCTTGTGGGGGACAGATATCCCCCGGGTCCACTAGAAGGCAAGAAGGCCTCGCGAAAGGCCCTAGACCCATTATTTCGCAAGGCCGTCCCTTCGTAGGCCAGGGGAGGAACTTTCGGCAGAATGGATCAACACGAAATCGGATCAACTCGATCCCGTGCGGTTTGCTGAATTCAAGAGCTATTCACAGCAGTGATTCGAGTCTCCCGTGCAGTGCCCTCAGATGTCGGAATGGAGTGGAGATAAGACGGCAGGATTATAGGAAGATAAGCTCAGTCGGTTCACTATTACTTAGGCACATGTTGTTATCATATCCGCATGTAACGCCCCACGGTCAAGTATATAAGGCCTAGGGAGCATCCCCTCAAAATCATCTTCATCTCATTCATTAGCCGCCATTTGGCCCTCTAGCATTCCTCATACTAGAGAATTCCTCTGTAACCCACCTCATAAAAGATCCACTCCAGGACGTAGGGTGTTACGTGTCTCAAAGTGGCCCGAACCTATGCAAAATTGTCTGTTGTCTCTCGTGCATCTAGCACGAACCATCGAGCTACAGTCGGTTTCACCGTCCTACTCCAAAAAGCACCTCGAGGTGCAACCCTAGGTGCGCGGTCGGACCCAAAACACCGACACGCCCTTAGCTGAATAATTAGAGGAACCGGGATGTAGTTCGCTTCCCTGTCGTGCCGTTAATGGGGCTCGGTGTCTGCGGCTCGCTCTGCCAAGGTTGGTTTGCCCCTTGGGGAGGAGTGCGGTACATTTAGGAAACCTAACGGGCGGCTATAGCCCCAGGAATCTTTGTAAAGGCTACGTAGTGATACCCTGCTGGGTCACCTTGGTAGTGATCAATGGAGAGTCATGATCTCTGGGTAGAAAGGGAATCACGGCTTGTGGGTAAAGTGCGCAACCTCTGCAGAGTGTTATGAAAACTGATATATCAACCAAGCTCGTGGTTATGAGCGGCCAAGGGAGCTCCATTGATTAGTGATACTTGATCAGAGATGTTTGGATTACAAGTGGTGATAAGAGTGATGGTTTTGGTATTGATTATGGTAATGGTAAGTGGTATTCTTTCCATTTGGAAAGGGTACTTTTGGGTTAACAACTTGGGTTAATACTAAAATCTAGCTCTCTCTACTGGTAATAATAATCTGACCAACTAAAAGCAACTGCTTGACTTACCCCCACATAAAGCTAGTCCACTACAGCCAAACAGGACACTTGCTGAGTATGTTGATGTGTACTCACCCTTGCTCTACACACCAAACCCCCCCTTCCCTAGGTTGTCCACGTTGCAACCACAACTCAGAAGAAGATGAAGCCGTGGAGGGAGACTTCTAGGAGTTCCAAGATTACGACGAGTTTTAGGCGTGGGTTAGCGGCAACCCCCAGTCGGCTGCCTGTGAAGGCCGCGTGTATCTACGTTTCGTTTTCGCACTTTGATTATTGTTAAAGACTATGTGGATGTCTCAGACATATGATGTAATCGACTATTATTCCCTTTTTATGTTATTATTTGAGCACTATGTGATGATGTCTAGTTATGTAACTGCTGTGTACGTGAATTGCTGATCCTGGCACGTACATGGTTCGCATTCGGTTTGCCTTCTAAAACCGGGTGTGACATAGGTGGTATCAAAGCCGTGCTGACTGTAGGACCGCTAACCTAGAGTAGAATGGTCGTTCTAAGGATTATAGACCCCTATTATCACCTTGACTTTGATATCCCTTCAAAAGTTGGTTATATCGACCAAACCTATGTTCTACTATATATATTATACCTTGCTAAAATTTTTGTTTATTCTCATTCCTTATTTATTTATTTTTGGTTTACTTGCTGGTCGTATTAGTTCTGTTCTCACTCTTATGCTTACGGTGTCTTTTGTAGATGGCTCGTCTTAGACCCACTGCACGAAAGTTTGTCATCCCCTTCTTGCCCTCTCGTCTCGCTGAGCGTCCGCTTCGCTGTCCAGTGACTGGTCAGTCTAGCCACTTGGAGAGGCTACACCACCGCCTGTATGAGGAGCAGGAGCATCGACGACAGGAGCTAGAGCAGCAGGGCTCTTCTTTCTCGCTTCAGCAGGAGATAGACTCTGTGAGGAGCTGCTCCCCTATGCTCCCGCTGGAGGCGCCCCCTGCACCACCACTGAGCGCCCTAGCCGCTGGAGTAGCTGCTGGAGGAGACCTAGACGATTGAGGTGGTGACAGCAGCTCGAGCCACAACACCAACCTTTCAGAGGAGCAGGAGCTGGAAGGATGGGTTGCCCGACCCATCACTCGCGACGCTGCTCGCGGGTGTCACTTCCACGACGCGCTCGACACCCTGCTACGCTAGGCACTCGACCGGTGTACTTGGTCTATCGAGTATCGCTGTGTGGTCTTCCAGCACAGTCGCGAGGTTTACCCGGACCACTGGGAGGCGACCTGCTTGGTGCGCCGTCCGGAGAACAGTCTCCAGGGTGTGGAGATCTTCTCAGAGCACTATTGCATCTCTGAGCGGGAATCAGCTGAGGCGGCCATGCAAGATGCCGCACGGCGTATGCTTTCGCACTACTGCTCAGTGCTCGGCGGGGTAGCCAATGATCTCAACCTGAAGTATTACCCCCGCCGCCCATCTGGTAGCACAGGAGGCGTGATTGTCTCACCTGTTGGTGAGGACAATCCTAGGTTGAGCAGCACAGTCAACCTAGCCGCCGTGCTAAACACAGAACTGGACCATGCTTTAGATGAGCTGAGTAGGGCTCGTGCTAAGATCGCCCAGTTGCGGGCTGAGTGCGCGGAGCATCATCACCTGGAGGATGGCTCCCTCGCTCCCATCGGGGCTCAGCACCCGTACCGCTCACCTCGGCGTGGACACCATGCTTATGGCAACCCCGACTGCAGGACCAAGATAAATTTAGAACCATAGATCGTCAGCGTCAGATCTTGTAATTAATGCAAAATATATATATATAAGTTCTAGTCTTAGTCTTAGTCTCAGCCTTACTTTTAGTTAGTGTTAGTTAGATAGGGTAGTTTGCTTATCCTGTGCTTTTATGTTTGTCATGATGAACTATGTTGGATTTGGATCTTTGTAATGACTGTCACCAGACTATGGGCATCCCCTGCACCTTGGTTTACCTGTTAAATGTTAATGGAGTTAGCTATCTAGTTGGGAAGCCTTTTCATTCCACTTTCCTTCTTATCTGAGAAGCTGTGTTGGTCTGTGTTGGAAGTCAGTGAAGATGTTCATCTGTTCAGTATCGTGGAGGAATTCTATACTCTTTTCTTATGCTGCAAGCTTGCAAGATCAGTTCTGATGTGTGATTGCATTCTGCAGATGTTAGAAAGCAGGCGCAGAGGAGGAAGGCGTGCTCAGCAGGAGCAGGCAGCCCCGCAAGATGAGGCACCCCAGCAACAGCAACTGCCACCACCACCCCCGATGACCATCGAGCAGATGTTCCTAATGCAGACTCAGGCAATTCAGGCCATCGGTCGGACTCTGGCTGCCATTCAGCAGCAGCAACAGCAGCAGCCACCACCTCAGCCTCAGATGTCCAGGGACAAGCGTGCTAAATTCATGAGAGGTCATCCCCCAGTGTTTGCTCATTCTTCTAACCCCATGGATGCTGAAGACTGGCTGCGCACTGTGGAGCGGGAGTTGCACACCGCTCAGTGTGATGACAGGGAGAAAGTTCTGTATGGTCCCTGTCTGTTGAGAGGAGCAGCCCAGTCTTGGTGGGAGTCTTATCTCGCTACCCATGCCAACCTCGACGCCAACACCTGGGAAGAATTCAGAGATAGCTTCCGTCAGTACCATGTTCCTGCAGGTCTGATGACAGTGAAGAAGGAGTTCCTGGCACTCAAACAAGGGTCAATGTCAGTTAGTGAGTACCGAGACAGGTTTCTGCAGCTGTCCTGCTACGTTCCTGAAGATGTCAACACCGACGCCAAGCGGCAGTATCCACTACAAAAAAATGGTTTTGTATGACAAAAGTAAAGTGTCATGTTTAGTACAAAATTGGTCATAAAAAGCATCTTATGACGAAAATGTTGCGTCATAAGGGTCGTCATATAACGACTGTCACATTATGTACCTTGTGACGACTGTTCAGAGTACCGTCACATAATGTCATCACCTTTTGTGACGGCTACGTCCGTCCGTCACATATTGTTGCTATATATGACGGTGTTATCTGTCCCATTTTTTTTCCAGTCAACGCATCACCTAATGTTGGGATCGTCACTTATGGCGGTGTTATCTGTCATAGTTTTGTGTATTTTTTTACAATGCAGGACCGTCACATAATGTCATCACCTTTTGTGACGGCTGCGTTTTGTTTAGTTTAATATGGTACCCACATACAGTGACGACACACTGAGCTCTCATGATAGCTCACAGAATCATAATACACAGAAAAGCCATCATACACAACATTCTCATCACAAGTCATACACAATTCCAGCACACTAGTTCTTCCACAACAGAGGTTCAAACATACAAAGGTTCCACCACAAAGGTTTGAAGCATTCAAATAGATTGCATGTAGTTTTGACAAAGTTCTAACCATAGATATGTTCTAGCAAGGTAGAAAAACCTTAAGCAAAGGCATCATCCTCAGACTTGGTATGCATCCCTACCTTAATCTTTCTGAAGTTTCAGGACAGCTCGTAGCAGTGCATTGGTCTCTTCAAACTTGGTATGCATCCCCTTCACTTCCTCTTGGGTCTGGCGCAGCAAACTTTGGTTTTCTTCAAGTGCGGCCTGTTGAGCTTGTAGTTGTGCTTGCAACTCTTCCTGCTTCCTAGCAGCTTCCTCTCTTTCAGCTTGGAGTTTTTCCTCAAACTGAGCTTGCATGCGTGCTTGTGCAGCTAGCGATGTGGATCGACCAGTCTTGGACGTTGTAGGGACACCAATGTTTGGAAGGAAGGTGGATGAGCGGCTGATCTGGCTGAGACTATCAGCAACAATCTTGGAGGGTGACTTTTGTGCTTCTCCTTCTTCTAGCTCTCTTTCCTTCTCTGCAACCATTTGCTCCTACATAAAATGAATGTACTTAGTAACAAGGCCATACAAAGTGTTGAACCAGGCATTTACTTGAGTGTAGTCCATGTAACTTACATATATCTCATTTGCAAGCGGAGTACGACCATTTCGGGGACTATTCATACATTCCCCAAAGAAATCAACAGCATCCGGCTCCATGTTGTTGTACTTAGTCCTCTGTGGCATATAAAAAACTTGGGATATAAGATTTGCCATGAAATATTGGTACATGCCAACAGTAATACAACATAGTCAAATAATGACTGGCAGTTTAAGAAAAAGAACACATGAACATGCATCGATGCTGCCTAGACAGGTCAAGACTAATAACATGGCCTAAAGAAACCCTAGTACTGATGATGATCATGTTTGATGACATAGCAATTGTCCTGCTGTTTTCTATTTTAGATGGTCACCATAAAAGAATTGGAGCATAAGCACCTATTGATTATACCTCATTTAGCACAACGCAAATATTATGAACATGGGAGCTCATCTCAGAAATCAGATGGCCAATCTTAGAATTAGCTACTCAATCAACACCAAAGAGATATTGCACTTATTCATTTCATGACATATCACAGCTTTCCTATTGGCATAAACCTCACATCTGATGAAATGAATAGTCAATAACACTCCAAAATGTAAGTCCTTCAGACCAAAGAGATATTGCACTTATTCATTTCATGACTTATTAGCTCATTTCAGAAGTAATTGGAGCACATGGTAACTTTACATTTCAGTAGCACATGGTAATTATTATGCTACATATTTCCCATCTTTGAAGCTAGTTTTAGAAAAGACATAGTATACATACCAGGCTGTAACGATGGGCTATATAGGACCTAGCTCCAGTCCTTTGGTGAAGCTGCACGTTGGCTCAGTTTGCTTTGTTCTTAGCAGATTTTTCCTACAGCACAAATGCAATACAGATTTTTCATTCACATGCACAGTTTGCATTACATATTAGTTTGCATTGCATAGTAACAAAAGCAGAAAATGTAGTTATTGACCTGATTCTTTGGGTCACACCAATACTCTACCAGCCCAGTCCAATCCTCTTTATTCATTTTAGGTGGAGGTTGCATGGCCAACAATTGTTCTTTTGTAAGTGACTTGTCGAAGTACTTCCTTTTCAGGTTATACCTCATCTGCCTCACTCCCCTCTTTATGATATCTGTGCATGCATCTTTGCTTGGTCCCTCATTCTTAACATCGACATCCAACCTTGACTAAAGCCACACAAACGATTTATTAGAAACAGTTATATCACATGTTAGTAGATTAATGCTAAAAATTATTATGAGGAGTTAAATAGTTGTCTCACAGCGACTTTGTCAAGCACTTTTCGTACTTCTGCCTGCCCCACGGCATTGTCATAAAGCTTCCAAGATTTGTAGATAGGTAGGTTGTCTCTAAGGGCAACACCAGTTTCCGATGCCAACTTTGCTGCTTGAAGTGGGACCTCCGGTCTTTTCTTCCCTTCAGCCACGTGGATAGCCAACCGGTTTCCCCTATTAAGCATCTTCTCTAAGCCATGACCCATGGTTTTCTTGCGGACATTCTTTTTGGGCGCTACATTGGCAAATAATAATAAAATTGTGTTATTATAGCAGTAACAAATGTAGATATTAAATGAACAAACCAATGCTTAGAACATTTATTGTTTACCTAAAAGGGCTGGAACTAAGTCACCAACTGGTTCTCCTTCATTCGGATTACCCTCTGAAGTAGCAGCATCAAATTGCTCAGCTGACTCAATGATGGCATTGCTTTGCCTAGAGCTGTGCCCACCTGGTGAGTTGTCCGTAGGAACTGTTTTGTTAACACTAGTTGTGGGACTAGGTTGATGAGATACAATAGCAGTGGCTGCAGGAGTACTGGTGAGGGTTTGCACTAGGAGAAGACATGGCTGCACTAGCCCTAGTGAATCTAGGAGGACTATGGTGAGGGTTTGCACAAGGAGAAGACATGGCTGCACTAGCCCTAGTGAATCTAGGAGGACTATGGTGAGGGTTTGCACCAGGAGAAGACATGGCTGCACTAGCCCTAGTTAATCTAGGAGGACTATGCATGGTGTGTATAGTAGGTCTAGGCATTGTGTTTTGAACTGGTGAAGACATTGCTTGAGTGGACCTGGTCATTTTTGGAGGAAAAGACACTGGGTTTGTTGTTTTAGTGGTCTCAGTAGTTGTTGTACTGGCCTGGACCTGTTGTTGGGTACTACTGGAAATGGCATTTCTTTTAGGGGTGGCTTTCGAAGTGGTCTTAGGAGGCAGGGGATGTCTTGGCTTAGGTGGCGGGCGGCCTCCAGGCGAAGGCATGGCTGCACTTTGCCTTGTCAATCTGACTGGTGTGCATGGTGGCTGGTGGTTGGCAGCCGGCATTGTTCCTGCCTTTTGCTTCTTTTGGTGAGGGCGAGTTCCTAGAACCATCTGTGTCGCCTATCAAGAGGAAAAATGTAGGTGAGTAATTATGAAAGAAGTATATGTTTTATTAGGTACAATGGAGTATATGTATGAAATAGGCAGGCCATGACCATGTGAATTTGGTTAGCAATGCATCTCACCTCAGTATTGACCTCATTTTGAGGTCATCATCATAGTCATCATCAGTGTCAGATTGGTTTTCAATGTCAGAGCATGGATCATAATCATTGTCAGAATCTATAGCCTTCCCTCTTCCCTCTTTCTTTTTTGGTGAAATAACATCTCTAATAGTCTGTGCTAAGACATCAATGCCCAAAGATCTAAAAACTTGCTGAACATGCTTTACAGTCTCGTCCCTTGCCACCTCATACTTGGTTTTTCCCATTCCTTCTATTACTTATTACAGAGAAACGTAGAAAGAGCAGAAACTGAATCCAGTTTCTGTACATGAGTTGAAGAAACAACTAACGCATCAGTATTTTGGTTAATGGTAGAAAGAAGACAAAACTACAAACACACTAGAAAGAACACATATATAAATGCTAGAACGAGATGCACTACCAGTAAACCACAAGGTACAATACCAGATTCCTGATGCCAGTAGAAGAGGTCGGGGGCTGCGGGCCTGCATCTATCGGCGAGGAAGCCTTGGTGGTGGCCGGTGAGGAAGCCTTCGTCGCGGCCTGCACGGATCTGCGGAGCTAAGCAGGACTCCCTGTGCGGAGGCGTATCCGTGGAGGTCCGGGATGCCGGCTCGTTGATGTCCGGCCCGTGGATCTTCGACTCCAGTGGCGGAGCTAGGTTGAGGGGAGTGAGGAGGAGGACATGGCGGCATGGTGGGCATGAGTGGCGGCGCTAGGTTTAGGGGAGGGAGAGGATTGGACTTGTCGTGGTGAGCAGCCGAGAGGATAAGGTAGGGCGGGAGTCGAGTTGAGGCCATATGTCAGTGACTCAGTGGGAGAAAACAGAGCTGGCCATCTTGGGTCCTGACAGGAGGGGCCATATGTCAGTGATATAATTAGTCCCTGCAGAAGCAACGACGCCCGACACCGGCCCTGCAGAAGCAACGACGCCGGCCCTGCAGAAGCCCCGCTGCGCTCCCTTGTCGCCGACCTCGGTTTGCTTTGTCCGTAGCCGCCCTCCCCCTCCTCCACCTGCAGCCTCGCCATGCACGCCACCTCCGGCCATCTGCTCCCTCGACAAGCACCCCAGC
The DNA here is from genome assembly GCA_029449295.1 of Zea luxurians. Lineage (NCBI taxonomy): Eukaryota > Viridiplantae > Streptophyta > Magnoliopsida > Poales > Poaceae > Zea > Zea luxurians. The sequence goes on from JAOPSE010000119.1 coordinate 6,270,645, forward strand.
TGTAGCCTAGCCAGCTGTGGCCATTGTTTTAGGTAAGCAAGTTGTCAAAATTGTTTTATCGATTTCTATCCATCTCGATTTCTAAAATTTTGTCATGTATGTTTCTCCAGGATGAGATGGACAGAAGCTGGGTATACAACAGTGTGCCATTTAGTGAACCATATATGCTTGGTGTTGAACAATTCATGGCACATGTCAAAAGTAGATTTAGTGCACATGAGAAAATCAAGTGTCCATGTAGAAAATGCCTGAACCATATAGAAAAAAGTCAAGATGAGGTACATGAGGATATCGAAATCAATGGTATTTCTAGGTGCTATACAAGGTGGGTTTACCATGGAGAGGGAGATATTGATGTTCAAGAAGATGATGACGGCACACTCGCTGTTGGTTATGAATATATGTCATGGGATGGAAATAACCAGGCTCCACTTGATGATGAAGGACAAGCTAAAGATGTCATTTTAGATGATAGTGAACGGGGAGTTCAAGGTTTGATTCAAGATCTGTACACCGCAGCAAGCCATGGTGTCGGTGGCAACTTATATCAGCAAATCATGGAAGAGGCAAAGCGTGAACTTTATCCAGGTTGCACCGAGGAGTCTAGGCTAAGTTTCATTATTAAACTACTGCATATAAAAGTGTACAATCGGATACCAAATTCTGGGTTTGATGCAATCCTTGAGTTGCTTTCGTCATCTTTGAAGAATGTGACCGGCCTCCCTAAGTCCTATAATGAACTGAAATCTCTACTTCGGAAGCTTGGTTTTGGTTATGAATCTATTCATGTGTGCAAGTAGGACTGTGCTCTATTTTGGAAAGATCATGAAGAGGATGACCATTGCCCAATTTGTGGGTACACAAGATGGAAAGTGAACAAGGAGGGCAGAAATAAAGTGCCTCACAAGGTCCTCCGTTACTTTCCAATAATTCCACGCCTCCAAAGGCTCTTTATCTCAAAGCAGCGGGCACAGTATGCAAGATGGCACAAGGAAAAGAGGGTACCGGTTGAGAATGAAATGAGACATCCTGCTGATGGAGAAGCTTGGAAAGAATTTGATGATAGTTTCAAGTCTTTTGCAGATGATCCCGCAGTTTGAGGTTAGCCATTGCTACTGATGGATTTAACCCATTTGGTTAGATGACCAATTCATATAGCATATGGCCAGTGATAGTGGTTCCATACAATTTTGCACCTTGGATGTGTATAGGCCAACCCAATTACATGCTTGCTTTACTAATTCCAGGCAAAAAATCACCGGGCAAAGATTTCCATGTGTTCATGCAACCTTTGATAGCAGACATGATGACTCTTTGGAATGGTGTCTCTACTTATGATGCATATGAAGGCAAAGACTTCACCCTGCGTGCAGCGATTCTATGGGGAATCAATGACTATCCTGCATTAGGTATCATGTGAGGCAGAACCACTAAGGGTTACTTCGCATGTGTGCACTGTGATGAGAATCCATGCTCTGAATGTCTGACAAACAAAATTGGATTCATAGGACATAGACGGTTCCTCCCAAGCGACCATGCTTGGAGGAAAAATAGATCTTTCAATGGCCACCATGAAAATAGAGAACCACCAAGGAAATTTAGTGCAGATGAGGTTATGGTAATATTGGATGAAGTTTGCTATGTTCCTGGAAAGAATCCAGATAAGCCGAGATCAAGAAAACGACGCCGTGATAGAGAACCAGTATGGCATCTGAAGGTTAGCTTGTATGATTTGCCATTTTGGTCAAAATTGAAGCTACAATACAACCTTGATGTTATGCATATAGAGAAAAACATATGTGAAAATATTTTGTCAACTCTACTCAATATTCCAAACAAGACAAAGAACACAATTGCTGCTAGAGTAGATTTGGAAGAAAGAGGTATAAGAAAAGAGCTTCATTTGCTAGATGACAGTGGTAATGCATCCTCAAAGCCCAAAGCTTGTTACGTTCTAACACCAGAAGCAAAGAATAAGTTCTTGCAATTTGTGAGCAATGTTAAGTTTCCAGATGGCTATGCCTCCAATATATCAAGATGTGTTAATATGGAGGGAGGAGGATCAATGCATGGGCTAAAAACACATGACTATCATATACTACTGCAACGTATTTTACCAGCTGGCCTTCGTGGTTTGGTGAGAAAAGATGTATATGAAGTAATTGCTGAATTAGGTAGGTTTTTTAGACAACTTTGCTCGAAAACTCTAAAGGTTGATGCACTACAACAGATGAAGGAAGATATTGTGCTTATCCTTTGCAAGCTAGAGAAAATTTATCCTCCTGCATTCTTTGATGTTATGGTTCACCTAGCATTACACTTACCTGATGAGGCACTCCTTAGAGGACCGGTGCAGTATGGATGGATGTATCCCATTGAGAGAAGATTGGGCACCTTTAAGCGTTTCATCTGCAATAAAGCAAGACCTGAAGGATCTATTGCAGAGGCATACACTGCCTATGAGTGTATGACCCAGTGCTCAACATACTTCAGTGACATCATTAATAGGTTCACTAGGCCAGAAAGAAACTTGGATGGAGACATCTCACCCAATGGTTACTCTATTTTTGGTCATGGTATTAACCTCTTGGGTTCTTCAAAACTTCATTATGAAGATAAAGACTATGACTCTATGGTTTGGTTTGTACTACATAATTGTGAAGAGGTTGATGAATACAAAGAGTAAGTAATTGCTCTAATGCAATTGTAGCCAACTTTATCCAATACTTGTGTCAGAAAAACCTAATTATCTTCATCCTTTACAGCATGTACATGGCACAATTAGAACAACAAGAGGTCAATGATGTTGAAAAAATGATGTCAACACAATTCGCTGCATGGTTCGAGAATCATGTGTGTGCAACTTCTACAACATGACTAAATAATTTATGATACACTACATTCTGAAACTCATTAATTCTATATGTTTTCATCCTGCAGATTACTAGATTGAAATATGAAGGCACAACACATGTTGATGAAGACTTGTACTCACTAGCATGCTGGCTGGATCGGAGAGTGCGTTCATACACAACCTGTATAATCAATGGGGTACGGTTCCACACTCTGGCTCGTGACGAACACAGGAATACGCAAAACTCCACCATCAAAAGTGCAGGTACTCACGGTGATGACACAATTGACTTCTATGGGACAATCACAGACATTATTGAGTTGAGTTACAGTAACAACAGCAAAGGGCGTAGAACTGTTATCTTATTATAGTGTGAATGATACAATCTAGAGGGAAGGACATACCAAATGAAAGATGATGGTTATTTCAAGAGCATAAACAACCAAGGTCGATGGTATAAAAATGATCCTTTCATTATAGCCACAGATGCTTCACAAGTATTTTTCATGGAAGATACAAAGTTAGGTGCATGTTGGCAAGTGGTACAAGAATTTGGCCACCGACATATATTTGATGTTGAAGAGACCGACACAAACGAACCGATCCATGAACAAGTACAGATGAGATGTCAGGAGGCATACCAAGAGGAGCATACTTCATTGAGAGATGGTGTAGTGGGAGACATTCATCCTGATTTGGATTTGTTGCACATGGATAATGAACCAGGCAGCCCTATTAGTAGAAACCTCATCGAAAACATCCGTCGACAGAAACATACAACTCAAGGTGACACACACGGCGATGAAGAAGATGAAGATGACACCTACCTTCAGTACCATAGTCCAGAAGAAGGCAATACTTCAGGAGAAGACGGTGATGATGACTAACCTTAGCATTTGTAGAGACTTGTGAACCATGAACTTTTTCTATTAGTGATTCTGTTGTGTATTTCAATTATGCTACTACATTTGTATCTGAATTCTGAATTTGTAAGACCTTATATGCAATGACTCTGTTTTCAGTGCATACTAGATGTATGATGCAAGTTACAGTGCCCATAATTGATTCACATGCAGGCCGCAAAAATGTATAGAATCTGCCACAAAATGTATAGGCTGGAAGAAACATGCAGGCCACAAAAATTTCATCGCACACAAGTAAATCATCATAAGCAATAGATATCTTTATTTCCAACATACATCACAAAGACATAGATTACACAAGAGATGTCCAAGAGCACGAAGGCCCATATTTCCTACGAAGTACACATACATCCACCACAATAGGTTCAATACAACTTGTTCTTCAATAGTACTATAACTTCAACAGAAAAGCCAATACTTCATCAACATTTCCTACTTCAACACAAAAGCTACAACCAAGAAGATGGCAAACACCAGGAGTACTGTTACATTCACACATCCACACACGAGACAAATCAAGCTTCCCATGCCATTTCTGTTCTTGCTAACCATTTCCGTCACCTTGTTCAGATTTTGCTCTAAGCTGTCAATTTTTCCCACGAGCTCAGGAACCTTGGTTGTCGAACCTGCTGCAATGGTGGAGGATGCTGATGGTAGATATCCATTATCCTGAAGGAACACCAAATATTCTTCCTCGAACCAAAACCTATCACATGTCCCCTGCATCCAAATTCCAGCAAAGTCAGCCACTGCAAACAAGAATGAAATTTGGGCAATGCAAATTATTCAACCACTTCACTGACATTTCTACGGTTCTTCCAAGGACACTTGAAAAATCTCTTTCCAATGTTATTGGAGTACGTGGTATTAGCAGCAAACACCCTCACATCCTTGCAATCTGGGCACATTATCAACGGCAACCCGATCACATCATCGATCGGCGCCTCCAGATCGACGCTAATGGGCACAATTCCTACAGCAACAACAACAAGGGGTCTGGGTTCTACAACATCCCTAGCTGTGCTTCGCCGCCGAGAGCGCGCAGTTGGTGACCAGGCCTGCGACATGATCCTTGATTGATGCACATGGGAATGATTAGCAACTATGATTCCAATTGAAAGATGAACAGGGAGGGGATGAGGGCGTCGCTGCCAACCAAATCCAAGGGGACAAGGACGGGATTGACGGCACCAGTGCCCACCACGAGCAAGTGGGGAGTAGGAGCACGCCACCTACCAACCTGATTTAGTCGCGGCGGTCACTGGAGATCCGCGCTCCTCCGGGCGGCCTGGCAGCGGAGCTCGCGTTGCCTCCACCCAAGCTACCGCGCCGTCACTTGGAGAGACGGGGAGCCCGCTACGCCCAGAGCCTGCCCAACGCCGGCCGTGCACAGCCCAGACGCCACCAGCCCAGACGCCCACCGCTCGTTTTCATCTTCGGTGGTGTGGGGGAGATGGGAAAGTGAATGCGGTCAACAGAAAGGGGTACGGTCCTTTTTTGGAAAAAACATAAAGTGATGCCGCCAAATCATCACATAAAGGCACATCTAAGCGTCATAAAAGTAAAACCGTCTACCGGCTCCTGGCGCCTGACAATATATGATGAATCTTCGTACCCTTATGTGACAACAAAAACACTATCGTCATAAAATCTTCATGGCCTCATGAAATTATGACGACTCAAAAAAATCCATCATATTATGTGACATTATATGACGATAACTGACCTTGTCATTAGGTATTTTGTCATAAAAGAACAAATTTCTTGTAGTGATCATTTCTTGAGAGGCTTGGTCGACCCTCTGCAGTATCAACTGATGAATCATACCTTCCCCACATTTCAGCACCTAATTGACAGAGCAATCATGACAGAGAGGAAGTGCAAAGAGATGGAGGATCACAAGCGTAAGATCAGTGGACCTCATCCTGGAAGCAGCAATCGCCCTCATTTCTCAGGCAACCCACCTCAGCAGTTTAGACAGAACCAACGCCCACATCAACAGCAGCAGTTTCAGAGGCAGTACCCCTAGCACCAGCAGTAGATTCGTAAGAACAATCAGTTAGGAGGAGGTCAGTTCTAGAGGCAGAATTAGCTGACACCTCGTCTTCCTGCCCCAGCGACCCAACAGAACAGTCAAGCAGCACCAGTTCAAGGTGGAAGCAGAGCATGTTTCCATTGTGGAGAGCAAAACCATTGGGTGATGCAATGTCTGAAGAAGGCAGCCCAGCAACAGTCAGGCCCTAGTGCCCCAGCAAAGCAGAATGTGTCTCAGCCTGGAACAGGCAACCGCTCCCAGCCATGTTACAACCATGGGAGACTGAATCACTTGGAGGCTGAAGCAATTCAGGAAACACCCGGCATGATAGTAGGTATGTTTCCAGTCGACTCCCATATTGCAAAAGTGTTATTTGATACTGGAGTAATGCATTCATTCATTACTGCATCATGGGTAGAAGTACATAATCTTCCAATAACTACCATGTCAACCCCCATTCAAATTGATTCAGCCGGTGGTAGAATTCGAGCCGATAGCATTTGCTTGAATGTAAGTGTGGAAATAAGAGGGATTGCATTTCCCGCTAATCTCATAGTAATGAGTACTCAGGGAATAGATGTTATCCTAGGGATAAACTAGTTAGATAAGTATCAGGCAGTTATCAGTTGTGATAAGAGGACGATCAAGTTGATGTCCCCACTAGGAGGGGAAGTGGTGACCGAGTTAGTCCCGCCTGAGCCAAGGAAAGGAAGTTGTTATCAGATGGCTATTGATAGTAGTGAAGCAGATCCACTTGAGATTATCAAGGTTGTGTCCGAGTTCCCAGATGTGTTCCCAAAGGACTTACCAGGCATGCCACCTAAGCAAAAACTTGAGTTTGCCATAGAGCTTCTTCCTAGAACCGCCCCCATCTTTAAGAGAGCTTACAGAGTATCTGGACCAGAGTTGGTTGAACTCAAGAAGCAGATTGATGAGCTGTCAGAGAAAGGTTACATCTGGCCAAGCACCTCGCCTTTGGCCACCCCTGTTCTATTCATGGAGAAGAAAGATGACAATAGGAGGATGTGTATCGATTATCGAGCTTTGAATGAGGTCACCATCAAGAACAAGTACCCCTTGCCCAGAATAGAAGATCTATTCGACCAGTTGAGAGGAGCCAGCGTGTTCTCAAAGATAGATCTGAGGTCAGGTTATCACCAGCTCAAGATTTGACCTTCAGACATTCCGAAGACGGCATTCATTACCAAGTATAGGTTGTATGAGCTCACTGTTATGTCCTTTGGTCTAACAAATGCACCAACCTTCTTCATGAATCTAATGAATAGTGTGTAGGAAACGGGTGACGCCTAAGAGGGGGGTGAATTAGGACTTCTAAAACTTTTACTAAACTAGGCCACAATTAAATCCCTAGAGCAAAACCTATGCAAGTAATCAAACTAGAATGTGCAAACTAGGTTTTGTCTAAGTGTTGCTATCTCTACCGCAAAGGCTAAGTTTCAATCTACACTAAATAAGTTTGAATACAAGATTGAAACTTAAGTGATTAATATAAATGCGGAAACTTAAAGAGCAAAGTAGAGAAGCAAACTCTCGTGGATGACGCCGGTATTTTTACCGAGGTATCCGGAACCGCGCAAGGTCCCGACTAATCCTCGTTGGTGCCCCTACGCAAAGGGAAGCCCACGCGAGGGCCAAGCACCACGGTTGAGTAACTCCATAGAGAGTGAAAGGGAAATGTGCCCTTGGGCCATTTCTAAGTATTTTGGTGATTAAGTGCCAACACAAGTGGTTTTGTGCTAATCTATGCAAAGTGGTGGACAAAGTGCAAATCATGTCAAAATGTATGTTTCTAGACTTAGTACATTGTTTTATGGACTAATGTATTGTGTCTAAGTGCTGGAAACAGGAGAAATTTGATTGGAAATGAGATGGCTTTGTTCAGCCAAAGTCTGCTCAATCTGAGTGCACCGGACTGTCCGGTGGTGCACCGGACTGTGTCCGGTGGTGCACCGGACAGTGTCCGATGCGCCAGGCTGGCTCTGGCGAACAGGCTGCTCTCGTGACTCCGACGGCGTGTACGGCTATAATTCACCGGACTGTCCGGTGTGCACCGGACAGTGTCCGGTGAGCCAACGGTCGACCGGGCCAACGGTCGGCCGCGTGATCTGCGCGGGACACGTGGCCAAGCCAACGGCTAGAAGGAGGCACCGGACTGTCCGGTGTGCCAACGGCTCTCAAACTCCAACGGTCGGCTTCGCCAAATAAGGAAGGGGATCCGCACCGGACAGTGTCCGGTGGTGCACCGGACTGTCCGGTGCGCCAGGCGACAGAAGGCAAGAATTGCCTTCCCCCAATGCTCTCAACGGCTCCTAGCTGCCTTGGGGCTATAAAAGGGACCCCTAGGCGCATGGAGGAGAGAACCAAGCATTTCTTGAGCACTCTTGATCACTCACACTCCATTCTTGCGCACTTGTTCGACATTCTAGTGATTTGAGCTCCGTTCTAGTGTGCTAGTCTCTTGAGCTTAAGTCTGGGTTTTGTGTGTGCGTATTTGCTGTGATCTTTGTGTCTCGTGTGAGTTGCTAATCCCTCCCTTACTCCGTGCTTCTTCGTGAACTTCAAGTGTAAGGGCGAGAGGCTCCAAGTTGTGGAGATTCCTCGCAAACGGGATTAAGAAAAGCAAAGCAAAACACCGTGGTATTCAAGTGGGTCTTTGGACCGCTTGAGAGGGGTTGATTGCAACCCTCGTCCGTTGGGACGCCACAACGTGGAGTAGGCAAGCGTTGGTCTTGGCCGAACCACGGGATAACCACCGTGCCATCTCTGTGATTGATCTCTTGTTGGTTATTGTGTTTTGTCGAGACTCCTCTCTAGCCACTTAGCGATTATTGTGCTAATACCTAACCAAGTTTTGTGGCTTAAGGGTCAAGATTGACAGGATCACCTATTCACCCCCCCCCCTCTAGGTGCTCTCAGAGAGCCGCGGGCCTTCTCCACGCGCAAGTGGTGCTCTGCTTCCGGCTCCTCTCGGACGCTCCCCGCCGTCTCCACTATCGAGCTTCCGGCCGAAACGCCGCGGGCCTCGTTCCCTCCGGTACACGGTGGCGGTCGTGACACAAACGCGGTTGTCACGGTCTCGCAAGACTCTCGCCCCACTCGGTACAATTACAACGGCTCACGCAAGAGCCGAGGGGTTGTGTGGTTTTACAAAACTCACTCAACTAACTAGGGTTCACCTAGAGCAAGCGCTAAAGCGGTCTAACTAACCTAAGCACTTCGCAAAGCACCTACGCTAATCACCGAGTGATTCTATTAAGCACTTGGGTGTTTGAGCTCTTCGAAATGTGCACTATATGCCTTGGTATGTTGCTTGGGCTCCCACACTTGAGAATGGCCGGTTGGGGTGGTATTTATAGCCTCCAACCCCCAAACTAGCCGTTGGACAGAAAGCAGCAGCTTTCTGTCGACGGGTGCACGGGACAGTCCGGTGCACCACCGGACAGCCATTGTGCAGTGTCCGGTGCACGCCACGTTAGCCGACCGTTGGCGCCTGTAGCAGTCGACCGTTGGATTCGACCGTTGCCGTCTGTTCGGTGCACACCGGACAGTCCGGTGCCGACTGTCCGGTGCCCCACCGGACAGACCGGTGCTACAGCCAGAGAGCGCCTGTCTGTGGCCTCTCTGTGCAGACTGTCCGGTGCCACACCGGACAGTCCGGTGCACACCGGACAACACTGTCCGATGCGCCACCAGGGGCTGGCTGACAGCCCGCTTCTTGGGTTCCTTCGTTGTTTTCTTTGGGCTTCTTTTGTTCTTGAGTATTGGACTCCTATGCACCTTTTTATGTCTTCTTTTGAGGTGTTGCATCCTCATTGCCTTGGTCCAATTCTCTTCGCATCCTGTGAACTACAAACATAAACACTAGAAAACTTATTAGTTCACGGATTGTGTTGTTCATCAAACACCAAAACTCATTTAGCCAAATGGCCCGGGGTCCATTTTCCTTACAATCTCCCCCTTTTTGGTGATTGATGACAACACAACCAAAGCAAGCAAATATTACAAGTACTTGAATGAAAATATGCAATCTACTTGCTAGGATGCATGTTTGTCCCCACAATGAAGTTATGGACTTAAGCCTCCCCCTAACTCCATAATTCACTTACTTCCTATTTTGGAACCAAATAACCAGAACCACTTAAAAAACATTTGAAGATATAAAATTTTAAATTGGTGGTGTTTGGTGTTTGATATAGATTTCATTGCTTTGGTCCCTAAACTTCTCCCCTTTGGCATCAACCACCGAAAAGGAAGACATTAAAAGCATGTAGGAAGTAAATAAAAGCTTGCCCTCATCAAGAATTTTATCAAATGATACCACTAGAAGGATATTAAATTAAACCACATGAATGATACCAGTTGAAAGGATTACTCCCCCTAAATGAGTGTTCTCTTTTAGAAAGAAGTTTCTCCCCCTTTTTAGAGATGAAGAAATACTCCCCTTGATAGAGATCCTCTACTTAGGAAAAAGCATGTGAAAATTAAAGGTGCAAGACATGATTTGAAAAGACTAACTTCCCTTATGCATAGGTAACAGAATATGAGTTAACTACTTATGCATTTTTAGCAACATGGAAGTATATGATATGAAATATAGTCTAATCAAATTTCGGAGAAGACATGTAGATGATACTAAATATAGTCTCAAAAGATACCAATTGAAAGTCAATGGCGAGCTTGAGAGACATGAGAGTTCTTGGAGATTTTGCAGTGGAAGATTGTTGTCTTTCTCCGGGGACATTATTTTCCTTACAATGAGACTATCATATGAAATAGACTTGAAAAGATGTTAGTCTCAAAGTATTGGATTATAGATTAACCTCCCCCTAAAGATGTGCATACAAGTTTTGAATACTTGTAGGAGACTTGCACTTTGATTTGATATCAAGAGGGGCAAATTATCTACAGTCCTAACTTTGGCACATATAAGTTAAATGATACAACTTGTAGAAATCAAAATTTTCAATTGATGCATCACTTACTATGGAGTGATATAGAAGCTATGTGTCGTGCTTAAATAAACATTTTAAGCCATGTAGGTTTGCTTAAGTATATGAATTGAAAACAAGCAATCCTACCATATGATTTACCTAGTATGCATGATTCTAAACAAAAGTACATAACAAATGTAATACTAGGCAAGAAAGGTAAACTAGATACAAGGTAAGTAGATACGCATATCTAAAAACAAGAAATACAATAAATCTAGTTACCTTAGTCATGGGTGGGGAAATTTGGGTCCAAAAATATTCACTAACCCACTTGGCAATAAACTTGATCCAACATGATGTATCCCATGATATACATCCCAAATTTGCCAAGTCTCCAAATTTCCCGCAGACCTTCGGTCCACTCACTTCCCTTTCGGGATCCAAACCTTCTTGGTGCTTTTCATGGTTGAAATTATTTCCTTTGGCACCCAGATGTGTTTGGCCCCTTTTCCTTTGTTGACTTGCTTGTTGGCATTGATTGCTATCACCTTTCCATTCTTTTTCTTCTTGATCAAATATGGTGTAGCAGTCTTTTTGTCCACCTTTTTGATGTAGGTGTTGGAGATTTTGCTTGATGGCTTTTACTTGAGCTTTTGTCTTTGTTTATCCCCGGTCATTGCCTTGCATTGGAAAGACTTATGGCCTTCCTTGTGGCATAGCCTACAAATCACAATTTCTCCCTCCATAGGCTTGTTCACTCCCGCAGTGGTGTTATCCTGTGGAGGTCGGATTTGTTTGGCTTTGCCTTTCTTGTCATACAAAACCTTGCCAAGGCGAGCCACTTCTTTCTTCAATTGTTCATTTTCCTTTGCAACCTCATCCGAACATGTTTCTACAACAATATTCTTAACAAGAACTTGGTTGCAGGGGTTAGAATCATCAATTAAATCAAAGCAGGAAGTAAAAGCATCTTTCTTAATAATTTCAGGTATTTCAACTAAAGATGTTGCTGGGGTGCTACCAATGTTTTCAAGCTTAGTAGTTAGCTCATTATTGTGTATGCTAAGAATTTCCATTTTCTCTAGCAAATTTTCAATAGCTTCTTGGGAGCTATCTAATTTAGCCTTAAGTTTTTCATTCTTTTTAATAAGGCTATCATCGGTAGCAGTGGATGGAGCACTAGATTCCAATAGCTCAATTTTAGTTGATAGCTCACTATTTAAGTTTGCAAAAGTTTCAAATTTTTCTAGCAAACCTTTGTAATCATTTTGAGAGCTAACCAACTTATTTTTCAAGGTTTTAAGTTGAGCTTTTTGTTTAGTGCAAATATCCTGAAAAAATTCAACGGCTTCCGCAAGCTCATCTATGGAGGGCTTTCCCTCACCTTCATCATCACTACTACTTTCATCACTAGAGGATGGAATGCTTTTGTTACCTCTTGCCATAAGGCATTTGTGTGATGACCGTGATGAGCGTGATGAGGACCGGTGGCTGCGCGTCCTTGGAGGTTCATCTTCACTTGAGGAATCATCCCAAGTTCTAACACTTGTTAGCGCCTTGCCTTTGTTCCTCTCCTTTTTGGGTTTGGCCATATTTGGACAGTTGTCCCTGAAGTGGCCCTTCTCCCCACATGCGAAGCATCCTCTCTTCCTTTGCTTTTTCCTGTCAATGTTAAAGAGAAGATCTTCGACCTGCAGGGACACACCCATTAGATTAATCTTGCAGATCATCCTCATTACCTTTCCGACGTGTCGGATTGTTTCTTCATCCTCGGAGGATGATGTGCATGGTTGATTATCTTCATCATCATCACTTTCTTCTTCTTCCTCTTCTTCACTTGAGGAACTTGGAGTGGGAGCCTTCTTTTTGCCCTTCCTTTCATCACATGCAAAAGCATATGGTCTTGAGGAAGTTGGCTCCTCTCCCCGACTCATTTTTCGCGACATCTCAAAAGCCGCGATTTTCCCAATCACAATGGTCGGGGTCATGTTGCTCAAGTCCTCCATGTTGTGCAGGATGGTGATGATGCTCCCATATCTTTGTTGTGGTAGCAGGGAGATAATCTTCCTCACAATGTCCGCATCACCTAGCTTATTAATGTCAATCGAATTGAGCTCATTGATAATTAGATTCAAACGAGAATACATGTCTCTAACAAGCTCATCATCTTTCATAGCAAAAGAATTATACTCATTTAAGACTAGGCAATGTTTTTGCTCACGGACATTGGATGTGCCGTCATGGAGCTCATGCAATTTTAGCCAAATCTCATTAGCAGTTTTCAAGGTAAATGCTTGATTAAAAATATCCATGCTAAGATATTCATACAAGCAATTTTTGGCTCTAGCATTTAAATGAATTTCTTTTTCCTCACTCGTGGTGGGTTTCTCGGGATTCTTGAGGGGTTTCATCCCGTCATGAGTGACTCTCCAAACACCTAGATCAATGACCTCTAGGTAACAAGCCATTCTAGCACTATAATATGGGAAGTTAGTGTCGTCGAAGTGTGGTGGCCTATGGGTATCCATCCCTTCCTCTAAAAAGCTTCGACCCTTTTAGCGATGAAGCTAAAGCATTTCAAATGAGCCAAACCGGGCTTTGATACCAATTGTAGGAAACGGGTGACGCCTAAGAGGGGGGGGTGAATTAGGACTTCTAAAACTTTTACTAAACTAGGCCACAATTAAATCCCTAGAGCAAAACCTATGCAAGTAATCAAACTAGAATGTGCAAACTAGGTTTTGTCTAAGTGTTGCTATCTCTACCGCAAAGGCTAAGTTTCAATCTACACTAAATAAGTATGAATATAAGATTGAAACTTAAGTGCTTAATATAAATGCGGAAACTTAAAGAGCAAAGTAGAGAAGCAAACTCTCGTGGATGACGCCGGTATTTTTACCGAGGTATCCGGAACCGCGCAAGGTCCCGACTAATCCTCGTTGGTGCCCCTACGCAAAGGGAAGCCCACATGAGGGCCAAGCACCACGGTCGAGTAACTCCGTAGAGAGTCGCGGGCCTTCTCCACGCGCAAGTGGTGCTCCGCTTCCGGCTCCTCTCGGACGCTCCCCGCTGTCTCCACTATCGAGCTTCCAGCCGAAACGCTGTGGGCCTCGTTCCCTCCGGTACACGGTGGCGGCCGTGACACAAACGCGGTTGTCACGGTCTCGCAAGACTCTCGCCCCACTCGGTACAATTACAACGGCTCACGCAAGAGCCGAGGGGTTGTGTGGTTTTACAAAACTCACTCAACTAACTAGGGTTCACCTAGAGCAAGCGCTAAAGCGGTCTAACTAACCTAAGCACTTCGCAAAGCACCTACGCTAACCACCGAGTGATTCTATTAAGCACTTGGGTGTTTGAGCTCTTGGAAATGTGCACTATATGCCTTGGTATGTTGCTTGGGCTCCCACACTTGAGAATGGCCGGTTGGGGTGGTATTTATAGCCTCCAACCCCCAAACTAGCCGTTGGACAGAAAGCAGCAGCTTTCTGTCGACGGGTGCACCGGACTAGACAGCCACTGTGCAGTGTCCGGTGCACGCCACGTCAGCCGACCGTTGGCGCGTGTAGCAGTCGACCGTTGGATCCGACCGTTGCCGTCTGTCCGGTGCACACCGGACAGTCCGGTGCCCCACCGGACAGACCGGTGCTACAGCCAGAGAGCGCCTGTCTGTGGCCTCTCTGCGCAGACTGTCCGGTGCCACATCGGACAGTCCGGTGCACACCAGACAGCATTGTACGGTGCGCCACCAGGCGCTGGCTGACAGCCCGCTTCTTGGGTTCCTTCGCTGTTTTCTTTGGGCTTCTTTTGTTCTTGAGTATTGGACTCCTATGCACCTTTTTATGTCTTCTTTTGAGGTGTTGCATCCTCATTGCCTTGGTCCAATTCTCTTCGCATCCTGTGAACTACAAACACAAACACTAGAAAACTTATTAGTTCACGGATTGTGTTGTTCATCAAACACCAAAACTCATTTAGCCAAATGGCCCGGGGTCCATTTTCCTTACACAGTGTATTTATGGATTATCTTGACAAGTTTGTGGTGGTATTTATTGATGACATTCTTGTATATTCTCAAAGTGAGGAAGAGCATGCGGGTCATTTGAGGATGGTATTGCAGAGATTGCGAGAGCACCAGCTATATGCAAAGTTGAGCAAGTGCAAGTTCTGGATTGATGAAGTCCTGTTCTTGGGTCACATAATTAACAAAGAAGGATTGGCTGTGGATCCGAAGAAAGTAGCAGACATTCTGAACTGGAAAGCGCCAATAGAAGCCCGAGGAATCAAGAGCTTCATTGGAATGGTCGGATATTATCGGCGATTCATTGAAGGGTTTTCGAAGATCGCGAAACCGATGACAGCTTTGCTAGGCAACAAAGTTGAGTTCAAGTGGACACAGAAATGCCAAGAAGCCTTTGAAGCACTGAAAGAGAAGTTGACTACGGCACCTGTCTTAGTCTTGCCTAATGTGCACAAGCCCTTCTCGGTGTATTGCGATGCTTGTTATACTGGTTTGGGATGTGTGTTGATGCAAGAGGGAAGAGTTGTGGCTTACTCGTCCCGACAGCTAAAGGTTCATGAGAAGAATTACTCAACCCATGACCTAGAGTTGGCAGCAGTGGTTCACGCACTGAAGACATGGAGGCACTATCTGTATGGACAGAAATGTGATGTTTACATAGACCACAAGAGTCTGAAGTACATCTTCACTCAGTCAGAGCTGAATATGAGGCAACGAAGATGGTTAGAGTTTATTAAAGACTATGAATTGGAGATTCATTACCATCCAGGCAAAGCAAACATAGTGGCAAATGCTTTGAGCAGGAAGAGTCAAGTCAATATGATGGTCGCTCATCTGATGCCATATGAGTTGGCCAAAGAGTTTGACAAGCTGAGTCTCGGATTTCTGAACAATGTGTGAGGAGTGACAGTCGAGTTAGAACCCACCTTGGAGCGGGAAATCAAAGAAGCACAGAAGAACGATGAGAAGATCAGTGAAATCCAGCAACTGATTCTAGAAGGCAGAGGTAAAGACTTTCGAGAAGATGCAGAAGGTGTGATATGGTTCAAGGACCGCTTGTGTGTTCCCAATGTCCAGTCTATTCGGGAGTTGATCCTCAAGGAAGCTCATGAGACAGCTTATTCGATACACCCTGGAAGTGAGAAGATGTATCGGGATCTGAAGAAGAAATTCTGGTGGTACGGAATGAAGAGGGAAATTGCAAAGCATGTGGCTATGTGTGATAGCTGTCGACAGATCAAGGCAGAGCATCAGAGACCAGCTGGATTCTTGCAACCGTTGCGAATTCCTCAGTGGAAATGGGATGAAATCGGTATGGATTTCATAGTCGGATTGCCTCGCACTCGAGCTGGCTATGACTCCATTTGGGTAGTGGTGGACCACTTAACCAAGTCAGCCCAATTCATACCTGTCAAGACCAACTACAACAATGCAGTATTAGCAGAGTAGTACATGTCTCGGATCGTCTGTCTTTACGGTGTGCCAAAGAAGATAGTGTCGGATAGAGGAACGCAGTTCACCTCTCATTTCTGGCAGCAGTTGCATGAAGCCTTGGGTACACATCTGAATTTCAATTCAGCTTATCATCCGCAGACAGATGGTTAGACCAAAAGAACTAATCAAATCCTCGAAGACATGTTGAGAGCTTGTGCGTTGCAAGATCAGTCCGGATGGGACAAGAGGTTGCCTTATGCAGAGTTCTCCTATAACAACAGTTACCAGGCCAGCTTGAAGATGTCACCATTTCAGGCGCTTTATGGAAGGAGTTGTAGAACTCCGTTGCAATGGGATCAGCCTAGGGAAAAGCAAGTGTTTAGGCCAGACATTTTGCTAGAAGCTGAAGAGAACATTAAGATGGTTTGGGAGAACCTGAAGATAGTGCAATCAAGGCAGCAAAGCTATGCAGACACAAGTATAAGAGAGCTGAGTTTCGAAGTTGGAGATTTTGTCTATTTGAAAGTATCACCTATCAGAGGAGTCAGAAGATTTGGAGTCAAAGGCAAGCTAGCACCCCGCTACATTGGTCCGTATCAGATTCTCGCAAGGCATGGAGAAGTGGCCTATTAGCTCAGCCTGCCAGAAAATTTGTCTGCCGTGCATGATGTCTTTCATGTGTCTCAGTTGAAGAAGTGTCTGCGTGTGCTAGAAGACAGTTGCCAGTGCAGGGTCTTGAAGTCCAAGAAGACTTGACCTATATTGAGAAGCCAAAGCAAATCATTGAGACTACAGATAGAGTCACTCGAAGGAAGACTATCAGAATGTGCAAAGTCAGATGGGGTCATCACTCCGAAGAAGAGGCGACTTGGGAGCGTGAAGATGATCTGATGGCTAAATATCCTGAGCTCTTTGCTAGCCAACCTTGAATCTCGAGGGCGAGATTCTTTTAAGGGGGATAGGTTTGTAACGCCTCGAATTTGAGAGTTGTTTCGGGCGGACCTTTCCTCTTTCTTTTTCTTCTCGCTATGCCTTGTTCTTCTTCAAATATTCTAGCGAGATTTAGCTCGAGACCTCGTGTAAGTAAAACCCTAGAGTTAAATCTTTCGGTTGTTGCACCATGCCGATCCATGCATCTATTTTGTTCGTTAAGTGAATTTGTGAAAGCATGCATTTGAAAATAGATTAAAATGGGAAAATTAGGAGGAGAATAAAAAAGGGGAAATTCTCTCTCCTCCCTTTGGGCCGGCTTCCAACCACGGCCCATCCGGCGCCTCTCCCCTCCCCGTGTCCTGCGCGCGCGTGGGCGCAACCGCCGCCGCCGCCACCCCCTGGTGGGGGCCTGCCCGTCAGCCCCACCCCCTCCCCAAACCTCTCTCTCTCTCTCCTCTACCCCTCGCGCCGCTCGTCTCCCTCCCCTGCCCAACCTCGCCCCTGCCCCGGTGCCACCCTCCCTCCTCTCTCCTCCCCCTTCCTTCCCTTCCCTGGCCATGGCGCGCGTCCGGCCAGGCCCGGATCCCTCTCCCTCGCGTTCGTCCCGGCGGCACGTAGCCATGGCACGCGGCCCGTCCTCGCCGTCTCGGCGCGCCCGCGGCGCCCTCCCCCGCCCGGCGTCCCGTCCCCACCCCTCGGCGCGCCCGTGGTGCCCTCCCCCGCCCAGCGCCCCTCGGCACGGTGGCACGCCCGCCCGGCTCCCCCGCTTGGCGTCCCACCCCTCGCCCCAGCGCGGCCTCCCCCGCCCGGCCTCGTTCCCCGCCCCGGCGCGGCCTTGCCTGGCGTGGCCCTGGCGCGTGGCCAGGGCAGCTCGGCTCCCTGCGCCCACCGCCATGGCGTGCCCATGGCTCGTCCCCCCTCCCTACGTGCGGTCCCGCCCCCGGCGCAGCCCCCTGCCCCGTCCAGACGCGGCGTGGTGCCCCTGCACAGCGCGGCTTCGGCTCGCGCAGCCACGGTGCCCCTACGTGGCGCGGCCCCGCTGCCTGCTCACGGCGCGCCGCGTGGCGTGTGCGCGACTCGGCCCCAGCATGTGCGCAGCTCATTCGCGGCACGTCAGAGTGGCCTTGCGCGCGCGGTGCCTTGGCGCGGCTCGTTGTGCTCTCGGCGCGACGCGTAGCTCTCTGCCACGTTCGTGACGTGCCCGTCTACCCCCCCCCCCCCCCCCCCCCCGTGTATTTTATGCGCGTTGATCATGTTATTTATATTAATGAAATGGAACTCTACTCAGAAATTGATCACGTTAGTTGTCTCATGTAGTTAATCATTGACTGTCTAATGTCGACCAATTGGAAATAGTTATAACTCTATTAGTGCATGTGATTAATACTTGTTAGTATGGCTGGGTAGAACTAGATGAAGTAATGATTAATTATACACCTACCCGTAATACGCTTCGACTATAGCTTTAACCACTGCGAGACCTTCCTTCTTTTCTTTCTAGCAATTGCGAATGCAAAATTGTATGTCATATTTTATGCACATTTGACTTCTCTGCTCTATTATATGGTGTACTGTTTATTTCCTGATTGAAATGGATGGATGAATGTTTGCGCTCGCATAGATAACGGTCTGGTTGAGGAGTCTGGAGAACTCGTAGGAGAAGCCCCTGAGCAGCAGCTGGTTGGTGGAGGCAAGTGTCCCTTGACCCACTTATGTCCTATACATTCCTTAATTCACTTTCCGCATTTACACAGTTTATACTTAAGGATCGACTAGCTTTTGTTATCCATGTCCTTTCTTACCTATTTGGGTCGGATTATTCTAATTTAGCTTCATGCTAGTGCTTCACATTAATCAATGAACATGATGAGATTTATCTATGATACGCTGTTTTCCTTCTTGTTTATGGTGATATACTTGTGGCAATTAAGGGGACTCAAGCGGTTTCTCGAGTGCCTCTCCGTAAGGACCTGTTAGTTGGATGACCGCTCGGGAAAACAGTGCAACCATGAGGGCGGAATGGGACGCCCTTAGCTGAATAATTAGAGAACCAGGATGTAGTTCACTTCACCGTCGTGCCGTTAATGGGGCTCGGTGTATGCGACTCGCTCTGCCAAGGTTGGTTTGCCCCTTGGGGAGGAGTGCGGTACATTTAGGAAACCTAACGGGCAGCTATAGTCCCGGGGAATCTTTGTAAAGGCTACGTAGTGATACCCTGCTGGGTCACCTTGGTAGTGATCAATGGAGAGTCATGATCTTCGGGCAGAAAGGGAATCACGACTTGTGGGTAAAGTGCGCAACCTCTGCAGAGTGTTATGAAAACTGATATATCAGCCATGCTTGCGGTTATGAGCGGCCAAGGGAGCACCATTGATTAGTGATACTTGATCAGAGATGTTTGGATTATAGGTGGTGATGAGAGTGATGGTTTTGGTATTGACTATGGTAATGGTAAGTGGTATTCTTTCCGTTTGGAAAGGGTACTTTTGGGTTAACAACTTGGGTTAATACTAAAATCTGGCTCTATCTACTGGTAATAATAATCTGACCAACTAAAAGCAACTGCTTGACTTACCCCCACATAAAGCTAGTCCACTACAGCCAAACAGGACACTTGCTGAGTATGTTGATGTGTATTCACCCTTGCTCTACACACCAAACCCCCCTTCCCTAGGTTGTCCGCGTTGCAACCACTGCTCAGAAGAAGATGAAGCCGTGGAGGGAGACTTCCAGGAGTTCCAAGATTACGACGAGTTTTAGGTGTGGGTTAGCGGCAACCCCCAGTCGGCTGCCTGTGAAGGCCGCGTGTATCTACGTTTCGTTTTCGCACTTTGATTATTGTTAAAGACTATGTGGATGTCTCAGGCATATGATGTAATCGACTATTATTCCTTTTTTATGTTATTATTTGAGCACTGTGTGATGATGTCCAGTTATGTAACTGTTGTGTACGTGAATTGCTGATCCTGGCATGTACATGGTTCGCATTCGGTTTGCCTTCTAAAACCGGGTGTGACAGATTAATAAAGTTCTAGAGGCACTGAAGACACTGAGGAGGAAGTGCCCCAACCAGTGTGGCGTGATAGGGCAATGGCGGCTGCACAAAAGACAAAGACGAAGGGGAAAGGAAGCCACGACAAGGATCAACAAGTGAAGCATTAAAAATGAAGAACTTGTGGGGTGGATTAGTGAAGGCCAAGCTTTCGAAGCAACGGAACATCCTAAATGGCCGATCAACCAGGGATATGGACCAAGCTGAAAGATGTAATCATGCCAAGGCCGTAAAGATGGTCGAAAAAGAACTTGGTTTGGTAGATGACGAAGAAGAGGAACTAGAAGCGGAACATGAAGATGAGGAAGATGAGAATGAGATCGAGGACTCTGATTAGATTTATGTAATCTTTAAATCGTCATGTGATTTTTATTTTAATCATTATGCACTTTGTAGTTTTTAATTCAATAAAATATTTTGTTGTGTGATTTTTGAGCATTGAAATAAATCCGCGTGAATTAATTAATTCTGAAAACTGGTGTGGCTATAGACCAAGGTTGTAGTCTGCTATAGACTACGCACAACAGAGGCGAGAGTAGATTCGAGAGATGATGTGCCAGAGGGCGAGAGAGAAATGGTGCACTAGAACCCGCTTTAGATTGGCTTTACAGTACATTTCCATTCTTTAATATACTGACTTGCCAAGTTGTCATACACATCTTCTCTCTATCAAAGTTTCTTCTCGATGCCACTCTTAGACGAAGGTCTCTACGACATCGCTGTTTTAATCCAAGGTTTGCTTATCAGCTCCATCAGTGATATTTACACTTAGGGGTGTTTTGTTTTTGAGGACTAATTTTTAGTTCCTTATTTTTATTCTATTTTACTTTTTAAATTATCAAATATATAAACTAAAATAGAGTTTTCGATTTCATATTTGATAATTTAGGAACTAAAATAAAATAAATTGAAGAGACTAAAAATTAATCCTTAAAAACTAAACACTCCGTTAGTTCTCTGCCAATTAAACGAAACAACCTGACAAAGGAAATCTCTTTTCTTGAAACAACAATTAAAATTTGTTTTGATTATCGGGTGCTTTTAACTGGAGACCTTCCTCCCAACAACTTAGGTCATGGTCATCGCGTATATGATCGTGTAAAATACTGTTTTACACTATAGAATACAATATTTACTATTTATATAGTGAAATTTAAAATAGAAGGTCAGATAAAGAGTATACTAGAGATAGCCTTAGAGCATCTGTATTAGTTTTATAAAAAAGCTCGCTAAAGACAGACGTAAGGAGCTGCTAAATAATAGTAGGGAATAAAAAAAATATGTGTTCTACATTAGTTCTCTATTTTTAGCTATCAAATATTTCAAATTATGTCAACTAGAAACTCCTTTCCCTCTCACGTTCTTGAAAGTTTTATGTTCTTTCCATCAAACATGATATTGTTCTTGTAATGATTCTAAAATCTATGTAAAAAATCTACGTACAAAATAAACACAAATCCCTATCATTAATCTATTCTAAATATGACCTAAACTATAGAAATAAAAAAGTGTAACATACAGCAAAATTCTTTTCCACATAGTAGTAGGAGTTTATTAATAAAAAATAAAAGAGAATAAAAATAGAAGGCATAGAACACTAATTTCACACGAAAAAGTGGTTTGAGGAGTCCTTCCTGGATTGCCAAATGTGAGGACAAGAAAGGATAAAATAGCAACTTCTAAAATTTAGTAACATCGTTTAGGGTACTATTGAAGATGTGTTTTTCCTAATAACTATTTAAACTGAGATTTAGAAACCTTTTTACATAACAGTTGGAGATGCACTTAGTTTTTTTTCTCATGGATTACTTTTAATAGATAGGGTATGGTACATTGATAATTAATTTTCGTTAAAGACTAAAATATTCTACAAATTCGAAAGCATCATCGGATATTTTGGCACTGAGGAAATATAGAAGGTAGTAGAAATTATCAGGAGTAGAAAAAAACTCAGTCTACGGTGTGGTCTAATTTTTACTGGCGGTTTCAGTTACCAAACGCCAACGGTATTGTTAGTGACGGTTTTTTAAGGAACAGCCATTACAAATCATGCTAGTGGCGGTGTTGGTGACTTATTCTCAATTGTTATATACAGTTAAAAAACAAGCAACACATGTTAAAAAGATAATCAACATTCGTCCTCAAACAGTTATTCCTTCAGGATAACTCTTTTAGAGACGAAAGTTGGATTTTAAGCGAATAAATCACACAACTGTATATAAATGAATATACAGGGAATATAGAAAAGTTAAACACATTAACTCATCTTTTGACATTTCAAAATTCTATTTCTCCTTTTTTGTATAATGAATTTATAATCGTAGCTTCGGTGCAACAAAATAAACAAGAGCGAAGGTGCACTGGGAAGAGATTACATAGATCAGTTACCCCGGCTTCCAAAAGGTACTTTATGCAGGATACTGTTCATCTATTTATAGGGGATCATATAGCTTCATATGAAATTACAAATATACCCACAAGATCTATACATATGATTTATAAAACGATACGAGGACAATATTGACTTCTGCCTATATCATCTTGGATACAGAATCGTGAACACATTCTCCTGGCATTGTTCACCTTTGTTTCCATATGATGTTGTGACGAAACTTAACATCTTTGTTTTTGTCCTCAACCTATTCCGGAGGTATTTAATATTGAAGCTCCTGCAACACTTAAAAACATGCTTACAACCACTCAAGTGTGTTTTTGAGGAACTTTGAAAGACGAGAGCCTCCAACAGTCGGTTAACCGCCACTAGAAATTATTTTTATCCTATTTTTTGAGTTTTTCAAACGACCTCGTATGAAAAAAGCTACCAACATAAATGTTGTAGATCTCTAAAAATTATGAAACTTTTAGTTAGCAACTTTTTTATTTGAAATCATTTCGGCTCTCAAAAATTGCATCTTGTCAAATTTAAAATACAAATTTTGCAAACGACCTCAGATAGGAAGACTGTCATATAAAAGTTGTAGAACTTCAAAAGTTATGAAACTTTGTAGTTGACAACTTTTTCGTTTGAATTCGTTTATAGCCTCAAACGATTAATTTACACTCAGTTGATTATAATATATGGACAACAAAAATATAGTACAAACATGAAGTAAGTGATAGATATAGTGATAGAGGGGTTACACGCGAGAGGAGGTTGTGGGCTCGATTCCCACCCAAGTTGCTTATTTTGCGCTAAAAAATGGCACGGAGACGGACGGGTGAGTGCAAGGCCTCCTATAATAAAAATAAATCGATTTTTGTAACGTTCCGTTTGGATCCTTATAATTGAATTCCATAATAATAATAATAATAATAATAATAATAATAATAAATAATAATTTATGCATATATCAATCAACACTAGTACAATTTGGCTCTATACAAGCGGTAGGCTTTTTACATCACAAGCGGTTCGGTTAGAAAACCACCTGTGATGTCCCAGGCGGTTCAGTACGCCTGTGATGTAATAGTATCACAATCGGTTTTTGTTTAGGACCGCCTGTGGTGCTCTATCCTTTTCATAAACGGACCCTAAGAAAAAACCGTCTGTGATTGTAAAAATATGAAAATACAATTTAAATATGAAAATAATTTTAATTTTTAACAGAAATATGCAAATACAATTTAAATGAATTAATATTTATTTTTAACAGAAATATGCAAATACAATTTAAATGAATTAATATTTAATTTTTAACAATAATATGCAAATACAATTTAAATGAATTATAATAGCACACATAGATAACTAGAGAGATTTTAAATTAATTGGCAACCACAATTCATAGTCGATCATACATGATAACAAATACAATTTGATTCATACAATTTTTCATGAACTACCATTTTTCCGCATGTATGGCTTTAAGTTCTTATCAATTTTCTTTTCCACACGCTTGATTCTCTCTGGACCGTTAAAGACGAACATCTCTTCATACTTATTGTATTCCTCATCTTGGTCTCCCACATTCTCAACTCCAACAATTTTTTGCTTTCCAAAAATAACTACATGCATCTTCTCATCTGCTGGATCGAGTACATAGAACACTTGTGCAACACATTCGGCGAGAACCCACGGGTCATCTTTATATCCTACTTTCTTTAAGTCTACCAGTGTGAGTCCGTAGTTATCCACTATCACCCCCACGGGATGTTGTACCCATTGGCACTTAAATAAGGGTATTTTCATGCTTGGGCCATAATCAAGTTCCCATATTTCCTCTATGAATCCAAAATATGTGGTCTTCTGTCCATGTAGGTCAAAAGCATCGATACGAACACCGCTATTTTGTGCAACACTTTTCATGTCTTTTTATTTAGTGTAGAATGTGTACCCATTGATGTCATATGCTTGCCATGATGTCACAAAACACGATGGCCCAGAAGCCAAATTCTTCATTGTTTTCTCTTCCAAAGAGTCTCCGAATGGGATGTTTTTGTCCATTAACCATTTGCTGAAACGATGTTTGTGCTCCCTCATGATCCAGTCCTCTGTGCGGTTCTGATTTTCTTTACGAAGCTCATCCAGGTGTTCCTCTATGTAAGGCTCGGCTATCGTGAGATGTTGTAGTACACTACCATGAGCACAATGTACTAGCTTGTAATCCTCAACGTGAAAAGTTTTCTTGCCCATTCTCCCTCTCCCACATAGTTTACCCTCATGTTTAGGTACAGGCACACCTATCATTGTTCCGTCACTGATGTAATCTATACAGCTCTCAATCACTTCTTCTGTAGTGTATCCCTCCATGATTGAACCCTCTGGGTGAGCGCGATTTCGCACATAACCTTTTAATACTCCCAGGTATCGCTCCAACTGAAACATATGATGTAAATATAGTGGCCCTAATATTTTTATCTGATCCACGAGATGTATGATTAGGTGTACTTGCATATCAAAAAATGATGGAGGAAAACACATTTCAAGCTTGCACATAGTCTCGATGATGTATGCCTTTAGATAGTCCAAGTCTTCTAAAGCTATTACTTTTTGTGAAACCGCATTGAAAAAGTAACACAAGCGTGTGATGACAACTTTGACATGCTCTGTTTCGAGGGCTCTTACCGCAATTGGGAGGAACACCGTCATCATCACATGGCAGTCATGAGAGTTGTAGCCAAATAGAGACAAGTCCTTCATCCTGACTAGTCTGCTGATATTGGATGAGAAACCTGTGGGCACTTTGACCCCACGCAAACATTTGCAAATCTTTGTTCTCTCCTCAACTGACAAGTTGTAGCTAGCTAGGGGGAGGTAAGGCTTCCCTTTGCCACTATCCACTGGATGAAGTTCCGGTCTGATTTGAAGATCTACTAGATCATTGCGTGATTTGAGTCTGTCTTTTGTCTTACTCGGCATGCCCAGCAAGGTTCCAATGATGCTGTCAAAAACATTTTTTGTTACATGCATCAAATCAATGCTGTGGCAAATTTCCATATCCTTCCAGTATGGGAGGTACTTGAAAAAAATTGATTGCTTCTTGAAAGTTGTGTAAGTTGAAGGGTCAGTTCTCTTTCTCTTTTCTCCTTTGTTTTTTCCCTTTCCGAATACAACATGAATGTTCTTTACAATTTCAAAAACAAGTTTCCCACTATAAGGCTTTGGTGCACCTTCACTTTCCAGTTGATTGTTAAATTCTGCTTTCATATTTTGGTACTTATGCTGCTTCATCAAGAACCGTCTGTGTCCCATGAACACCAACTTCTTGGATGATTTAAGGTACATGGAAGCAGTTCCATCGACGCACACTACACAACCATTCTTTCCTTTAGTCTTTTGCCCTGATAGTGTGGCGCCACCGGAAGAATCATGGATGGTAACAAATATAATTGCTCTTAAGTTGAAATACTCATGGCAATACTCATCCCATATTCTAACTCCTTCATTCCAGAGCTTTGTCATATCTTCCATAAGAGGTTCTAGGAACACATCAATATCAACACCAGCTGATTTCGGACCTTGAATAAGAATAGTCAACATAATATACTTTCTTTTGTGACACAACCATGATGGAAGGTTGTACATCGTTAAAGTCACGGGCCAGGTGCTATGTACACTTCTTTTTTCACCAAATGGATTCATTCCGTCTGTACCCAAAGCAAAACTTACATTTCTGGTTTCTTTGGCAAACTCAGGATACATAAGATTGAAATTTTTCCATTGTGATGCATCAGCAGGGTGTCGAATCTGTTTGTTATTCTGCTTGCGATTTTCAGCATGCCAACGCATAAGCTCAGCCTCCCTAGGATTTGAGAACAAACGTTTTAAGCGATCAATTACTGGAAGATACCACATCACCAAAGCTGGGTTCTTTGACTTCTTTTTCCCATCCATGTCATCAAAAGTGTCATCGTCACTTTCAGGTCCAATAGTGGATTTCTTGTTTTTATTTTTCTTCGGGAATTTTTTTACACAGTCTTGATTGTAGATCTTCTTGTATCGACTGACATTGCAAACTGGGCATCTTGATGCGTTCTCAAAATTGCCACGATACAGAATACAATGGTTTGGACATGCATGAATTTTTTGCACACCCAGAGCTATGGGAGATATAAGCTTCTTCGCTTTATAAGTGCTTGTTGGTAGTTTGTTGGGTTTTGGTAGTAATTGGGACAGAAAATTCAAAAGATCTGTGAAGCTAGTATCAGACCATCCGGCGCTAGCCTTCAACTTCAGAAGTTCTAGAACTGTACGCAGTGTAGTAAACTCTTTGTCACAACCCTTTGATTCATCATATAAAGGTTCTTTTGAAGCACTTTCCAGTCCCACCATTTTAGATAGCCCTTTCTGCGATCCCACAGAACTCAACATTTCTGGTTCCATATGGCGCAACATCTCTTCGCAATCAAATTCTTCAAAATCTTGATTAGCATCCACATTATCCACTTTACCATCAACTTTAAGATCTAAAATTCCGACAACTCTCTCGTCATTACCAGGCACTTCACACGGATCCAACTCACCATGTTCTGACCATATCGTGTAATTGTTTTTAAACCCTCTTTTTAGCAGATGTGATTGGATTACTCCTGTATCTCTCCAAGCTATCTTATTATCACAGTCGATGCACGGACATAATATCTCCTTCCTCTTTCACAAATTTGCGTGCTTTTTGGCCGCTTCAATAAAGCTTCTCAAATTTCGAATATACAACGGATGTGGTCTTGACACATTGTACATCCAACCTCGGTCCATTACCTATCCTTATATTGATTAACATCAATAAAATCATTAATTAATTGAATTCATCCATAAAACATGAAACGAATTGATATGTATGAAAATAAAACAAACATTGCAACAATAGATACCTTGAGGTGAGACAATTGTGTTTTTAAAGAATCTTTAAACTAGATCAACTATTATAAGTCCAAATCTTGAATTCTAAAGCTTTTCTTCAAATCCGTTCTATATTACAAAATTGAGGCAAAAAATCGCATCAAAATGAGAAAGAAAACAAATGGAGATCATATATATGCATAAACTATTGAAATCAATCAATAAACTCAAAAACAAAACCTTCTCCCTGTAGATCTCAAAAAAAACCGCCGCCGCTAGTGCTGTGAATTAGGGTTCTGCGAGTTAGGGTTCTGGAACCCGTCGGGGGCTAGCCCTTTTATAGTGTACACACATCACAGGCGGATATTTAGCAAAACCGCTTGTGATAGATAACATCACAGGCGGTTTTTTACGTCGACCGCCTGTGAAGTTAATTTATCACAGGCGGTCGGAATTAACAACCGCCTGTGATGTTGTCTATCACAGGCGGTTTTGCTAAATATCCGCCTGGGATTCTTTACAATATAAAAGGCTCGTTGGTTGGCAGGAACCCTAACTCTTCCCGCCCGAGCACGAACCCGAGCGCCGCCAGGCTGTCGCCGTGTCCCCGTCCCCGAGCACGAACCCGAGCGCCGCCATCCCCGTCCCCGAGCTCGAGCGCCGCCGTCCCTGTCCCCGAGCCCGAGCGCCGCCGTCCCCGAGCGCCCGAGCAACGCCGTCCCCTTCATCGAGCCCGAGCGCCGCCGTCCCCTTCACCGAGCTCGAGCCCCACCGTCCTCGTCCCCGAGCCCGAGCGCCACCGTCCCCGAGCGCCCGAGCAACACCGTCCTCGAGACCGAGCCCGAGCGCCACCGTCCCCTTCACCGAGCCCGAGCGCCCGCCGTCCCCGAGCCTGAGCTCGAGCCCCGCCGTCCTCATCCCCGAGCCCAAGGGCCGCCGTCACGTTCCCCGAGCCCGAAGCGCCGCCGTGCTCAAGCTCTTTCTTCTTCCTCTCGTAGTAAGGTCAAAGTTCAGGTTCATTTCTTCTAAGTTCATGGATCGAATTTCCTATATGTGTTTGAATCATATATGTGTTTGAATCATATATGTTAATTGATGGCAGATTACTTGTGTTTGAATCATATATGTGTTTGAATACACAGCTGGATATATATGTGTTTGAATCATAGCTTAGGTTAATCAAATGGTTAGGTTAATCAAATGCTTAGGTTAATCAATGGTTCAAACACATTAAGGTGTTAATCAATGGCTATCCCTGATTATCAGTTCTTAGATTAATTACTGTTGGTGTTTTCACTTACATATTTTGTTTGGTTGTCAATATGCTTATTGCTTATTGCTTGGTTGTCAATTACTTGTTTGGCTATCCTTGAATCATATGCTTATTGCTTGGTTGTCAATTACTTCTCATGTATCAATTTTTTTATTTCTTTTATCCCTTCTGATTAAATGTTTGTATACCATTAAAGTGTTAGTATCCTTCGAATGAAGAATTTTGTGTCCCTCCATCGATTGGGATCTATTTTTATCCCTTCTGATTAAATGTTTTTTCACTTGCATATTCAGTTATAAGAAAATCTCCATAGTGATTGGGGCAACAAGTCTATTTTTAGTGTTTTTTGACTACCTATCTTTGTTTGATAATCATTAGGGCAAATGTGCTTATGGCCACATACATCATGGAAGTACATAGCCATGACAATGTTATTATCTCCCTATGTTATAAGACTTGTTCTTATCTCCCTTCTTAGTTTTTTGACTACCTATCTTTGCTTCCCAACCCTATGTTATAAGACTTGTTCTTATCTCCCATCTTTGACTTGTTCATAGCCATGACAATGTTATTTGGACCCCTCTTTTTGCCCTATAAGCCACATCCTTGTTTTCCCTCTGATCCCTGCCTTTGTTGCGATCTCAATTTTGATTGTGAGACTTGGCCATTTTCAGTTTTAGAGATGGAAAAAGAGCCACTTGACATGGTTGAGTGCTCAGTTCGAGTCATCGAGACACATGTTGACATCATTCGCAGTCTAGTGACTGATGGGGTTGTGGATACTAGTGAACCGGAATCAGTGTACACACTTAAGACCACTTTGTTTCAAATTGGAGATGTATGCGACATGCTTGAGAAGTGTGCTCTGTCCATCAAAAAGTATGCTGACTCCAAGAGGGCTAAAATTATTCAAGATGAAGCCCTGCAATATGCTGAAGATGATGAAGCTGCAGATGATTTGGAGGAACTCCCAAGCCCAGATCTCCTTACTCAAGCCGACATATTGGAAAAATATTTTGGAATTGAGTATG
This sequence comes from Zea luxurians, assembly GCA_029449295.1. Taxonomy (NCBI): domain Eukaryota; kingdom Viridiplantae; phylum Streptophyta; class Magnoliopsida; order Poales; family Poaceae; genus Zea; species Zea luxurians. The sequence continues at coordinate 6,300,432 of JAOPSE010000119.1, forward strand.
ATAGCGACCAGTCAAGGGGTTGTTGATGTTTAGTCCTAAACAACACGATATGAGTATCGTAGGTTTCACTCTTAGAGATAATGTATTTTGTATGAACCTCTTAGAGAGTGTCAAGTCAATGAACTATCTTCGAGTACTATTGGGAAGTGGATCTCTTTGATGTATTTTTTTCTAGTGATATCGATGGTGCCGAGTAGCACCAAATTTGGACTTGTGTCCATATCTATAGATGCTAGTAGTTGAGCACTAGCGCCTACAATCTTGACTACCTCATCCCTATTCTCTGTTTGGGACTTATATGGAGAATGGCATCGGCGGAATGCCTGAATCGGGTCGGGAAGCAAGCTCGCAGATAGAAGTGCACTTTTCAATGCAGTTAGACAGAGAAGGCATGGCTGTGATGTTATAATGCTGAAGGACCCCAAGAAGAGATTAAGCCCTGTAGTCTACCACCTCCCGTTATTTGTGGGCTTCACCGATGGCTGGAAACATTTGGTGATAGCAAACGACCTTCGGGCTGAAGACGTCTGCGAGCTTGTTAAGGGGCCAGACGATGGTGAGCCGGTGTACTATCTCCGGATGTGTGGTCACAAAATTTAAAGCCGCCCCAGCTGCATGTGTGTGCTTCTCTTCTCTTAGGTGGGGTGCTAAGTGATCTTAGTAGCCGATATAAGAGAAGAGAAGCGCACAGATGAAGCCGGGGCGGCTTTAAATTTTGTGACCACACATCCGGACAGAGTACACCGGCTCACCATCGTCTGGCCCCTTAACAAGCTCGCAGACGTCCCCAACTCGAAGGTCGTTTGATGTCACCAAATGTTTCCCGCCCTCGGTGAAGCCCACAAATAACGGGAGGTGGTAGACTACAGGGCATAATCTCTTCTTGGGGTCCTTCAGCATTATAACATCACAGTCATGCCTTCTCTGTCTAACTGCATTGGAAAGTGCACTTCTATCTGCGAGCTTGCTTCCCGACCCGATCCTGCCCCGGAGGCGGGTTTGGGCTCGATTTCTTTTGAATCACCTTTTCTCCAAGTTCCCTTATTGATGGAACCAGTATATCAGACTAACAGTATATCCCTTTATCGATGGAACCAGCTTGAATGGCAGACAACGAGCAGCCTAGTATGGATGTGGTCTGCACCGGTGCGTCTAACAAAGTTGATGAAGACGCGACCAAACTTGAATGGCAGACAACGAGCAGCTCCGGTGAAGGGAGCGGGGAGGATAGTTCTAGTGACGACAATCCTTGTACTCCTATACCTCCAAGGAAGAAAAAAACATCAGATGAGCTTGATGCCGACTATATTCTAAAATAATGTTCATATATGAAAGGCCATTAATTGTTTCACTATATAGATTTCAAATGAAGAGAAGAAAGAGGATGCATGTTCTACACGAAACACAGAGGATGCTCTGATGCCTGAATCATCCGTTTCACATAAGCGGAAACGAGGGCGACGAGGTCCGAATCAGATGAAAGAAGGTGCAGTTATGTACGTAACAAAACTAAATGCAGAGGGGTTTCCTGAAGAACCACTTGACGTGGTTACAAAGTTTCGAAATTCCTGCGGGTCTACTGTTAGAGATATAGTGCCAATCACACTTCAAAAATGGAAGGATTTAGATGAAGACACCCGCAATAAGCTATGGGCTAAGTTGTCTGAGTCATTCAAGTTCCCAAAAGGCACAGAGGATGCAGTAAGGAAGTCGATGTTGTCTGCTATGGCCAAGATGTTTCGTGGGTGGAAGGCTGAGATGAATAGGGAATTTGTTAAGAAGAATAAGGTTCCTCCGCCCAAGAAAATGGGGAAAATCACTCAAGCTCAGTGGGAGGAATTTGTTCGTCAGAAGACCGAACTGAAGGCCAAATAACTGGGCGAAACTAATTCTCAGAGAGCGAAGATGAACAAACACCCCCATCGCCTGGGGTCAACCGGATATCACCATAAAGTTGTGAAGTGGAACAGGATAATCGAGGAAGCTATAGCTAACGGCACTTTGGACCCAATATTAAAAGATATCGATGAGCGAGCTATTCGTTAGATCTTAGGTCGGGCAGGTTTGAGTGAGGACGGCAAACTTTTGCATCTAGAATTGGTAGGCGAAGTTTCGAAAAAAATTCAAGAATATGCAGATAAGAGAAAAAAGGAGAATTTAAGCCTCGGAGGGAGAATGACATACTAACTGCAGCACTAGGCAATCCTGAACACACTGGACGGGCTCGAGGAATCTCTTCTAAGATTTCCTGGAGAGAGGCGTTTCCAGAGTATGCGTCGTCATATAGGAAACACGAGAAGTCGAAAAGGACCCTTGAAGAGACTATTGATGAAAGGGTACAAAAGGCTATTAATGACGTGATGAACAAAATGAAGAAAACAGAATGCATATCATTTGAACTCAAGCCAAGCCACATGAGTCCACCTATAGTCCCTAGCAGCGTAGGATCTGTGCAAGACTTGACCAAGTACCCTGTAGACGATATTGTTGAGGACAAGCCTTGCTTTCTTCATATTCCAATCAATCGATCTGGGACAAAAACAAAGCAAGCTGCTACTGGTTTGGTAAAACCAGGACTTGTTAACTACAAGGATAATCCTGTCCCGCCACACTATGCTGTGGTCCAAGTTCTAGAAATCACAGACAGTGGTTGTGAAGATTGGGAGATAGATTTTCCAGTTGAGGGGATCATAACTTTGCAGGAGGCAATGAACGAGTTGGTCCTTTGGCATCGACGCGACATCAAGTTGGGTGATGAGCCAAATTCAACACCAATGCAACAAAAAGATAGTTCAATCATTCCACACCCCATGGTGCAGGAAAATATGACACCGACCTCCAAAAAAATCGTTGAAACAATCATATCGCCTCTTGCGAAGGAACTCGACGAGGGGGACATAGACAAAATTGTTCCTCAGAATGTCGACGTCAACATCAAAAAGGAACCAAAGGTTGGCACCAATGTTGAAGGGCCAACTATTTCAAAGAAAATTCATAAGCGAATCGCCACTGACGATGTCAAGAAACCGTCAGAATCAGTGGCACGCTACCTGCATAAATTGCAGAGAGTTATGACAAATCAATCAAAAGCGGAATCAGCATCTCATGGAGTAGGCACACGGTCCCAAATAGACAATTTCGAAGTATGGGAAGAAGATGGAATGATTCATACTCGAGAATCATTACGTCTTAAAACCAATATCTCGGTATACAAGAAGGAGGATGTTCCTCCAAAATTTGTGAATGGGAGGCCGTTCTTGACGACGGTGCAACTTTCTAAGTTGTCGACTCCGGAGATTAGAATGCATGAGTGGTACATGGTGGTTAGCAACAAATACAAACTCGAGGACTTCACATTTGTTGTGCCAGAAGATGCATTTTGGAGCAATGATCATATAGATCCTGTGCGGCATTTATTCTTTGACGATCTCTGGTCGTTGTACCACCGACAAAGGATGGAAACCAACTACTTAACCCTCTTTTGCTTGTAAGTACCTCTAAACTTTCATATTTGTTAGTTTTGTACACGCACACATAAACGAGAGTCTAACGATTAACACTATTACACGTAGGATGCAATACATGGATGATAAGAAGAAACAACTTAAGACAGGGTTTCTTGACCCGTTGATGATATCCCAAGCTCGCTACAAAGTAGTTGCTCGGAGGCATGGAGAAGAATACAAAGACTTGGACGATGCTGAATTTGAGAAAGCCGTCAAACAGAAGCAGAGACAGAAAATAAAGGTAATGGCGGCATACATTGGACGAGCCATGTATAATCATGTACAACATGGCAAGGACTTAATAATAGCTCCGCACCACTTTAAGTAAGTTATCGACATGGTTTAATTTTGAACTATAAATTATGGCAATCATGATCTTAACATGTGTTTTCGTCTATGTCTATATAGTGACCACTACATTTGTATCATGATCTTTCCAAAGGATGGTAAAGTCGTGGTCTTCGACTCACTGAGAATGGAAAAGGCTACGTATAATGACTTCTTGAAGATTTTAGAGAAGTATGATTATTATGGCACACTTGTACTTATTACAACTTAACAAATGTATTCTTAATCTCACAATGCTATTTTTATATGCAGTGCATACCGTTTTTATTGGAAAGATCTTGGCGGCGAACATCCAGATGACAAGCCTAATTTGTCAATATCATTATTTTCATATGGTGACAAACAACCTCCGGGTACTGTCCTGTGCGGTTATTATGTATGCGAATGGTGTCGTGTCACCTTCCATTACATGGTCAATCATGAGGATGTAAGTTCGCTATCATTGTCTATGTTGTAATTTTTATGTTATATTGTTGCTCATCACATTACTCTTAGCACCGCTTGCTTTTTGCTTTCATTGCAGGTTCCTAAATCCAAGATCAATGCTGAATGGTTAGAAAGAGATATGGTTTCCGTCGGCGTTGCTAAGGTTGTAAGAGACTTGCTTTACTTTATGCGCCGTGAAGTTCTTCATCAACAAGGGCTATTCTACAATACAAATGGAAATTTGCAAAAATTCCAAGAACTAAGTTTGTACACAATATCACACAGTGTTTAGGTCTTTAGTTAGGAACTTTAGATGTTTAGTTGTCTATGGAACTTTGAGATGTTTAGTTGTATATGGAACTTGATATGTGTATAAATCTGTGTATGACGATGGAACTTGATATGTGGATGAATCTGTGTATTATACCTGTTATGGAACTTGTAATATGTGTATGAAATCTGTGTATGCAATCTGTGTGAATCTGTGTATAATCTGTGTATGAAATCTGTGTATATTCTGTGTTTGAAAATTCTGTATAATGAAAACCGTCTGTGATTTATATTGTATGCAGTCGGACTTATATAAAAAACCGCCTGTGATGTGTGGCTACACAAGCGGCTAGGATAAGAAACCGCCTGTGATGTGTGTCTATCACAGGCGGTTCCTTTGAACTGGACCGCCTGTAATCTGTGTTTTTCACATGCGGTTTTTGATTGACCGCCTGTGATGTTGTTTTACATCACAGGCGGTGCACCACAAGCGGTTCCTGGAACCGCCTGTGTAGAGGTGAACCAAACCGCCTGTACAGAGGTATGCTGTAGTAGTGTAAGCTAAATATGTTACTTTATTAAGTAAATTTTAATTCTTCTAAAATAAATAGATCCAAACGTCCCGATGAAAATCGATTTCCACTAAAGTTATCCATATGTGTACTTGTGTATTACTGCTCTGTACATCTACCGTTTATGCTGAAATTTAAGTATATAGCTACAATATCCTAATGATATTTTAATTTCTTCCTAGTATGTAATCAAGAAACCGATCGAATCCCATTAACATTTACCTGGAAATGCATCCGACTAATTGATTGCATTTAATGGATGGCTATATCAGACATCGGCATTTGATTTGAATCCAATTGTAGACACTAGACAGCAAGACGGGCGGATATTGATACGATTAATTCCTGCTTGGATGCATGCACTACGTTGTCTCTCTTGCAAGTAGCACTATTTAAGTGCCCTCCGGCTTCATTCCCTGATCATCGACACAACCACAACTTGCTAGTAGAAGCCACGATGACCATGACCACCTGCCGCAGCCTCCTCCTGCTCGCCGTCGCCGCCGCGGCCGTCGTCTGCGCCTTCGTCCCCACGCCGGCTACCGCCGACCCCTTCCTCTGCCCATGGAGGACGGTGGCTCACCCCGAGGACCCCTTCATTCAGAACCTCGGCAGCTGGGCTGTGGACCAGCAGCATAGCGTCCTCCACTTCGACAAGGTGGAGAGCGCCAAGGCGCAGGGCGTCGGCGACTGCACCAGCATGACCCGCAACTACGAGCTCGTCATCGACGCGTCCATCCGCGCCGGCTCAGGCGACTACAAGTATAGGGCGGTGGTGTACGTGACTAACTTCACCCAGCCGCAGAAGGTCATCTCCTTCGCAGCCATCCCACCGAGCCGCCGCCCGCCGGCGGCCAACTGATCGATTTTAATCTGCTTTGCATACATGCTGGTACTTTTGTTTGCACATTTAATCTGAAACCAAAACCAAATTTGAATTTGAAAAAAAATTTAAAGTGAAATAGAAATGCAAACTGGAAATAGAAATAGGAAGAAGTAAAAAAAGAGAAAGAAAAAAAAACGATTGAAGCAATCGGCCGGCCCGCTACAGCTTACCCCTCGGCGCTCGTTCAGCGGGCCCCTCCCCCCTTGTGTCGGCCCACTCGAAGTCAGCGCAAACACCCCGCGCGGCCCATCGGCTGGCTGGAGTTTTTAAAGAATTCTTTGGTAGCTGACGTCGTGGTGACCACAGGCTGACGTCATCAGTAGTGCATATGGCAGGTGGGGCCGAGCGGTCAGCTCGTTCATCCCCACGAAACGGATCGACCCAGGCCAAACGAACTCAGCCGAGAAACTCAGGAATTCGCCGCATGGGAGAACCCCGATTCACCGTTGCCGCACCCTCTGCAAGCAGGCTAGGCTGATTCACCTTCCTTGGTGGAGCGTGTGCCGGTGGGTCAGCGTGGCCGGGCGGATGGCCGTGATTCGCAGGTAATTTGTCACTGGCATTATGAACTCGTCGTGAACCCGCCCGCATCGTGGCCAGGGGACAATGTCCTTCTCCATCGCCGGTAAGTAGCTTCATCAAGTTCGCAACCTTGTACTACTAGTGTAGAACGTTTCAGGGTGGTGATTGAGGCGCCAGAACCATTAGATGCTCCCTCCGGCAATGGCCTCCGCCGTGCTAGCTGTTGGGAGGATGGCGATGGTTTCCTGCTCGCTGGTCTACGGTTGAACGTCCACGATTAAGTCGCGTGTAACCCTTCCCCTTGTCTAATCCTGGCCACACGATGAAGATCGGAAGGGCGGAATCAGATCCAAGCACTTACTGATTCATAGGACGATAGGAGGGGCAGGATCTAATCAGCGCTACTGATCCCGGATCCAGCGGCCCATGTGAGTGCACGGTTAAACAGCGAGTGCCATTTTTTTTTTGGTAAAGAGACCCTGCTTTTCTACCAATTTAACCTGCCATCCACTTAGGGATAGTAATGAATCATGATCCAAATGTTTCTTCACAAATTGCTAGGGCCCTAAATTATTTTTAGTTCAAAAATAAATAGAAATTGGATCCGATCCGATCCTTACATTTTATAGTATAAAATTTTAAACCTATTGTCACCCCTACATCCACTGCAGTAGTAAAAATCATTGCACTGAGGTCTTTGTATTATCTGATTAAACCCTATACTTCCTAAAATTTGTACCAGTTGTCCCTAGTTACATTAAACTAAATAAAATATAATTATAAAATCAGAGAAATTCCTTGGAAAATTATTTTTAGTATGGAAATAAATCTAGAAACCTTGTAAAATTCATAACTAATTTGTTTTAACTCTTATTTTAGTGGTTCTCGAACCTACGATTTCGTAGCGACGCGTAGAATATTGTTGTGTGGTTTGTTTTTATCATTGGTGTAATGTTATTTTTATCAATTGTCACACCCAGATTTAAGGGATAAAGCCATGTGCATCTCATATATGCGCCAAAGAAGACAACACATATAATAAAGGGTGTATAGAGATAAATGTCACAATAACATCAGAGTACTTATTACATAGCGGAAGTCTTACAAAATAAAAGATAAACATAAAACGAACTAAAATCCATCCTTGGCGCCAAATAAATCAACTGGGAGACGCGACCTAGATCAAGTCGAACTCCTCGTTGTGTGGCTCCTCCTGAACCAACTGTTCTTCTCCTGTGGGGGCGTGAGACAGCAAGGGTGAGCTCACACATGTTCATCGCTCAACAAGTTGTGGGGAATAATGTGCATGAACTCACCAAAGGTGGGAGTTCATGTGATGTGTAAGGCTGATCAATAATAGGGGTTAAAGCTGAGCATTGCTTTTAATAAGTTGGTCAAATTTTATTAGCAATTAATAGATGTAAGTAGATACCAAACCATACTAGAAATAATAGAATAAAATTAATAACAAATCCCATGCAATGCAAACGAAAATTGAATTTAGTTCCATGATTTAATCATGCGAGAGTCCTGAGCTGCTCATGACCGTGAGCTCGGCTAGTATACCAGTTTTACACTCTGCAGAGGTTGTACCCTTTACCCACAAGTTGTGTTTCCCATATCGCCAGGGTTAGCTAGGCCCTTAGACACTACCAAGGTGAATGGCTAGGGATCCACTACGAGGCCTTTACAAAGTTTCACTAGCTTCCGAAAACCCGCTACAGTTTATGGGAAGAGCACTTGCAAGAATCCCCCGTCTGACCGCCATCGCAGCAAAGTCAACCCGAGAACCTCCTTGCATGTAAATCCCCTACTGCCCTTGCCCCTTTCGGGTAAGGTAGTCTTCCACTAGCTTTCCTAGTTAGTTGGCCAAGGGCGTCCCATTAAACCCTTGTGGTGGCACGTGTTTCTCAAGTTAAGCTCCATGTTCCAATTAACAATAATATAATGATCTTGACATGAACATAAATAAAATAACAAAATAACTGGAACATGGATATAATGAAATATTAATCCCAAAACCGCATAGAGCATTAGCAAAAACTACCCAAGTGATTCAGGGGTAAACAATGTAATGAGATAAACAATCTAGGGTGACCTATTGGGTCCCATCAAAATTAAACCTATGCATGGTAAATGATTATAAAGAACATTATTGGGTAACAAAAGTGAATCAAGGGCACAACTTGCCTGGCACTTGAGATTCCAGTTACCAACTTGCTTTTCAGATGACACGAGTCCTCGCGCTAGTCGTAGCAATACAAGCAAACATGATATAGACAAAATTAACATCACACCAAACATAAGAACAAACTGCATAATATCAATCTACGCGTTGCTACGAGACTAACGCAACTAGAACGAGTCAAATCGGAGTTAAAACGAAGGAGATACGAATTTCCTAAGGTTTTATGTGCTTGGCATCAAATTAATTAAGAAATAAATTTTAATGTGACTTTCATGTCAAAACAGAGACACTATGTGATAAACAACATTATTACAAAATTATAGGAATTGGAATGAATAAATTTGGACTAAGTATGCATTTTCTATGAATTGAACACACTCTTGTATTTATTTTTGCATTAATAAGTATTTTCCAAATGAATTTATTGATTTTCTAACTATCTGGACCGGGCACTAAATCTATAAAAATACGAGGGCGAACTCATAAGTGTTCCCCAGACTCAGCCCAACCCTAGGGTGGACGGCGGGTTCTAATTCTAGCAAGTGGAGGGGCTCTTTAGCAAAATGGCACCGCGAAGGGGTATCGGACGGGATGAGCCGTCCGATCATGATTCGACCGCACAGATTTAATTCGCTGCGCCCAAACCGGTATAGCATGGTTGCCGTAGGATCGAAGATCTACGGCACAGGTTAAATCTTACCCTTCATTGAACCGGAGCCGTATGATTAATATCGACGACCTAGATCTGACCACGCGTTGAGGTATATGAACTCTAATCTGATCCGTTGGATTCTAAACGAGTGAACCAGATTGAATCGGCACGAACGAGTAAAGGTGGCTCTAATCATAACCGTCCCCGGATAGATCAATGGCTCCCGTCCATTCTTCTTCCCACTGAGCTGGCCACGGCGGCGCGCCATCCCACACGGCGGAGTATCGCCGGCGCGCCCCAAATCCGGCCCCCAGTGCTTCGGTGTCCGATTCCTAGCGAATACAAGTGCTAATTATTGCGGTAATCCATGGGAAAGTGCCAGCGAGGCCTCATCGAGACTTGGAGCGCAGATCCGCTCACCCGCGGTGGAGCAGGGTTCCACGACGACTCCCATGAACCGACTAGAAATTCACCGCCCCGGGTTGCCGTCTCGTCGTAGCAAGGACATGGGCATGAGTGGTGCGCCCCGGCGGTCACGAAAAACCGCAATCCGAGCGCCAATTTGATGGTGTGGCGCGATATGTCTGCAGCGGCTTCCACTACTCTACCATGGCGGTGGGGAGGATGGTCACGGGTTGACGGTGGGGAAGAACGCAGGGCACCCGGGGAGGAGTATCTATAAGGAAGGGTGCCGAGCGCAGAAAGGGAGAGGAGGACCACGACCGAGCTCCCTTTAACGGCCTAGGTGAGTCGGTTGGGGCCGAGCGGATATCACCGGGGAGGTCCACCGTGCGATCCGCGCGGGTGGTTGGCGCACGTCCGGTATGACAGGTGGGGTCACGAGAACAGTCATAGGCGCGATCAGCTCAGAGACGACCACTGGGCCCCGCAGCGCAGAGACCCAAATGTGCATGTGACCACGCGGTTGCGGCTGACATGTGGAGCACTCATGTCGGCACGTGCGGGGGCACTGGGCTACGTGGAGTAAATACGAACTGGGCCGAGTTCAGGTAGTTTGGGCCCATGTGCCATTTTCCCATTTTCATTCTGTTTTTTCTTTCCTTTTCTGGTTTCCTTTTCTAATTCAAACTCCAATTTAAATTTAAATTCAAATTCTGTGACAAACTTATCTCCAAATTAAATATCCCACTTGAATATGACATGAGATGAATTGATTTATTTTTAAGAAATTTATTTGATGATATCTAATGCTTTTCATCCTCAAATTCTAGTGTTTCCAATTTCATAATTATTTCCAACTTGGCTTCTAATATATTTTTATCAACATTATTTTACATAGTCACAAAATACACACATAATAAAGTCTCAGCATGATGCACCATTTAATGACTTTTTTTAATCATTTGTTTTTAAATAAGGTGCTCACATGGAATGATGAATAGATTCAACACACACATAAAATATAGGAAATGACTTTTCTCCTCTTTTATTATATATTACAAATTGGGTATTACAAATCCTACCCCCTTAAAAAGAATCTCATCCTCGAGATTTAAGAAAGACTAGAGGAAAGATGGGGAAAATCTATGCGAAGCTCTTCTTCTCTCTCCCAAGTAGCTTCATCTTCACCATGATGGCTCCATTGTACTTTGCACATCTTTCTCACCTTATTCCTTGTAACTCAAGTCAAAGTGTCAAGAATCTTGATAGGATACTCCGTGTAAGTCAAATTTCCCTAAACATTGAGCTCTTCCATTGGTAACTGTTCCTCAGGGACACGGAGGCACTTCTTAAGTTGAGACACATGGAACACATAAGATAGATTATCAGGTAGCTCGAGTTGATAGGCCATCTCTCCAACTTGCCTAAAAACTCAGAATGGTCCAATAAAGTGAGGGGACAATTTGCCCTTAACTTTAAATCTCCTCATTCCACGAAGTGGTGACACCTTGAGGTACACATGATCACCTTCCTCAAACTCCAGTGGTCTTCTTCTATTATTAGCGTAGCTCTTTTGCCTGGTTTGAGCTACCCTCAAATTCTCTCGAATTATACGAACTTGTTCTTCTGCCTCTTGAATAAGTTTAGGTCCAAGGAATTGTCTTCCTCTAGTCTTATTCCAATATAGAGGAGTCCTGCATTTCTTGCCTGTAAGGAAAATGGAGCCCGGCCATTTGGCTAATTGAGTTTTGGTGTTTGATGATTAACACAACCTGTGGACTAATATGTTTGCTAGTGTTTATAATTTTAGTTCACAGGATGCAGAGAGAATTGGACCAAGGCAATGAGGATGCAACACCTCAAAAGAAGACATAAAAAGATGCATAGGAGTCCAATACTCAAGAACAAAAGAAACCCGAAGAAATCAGCGAAGAAATCCAAGAAGCGGGCTGTCAGCCAGCGTCTAGTGGCACACCGGACAGTGTTGTCCGGTGTGCACCGGACTATCCGGTGTGGCACCGGACAGTCTGCGCAGAGAGGCCCACAGACAGGTGCTCTCTGGCTGTAGCACCGGTCTGTCCGGTGGGGCACCGGACAGTGGACACCGGACTGTCCGGTGTGCACCGGACAGACGGCAACGGTCGGATCCAACGATCGACTGCTACAGGCGCCAACGGTCGGTTGACGTGGCGTGCACCGGACACTGCACAGTGGATGTCCGGTGGTGCACCGGATTGTCCGGTGCACCCGACGGCTTTCTGTCCAACGACTAGTTTGGGGTTTGGAGGCTATAAATACCACCCCAACCGGCCATTCTCAAGTGTGAGAGCCCAAGCAACATACCAAGATATATTGTAGACATTTCCAAGTGCTCAAACACCCAAGTGCTTAATAGAATCACTCGGTGATTAGCGTAGGTGCTTTGCGAAGTGCTTAGGTTAGTTAGACCGCTTTAGCGCTTGCTCTAGGTAAACCCTAGTTAGTTGAGTGAGTTTTGTAAAACCACACAACCCCTCGGCTCTTGCGTGAGTCGTTGTAATTGTACCGAGTGGGGCGAGAGTCTTGCGAGACCGTGACAACCGCGTTTGTGTCATGGCCGCCACCGTGTACCGGAGGGAACGAGGCCCGCGGCGTTTCGGCCGGAAGCTCGATAGTGGAGACGGCGGGGAGCGTCCGAGAGGAGCCGGAAGCGGAGCACCGCTTGGGCGTGGAGAAGGCCCGCAGCTCTCTATGGAGTTACTCGACCGTGGTGCTTGGCCCTCGCGTGGGCTTCCCTTTGCGTAGGGACACCAACGAGGATTAGTCAGGACCTTGCGCGGTTCCGGATACCTCGGTAAAAATATCGGCGTCATCCACGAGAGTTTGCTTCTCTACTTTGCTCTTTAAGTTTCCGCATTTATATTAAGCATTTAAGTTTCAATCTTGTATTCATACTTATTTAGTGTAGATTGAAATTTAGCCTTTGCGGTAGAGATAGCAACACTTAGACAAAACCTAGTTTGCACATTCTAGTTTGATTACTTGCATAGGTTATACTCTAGGGATTTAATTGTGGCCTAGTTTAGTAAAAGTTTTAGAAGTCCTAATTCACCCCCCTCTTAGGCGCCACCCGTTTCCTACAAGTGGTATCGGAGCCCGGTTTGGCTCATTTGAAACGTTTTTAGCTTCACCGCTAAAAGAGCCGACACTTTTTAGAGGAAGGGATGGATACCCATAGGCCACCACATTTCGATGGCACTAACTTCCCATATTATAGTGCTAGAATGGCTTGTTACCTAGAGGCCGTTGATCTAGGTGTTTGGAGAGTCACTCGTGACACGATGAAACCCCTCAAGAATCCCGAGAAACCCACCACGAGTGAGGAAAAAGAAATCCATTTAAATGCTAGAGCCAAAAATTGCTTGTATGAATCTCTTAGCATGGATATTTTTAATCAAGTATTTACCTTGAAAACTGCTAATCAGATTTGGCTAAAATTGCATGAGCTCCATGACGGCACATCCAATGTCCGTGAGCAAAAACATTGCCTAGTCTTAAATGAGTATAATTCTTTTGCCATGAAAGATGATGAGCTTGTTAGAGACATGTATTCTTGTTTGAATCTAATCATCAATGAGCTCAATTCTATTGGCATTAATAAGCTAGGTGATGCGGATATTGTGAGGAAGATTATCTCCCTGCTACCACAACAAAGATATGGGAGCATCATCACCATCCTTCACAATATGGAGGACTTGAGCAACATGACCCCGACCATTGTGATTGGGAAAATCGCGGCCTTTGAGATGTCGCGAAAAATGAGTCGGGGAGAGGAGCCAACTTCCTCAAGACCATATGCTTTTGCATGTGATGAAAGGAAGGGCAAAAAGAAGGCTCCCACTCCAAGTTCCTCAAGTGAAGAAGAGGAAGAAGAAGAAAGTGATGATGATGAAGATAATCAACCATGCACATCATCCTCCGAGGACGAAGAAACAATCCGACGCGTCGGAAAGGTAATGGGGATGATCCGCAAGATTAATCTAATGGGTGTGCCCCTGCAGGTCGAGGATCTTCTCTTTAACATTGACAGGAAAAAGCAAAGGAAGAGAGGATGCTTCGCATGTGGGGAGAAGGGCCACTTTAGGGACAACTGTCCAAATATGGCCAAACCCAAAAAGGAGAGGAGCAAAGGCAAGGCGCTAACAAGTGTTAGAACTTGGGATGATTCTTCAAGTGAAGATGAACCTCCAAGGACGCGCAGCCATCGGTCCTCATCACGCTCATCACAGTCATCACACAAATGCCATATGGCAAGAGGTAACAAAAGCATTCCATCCTCTAGTGATTAAAGTAGTAGTGATGATGAAGGTGAGGGAAAGCCCTCTGTAGATGAGCTTGCGGAAGCCATAGAATTTTTCCAGGATGTTTGCACTAAGCAAAAATCTCAACTTAAAATCTTGAAAAATAAGTTGGTTAGCTCTCAAAATGATTACAAAGGTTTGCTAGAAAAATTTGAAACTTTTGCAAACTTAAACTGTGAGCTATCAACTAAAATTGAGCTATTAGAATCTAGTGCTCCATCCACTGCTACCGATGATAGCTTTGTTAAAAAGAATGAAAAACTTAAGGCGAAGTTAGCTAGCTCCCAAGAAGCTATTGAAAATTTGCTGGAGAAAATGGAAATTCTTAGCATACACAATAATGAGCTAACTACTAAGCTAGAAAACATTGGTAACACCCCAGCAGCATCTTTAGATGAAATACCTGAAATAATTAAGAAAGATGCTTCTACTTTCTGCTTTGATTTAATTGATAACTCTAACCCCTGCAACCAAGTTCTTGTTGAGAATATTGTTATAGAAACATGTTCGGATGAGGTTGCAAAGGAAAATGAACAATTGAAGCAAGAAGTGGCTCGCCTTGGCAAGGCTTTGTATGACAAGAAAGGCAAAGTCAAACAAATCCGACCTCCACAGGATAACACCACTGCGGGAGTGAACAAGCTTATGGAAGGAGAAACTGTGATTTGTAGGCTATGCCACATGGAAGGCCACAAGTCTTTCCAATGCAAGGCGATGACCGGGGATAAACAAAGGAAAAAGCTCAAGTAAAAGGCATCAAGCAAAATCTCCAACACCTACATCAAAAAGGTGAACAAAAAGAATGCTACACCATATTTGATCAAGAAGAAAAAGAATGGAAAGGTGATAGCAATCAAGGCCAACAAGCAAGCCAACAAAGAAAAAGAAGCCAAACGCATCTGGGTGCCAAAAGAAATAATTTCAACTATGAAAAGCACCAAGAAGGTTTGGATCCCGAAAGGGAAGTGAGTGGACCAAAGGTCTGCGGGAAATTTGGAGACTTGGCAAAGTTAGGATGTATATCATGGGATACATCATATTGGATCAAGTTTATTGCCAAGTGGGTTAGTGAATATTTTGGACCCAAATTTTCCCACCCATGACTAAGGTAACTAGATTTATTGTATTTCTTGTTTTTAGATATGCGTATCTACTTACCGTGTATCTAGTTTACCTTTCTTGCCTAGTATTACATTAGTTATGTACTTTTGTTTAAAATCATGCATACTAGGTAAATCATATGGTAGGATTGCTTGTTTTCAATTCATATACTTAAGCAAACCTACATGGCTTAAAATGTTTATTTAAGCATGGCACATAGCTTCTATATCACTCCATAGTAAGTGATGCATCAATTGAAAATTTTAATTTCTACAAGTTGTATCATTTAATTTATATGTGCCAAGGTTCAGATTATAGATAATTTACCCCTCTTCACATCAAATCAAAGTGCATGTCTCCTACAAGTATTCAAAACTTGTATGCACACCTTTAGGGGGAGGTTACTCTATAATCTAACACTTTGAGACTAACACCTTTTCAAGTCTATTTCATGTGATAGTCTCATTGTAAGGAAAATAAGGTCCCCGGAGAAAGACAACAATCTTCCACTGCAAAATCTCCAAGAACTCTCATGTCTCTCAAGCTCGTCATTGACTTTCAATTGGTATTTTTTGAGACTATATTTAGTATCATCTACATGTCTTCTCCGAAATTTGATTAGACTATATTTCATATCATATGCTTCCATGTTGCTAAAAATGCATAAGTGGTTAACTCATATTCTGTTACCTATGCATAAGGGAAGTTAATCTTGTCAAATCATGTCTTGCACCACTAATTTTCACATGCTTTTTCCTAAGTAGAGAATCTCTGTCAGGGGGAGTATTTCTTCATCTCTAAAAAGGGGGAGAAACTTCTTTCTAAAGAGAACACTCATTTAGGGGGAGTAATCTTTTCAACTGGTATCATTCATGTGGTTTAATTTAAAATCCTACAAGTGGTTTTATTCTAATATCCTTCTAGTGGTATCATTTGATAGAATTCTTGTCGAGGGCAAGTGTTTATTTACTTCCTACATGCTTTTAATGTCTTCCTTTTCGGTGGTTGATGCCAAAGGGGGATAAGTTTAGGGACCAAAGCAATAAAAACTATATCAAACACCAAACACCACCAATTTAAAATTTTATATCTACAAATGGTTTTTCCAGTGGTTTTGGTTATTTGGTCCTAAAATAGAAAGTAAGTGAATTATGGAGTTAGGGGGAGGCTTAAGTCCATAATATCACATTGTGGGGACAATCATGCATCCTAGCAAGTAGATTGCATATTTTCATTCAAATACTTGTATTATTTGCTTGCTTTGGTCGTGTTGTCATCAATCACCAAAAAGGGGGAGATTGTAAGGAAAATGGACCCCGGTCATTTGGCTAATTGAGTTTTGGTGTTTGATGATTAACACAACCTGTGGACTAATATGTTTGCTAGTGTTTATAATTTTAGTTCACAGGATGCGGAGAGAATTGGACCAAGGCAATGAGGATGCAACACCTCAAAAGAAGACATAAAAAGATGCATAGGAGTCCAATACTCAAGAACAAAAGAAGTCCGAAGAAATCAGCGAAGAAATCCAAGAAGCGGGCTGTCAGCCAGCGCCTGGTGGCACACCAGACAGTGCTGTCTGGTGTGCACCGGACTGTTTAGTGTGGCACCGGACAGTCTACGCAGAGAGGCCCACAGACAGGCGCTCTCTGGCTGTAGCACCGGTCTGTCCGGTGGGGCACCGGATAGTCGGCACCGGACTGTTCGGTTTGCACCGGACAGACGGCAACGGTCGGATCAACATGGCTTATGACTTGTCGAGCTTATGACTTGTGCCATTTCACCATATATGAGTTCAAATCATGGCTTCAAGTCACCATACTGATGCATCAACATGTTGTAACTCTTCATAGCTGATTAGTTCATCGACTTAGTGCATGTACTCTCTTCTTCACCTTAGCCATGGTACCTTGGCCTACAAGCCGTCGCTTGGCCTTCACCTTCGCTTAGTTCCTCGAAGCCCTTTCCTTGCTATCTTCACCCTATCAAGCCATTCTTGAGTCACATCCTATTGAGCATCCATTGAGAGAATCATTTCTTCAATATTGTGAACCTTGCTTGAATGTCATCTAGATATAACTGCTAAGATCAATCAAGCTCTAGTTTGATTCTCATATATTCATATATGGACTAATAGTAATATGGTCAAGCCAATTCACGGTTCCTCATATCTTATTCACTTTGGCTTGACCAATCCTCTTAATCACTTCAACCTCTATTATGATCATATTTATGCATAGTGATTTCTCAGGTCTTGTCCATATATTCAAACCAATATAGAGATCATATTATATCTATTTGCATTGTCTCACTGGTTATTTAACCTTGTGTTGAACCTTTGTTCATTGTCATTATACACTATTCAAGTATGTTCATCATACTGAGTTTCTTGTTCAACACTTAGCAAACTTGTTAGTCCTTTAAATGTGTTGTCATCCAAATCACCAAAACTCACAAAAGGGATGAATGCACTTTCAATCTCCCCCTTTTTGGTGATTGATGACAACACATTTAAAGCTTACATAAGATTTGATAAATAAGATTTTGAATCCTATGATATAGTTTCCTCCCCCTAAACATGTGCATTTCAGAAAATACCAATTTTGTACTCAAATGCCAAAATCACATATTTGGGTCAAAGTATGGAGATAACTTATATCATACTATTTATGGAGTGCAGTGTGTCATAAAATAAACGTGATGCTCATGACATAGTATGCACTCATCAACTTTACATCTTTTGTTTTTCTTATGATTCCCCCTTTTTGTTAATTATTTCTCCCCCTTTTCAAAAGTCTTCTTACACTTAGTTATATAAGACTAAAGGTAAGCTTTAATGCACAATTTCTCCCCCTTTGTCATAAATCTCCAAAAAAAGATATAAAGAATATAAAGAGTAGAAATTATGATTAATCAAGATTTGAACACACTATCATGAAAAGGGTCCTTATATGGCACAAAGGTAATGGAGAAGTGTCATAAGTGATGTACCTTTGCGTTTTACCTTTTCAAAGGGGTGTTCCACACTTGTGTTGTATTTAGAGTTCATTTTGCAATCTCTTGTTGGCATAATTGTGACATAGGTCAAAGATATCAAATGAATATTGTCATACTAATTGAAAGATAAATCTTGATACCTGGAGTTTAGATGTCACCTAGCATTTTCTTATCATAACAAGAGGCAGCATGAAAATTTCACAAGTATGGATTATACAACTAGTGATCATGTACGAAAAATATCAATTGAAAACCACCAATTGATACAATTTGATATATAATCAGATCACTAATTGCATATTACACTAAGTTCTCCTTAAGTTTTAGTGCACACATATATATGAATTCAATTGATACCTGTTGAAAGTACTTATTTGCAACTTAAAATACCATCGGTATACAAGGAGTATCAATTGAACATAATCATGCAACATAAGGACCATGTGCACTATTTAATCAATTAAGTTCTAGACAAGAGAATTTATAAGCTATGTTACTTCAAATATTTGCAATCCAAAAGGATGTGATACATATTTACCAGTTTTAGATGACATTGGAGTAGCATATACACGAGAAACTCATTCTCTTATGAAATGTATAAAAGATATATTTAGGAGCAAATAATCTTTGATACCCATCAAATTTGCAGTGGAAGCGATTGTCTTTGCTCGAAAATTCCTTTCTAATTTGAGACTACACACATAATAGACTTGGAAATGAAGTTAGTCTCACATATTCAAATTATATACCATTATCCCCTTAAACGTGTGCATACAAGTGATGAATACTTGTTTTACCTTATGCACTTAGAATTATGAGGACAGGGGATTAAGTTCTACAATTTGAACCTTGGTACAAATAAAGTATGAAAATATGAAATTGCACCAATTGAAGGAATTACTCATAATCAAAAGGTATACTAATAGACATGATATGCAATATTTTAAGCCAAGATTCTTGAGAAGTTAGCATGTTTGACTCATACCTCACTAAGATGATTTAAGACTAACTTATGACATCAGCACAAGAGGTATTAATCAAATATCTAGAGATTTTTTAATCGTCACCACAAGTGCAACCTTATGGTGTGACTTAAGATATTGCATATACATTCACACACTAGCATGTAAGAGACTAGATGTACAAAGGTAATACAATAGTTCATGGAATGACACACCTTTGTTTTATGCCACATGTTCTCCATCATGATCATTAATTTTCAACTTAGTGTTTTGAGAGGATTGACATTATTTTTGCACAAAGCAAGATGATTTTCATTCATGCCCATCAATCTTCATTACGACATGTATTGAGTAAATTTAGCATGCCAAAGAGAAACATATCCTCTTCAAAAAAAATCAAGAGAAACTCATTCTTTTCAAAGAACTACACAAGTTCACTAAAAGAAAATGTTAGTATTTAAGGACACAGGTGTAACGCCCTGAATTTGGGGGTAGAATTTTTTTCTTCTTTTCTCTCACCAAATTCAGGCGTTACTCTTTTCTTTTCTCGTTCTCTCGCTAAACCTTGACCTTTTCCAAAGTTTTAGCGAGGTTCGGCTTGGAATTCCCGTGTTAAGCAAAACCCTAAAATACTTTATGTTGTTTGATGCACCATGCCGAACTATGCATTCTTTGATTGCTTAGAAATGTAAGTGCAATGATCTAGGAAGATCGGATTTCGAAAAGGAGAAAAACCTTTTCTTTCTTTTTCTTTTTCTTTCTCTCCCTCCTCCTTTTTCTCTCTCCCGCGTCGTGGGCCGCCCCGGCCGGCCCAGCCGCACCTGGCCGGCCCAGCCGCCCCCCCCCCCCGCGCGCCCCCTTTTGGGCCTAGTTGGCCCAGCCGCCCCTCCCTCTCTCCCCAAATCCCCCTCTCTCCCTCCCTTTCTCCCATTTCCTCTCTAGCCGCCGCCCCCTGCCCTAGCCGCCGCCCCTGCTCGTCGCCGGTTCAGCCGCCCGTCCCCGTCCCCGGTGAGGTCCCCCTCCCCCTCTCCCCTCCTCTTCCCCTCCCCGGCCCAACCGCCGCCCGGCTCGGCCGCCCCATGGCCGGCTCGGCCGCCGCTGCCCCTGCGCGCCCAGCTCGGCCACCCCTGGCCGGCTCGGCCGCCCCTGCGCGCCCTGCCCCGCCCCCTGGCCAGCTCGGCCGCCCCCTGCCCCGCGCCCGCGCCCAGCTCGGCCGCCCCTGGACAGCTCGTCCGCCCCTGCGCGCCCTGCCCCGCCCCCTGGCCGGCTCGGCCGCCCCCTGCCCCGCGCCCGCGCCCAGCTCGGCCGCCCCTGGCCGGCTCGGCCGCCCCTGCGCGCCCTGCCCCGCCCCCTGGCCGGCTCGGCCGCCCCCTGCCCCGCGCCCGCGCCCTGCCCTGCCCAGCCGCCCCTGCCCCAGGCCGGTTCAACCGCCCCCTGGCCGGTTCAACCGCCCCCCCCCCCTTTTTTATTTTTTTATTATTTTATTTTATTTTATTTTATTTCATTACTGTTATATATTTTATTTTAGGCAGGTTAATCATTGTTCATGTTATTGAAATAGGAAACTTAATTTAGAATTCCGATACGCTAGTTAATTTATATAATCAATCGTTTATCCAGTTCAATGTTGATCAACTAAAAATGACTAGGTTTCCATTAGTGCATATAACTAAATTCTTTTGTTAGAACCAATTGTAACTAATCATTAGTGCATAAGCTTTAACCCCTGCGAGACCTTTCCCTGTTTCTTTCTAACCTTAACGAATGCGATGTCGAATGTCATACTTGATGCATATTTACTTTATTTGTCCCCTTGTGTGGTGTACTGTTTATTTCCTAATTTGAATGGATGTATGTATGTATGCTTGCAATAGCATAGAGAACGATCCGGTCGAAGAGCCCGAGGAACTCGCAGGAGAAGCCCCTGAGCAGCAGTCGGTTGGTGGAGGCAAGTGTCCCTTGACCTATCTCTGTCCTAATCATGCTTTAATTCACCTCCCGCATTACACATTTATACTTAAGGATTGACTAGCTTTTGTTATCCATGTCCTTGTTTACCTATTTGGGTCGGATTATTATTGTTTAGCTTCATGCTATTGCTCAAACTCTAATCAATGAACATGATGAGATTATATATGATACGTTGTTTTCCCTTCTCTTATTATGATGTTGTACTTGTGGTCTTCAAGGGGGCTCGAGCGGTTTCTCGAGTGCCTCTCCGTAAGGACCTGTTCTATGGATGACCGCCCGGGAAAACAGTGCAACCATGAGGGTGGAGTGGGACGCCCTTAGCTGAATAATTAGAGGAATCGGGGTGTAGTTCGCTTAGCCGTTGTGCCGTCAATGGGGCTCGGTGTATGCGGCTCACTCTGCCAAGGTTGATTTGTCCCTTGGGGAGGAGTGCGGTACATTTAGGAAACCTAACGGGCGGCTACAGCCCCGGGGAAATCTTTGTAAAGGCTACGTAGTGAGACCCTGCCTATTCACCTTGGTAGTGTTTAAGGGTTTGATCGGCCCGAGGCAAGAGGGAATCACGGCTTCTGGGTAAAGTGCACAACCTCTGCAGAGTGTTTGAAAACTGATATATCAGCCGTGCTCGCGGTTATGAGCGGCCAAGGGAGCTCCAGTGATTAGTGGTACTTGATCAGAGATACTTTGGTACAGGTGGCTATGAGATCGATGGTTTTGGTTATGACTATGGTGCTGGTAAGTGGTATTCTTTCCGTTTGGAAAGGGTACATCGGGCTAATAACTTGGGTTAAAGCTAAAACCTGGCTTTCTATTAGTAAATAATAATCTGACCAACTAAAAGCAACTGCTTGACTTACCCCCACATAAAGCTAGTCCACTACAGCCAAACATGATACTTGCTGAGTATGTTGATGTGTACTCACTCTTGCTCTACACACCAAACCCCCCACAGGTTGTCAGCATTGCAACCACTGCTCGGGAGAAGATGAAGCTGTGGAAGGAGACTTCCAGGAGTTCCAAGACTACGACGAGTTCTAGGTGTGGGTTAGCGGCAACCCCCAGTCGGCTGCCTGTGAAGGCCGCGGTTATCTACGTTTCTTTTCCGCACTTTGATTTATTGTAAGGACTATGTGGACGTCTCAGACGTATGATGTAATCGACTATTATTTCCCTTTTAATACAATTTTGAACACTGTGTGATGATGTCCATGTTATGTAACTGCTGTGTACGTGAATAACTGATCCTGGCACGTACATGGTCCGCATTCGGTTTACCTTCTAAAACCGGGTGTGACATAAGTGGTATCAAAGCCGTGCTGACTGTAGGACCGCTAACCTAGAGTAGAATGGTCGTTCTAAGGATTATAGACCTCTGTCCCTGCCTTGACTTTGGTACCCCTTCAAAAGTTGGTCATACTGACCAAACCTATGTTCTACTATATATTATACCTTGCTGAAAATTATGTTTTATTCTAATCCTTCATTTATTTATGATTCATTATTTGCTGGTCATATTAATTCTGTTCTCACTCTTTTGCTTGCGGTGTCTTTTGTAGATGACTCGTCTTAGACACACTGCACGAAAGTCTGTCATCCCCTTCTTACCCTCCCGCCTTGCGGAGCGTCCGCTTCGCCGTCCCGTGGCCGGACAGTCCAGCCACTTGGAGAGACTGCACCACCGCCTGCATGAGGAGCAGGAACGTCGACGACAGGAGCAGCAGGGCTCTTCCTTCTCGCTCCAGCAGGAGATAGAGTCTGTGAGGAGCTGCTCTCCTGTGCTTCCCCTGGAGGCGCCCCCTGCACCACCACTGGGCGCCCCAGCTTCTGGAGTAGCTGCTGGAGGAGACCCAGACGACAGAGATGGCGACGACAGCCCGAGCCACGACACCGACTTCCCTGCTGACCATGAGCCGGAAGGATGGGTTGCTCGACCCATCACTCGCGACGCTGCTCGCGGGTGTCACTTCCACGACGCGCTCGACACCCTGCTACGTCAGGCACTTGACCGGCGTACTTGGTCCATCGAGTATCGCTGTGTGGTCTACCAGCATAGTCGTGGGGTTTACCCGGACCGCTGGGAGGCAACCTGCTTGGTGTGCTGCCCGGAGAACAGTCTCCAGGGTGCGGAGGCTTGCTCAGAGCACTATTCTATCTCTGAGCGGGACTCAGCTGAGGCAGCCATGCAGGATGCTGCACGGCGTGCGCTTTCGCACTACTGCTCGGTTCTCGGTGGGGTAGCTGACGGTCTCGAACTGAAGTATTACCCCCGCCGTCCATCTGGCAGCACAGGAGGCGTGATTGTTTCACCTGCTGGTGAGGACAATCCTAGGTTGAGCAACACAGTCAACCTAGCCGCCGTGCTAAACACGGAGCTGGACCATGCATTAGACGAGCTGAGTAGGGCTCGTGCTGAGATCGCCCTGCTGCGGGCTGAGCGCGCGGAACGTTGTCACTTGGATGATGGTTCCCCCGCTCCCGTCGGGACTCAGCACCCGTACCGCTCACCTCGGCGTGGACGCCAATCTTATGGCAATCCCGACTGCAAGACCAAGATAAATCTAGAACCATAGATCGTTAGAGTTGGATCTTGTAATTAATACAAAATATATACGTAGAAACTACAGTCTTAGCGTTAGTCTCGCTGTTAGTTAGTCTTAGTTAGACAGGATAGTTTGCTATATCCTGTGCATCTATGTTTGTCATGATGAACTATGTTTGGTTTGGATCTTTGTAATGACTGTCACCAGAGTGTGGGTACCCCTGCATTTTGGTTTATATATTATGTTAATGGAGTTAGCTATATAGTTGGGAAACCTTTTATTCCACTTTCCTCTCTATCTGAGAAGTTGTGTGGTCTGTGTTGGAGATCAGTGAAGATGCTCACCTATTCAGTGCTGTTGAAGAATTCTATACTCTTTTCTTATGCTGCAAGATTTGCCAGATCAGTTCTGATGTGTGGTTGCATTCTGCAGATGTTAGAGAACAGGCGCAGAGGAGGAAGGCGTGCTCAGCAGGAGCGAGCCGCTCAACAGGAGGAGGTGCCTCAGCAGCAACACCTGCTGCCCCCGCCCCCGATGTCGATCGAGCAGATGTTTCTGATGTAGACTCAAGCAGTTCAAGCCATCGGTCAGACTCTAGCCGCCATTCAGCAGCAGCAGCAGCAACAGCAGCAAGCACCACCCCAGCCTCAGATGCCTCAGATGCCTAGAGACAAGCGTGCTGAATTCATGAGAGGTCATCCACCAACGTTCGCTCACTCTTCTGACCCCATGGATGCTGAAGATTGGCTGCGCGCTGTGGAGCGAGAGTTGCATACCGCTCAGTGTGATGACAGGGAGAAAGTCCTGTATGGTCCCTGTCTGTTGAGAGGAGCAGCCCAATCATGGTGGGAGTCTTATCTCGCCACGCATGCCAACCCCGATGCCATCACCTGGGAAGAGTTCAGAGGTAGCTTTCGTCAGTACCATGTTCCTGCAGGTCTGATGACAGTAAAGAAGGAGGAGTTCCTGGCCCTCAAGCAAGGGTCGATGTCAGTCAGTGAGTATCGAGACAGGTTTCTGCAGTTGTCTCGCTATGCTCCTGAAGATGTCAACACCGACGCCAAGCGACAGTACCGTTTCTTGAGAGGCTTGGTTGACCCTCTTCAGTACCAACTGATGAATCATACCTTCCCGACATTCCAGCACCTGATTAACAGAGCAATTATGACAGAAAGAAAGAGTAAGGAGATGGAGGATCGTAAGCGCAAGATCAGTGGACCCCAGCCTGGAAGCAGCAATCGTCCTCGTTTCTCAGGCAATCAACCTCAGCAGTTCAGGCAGAACCAGCGTCCACCTCAGCAGCAGCAGTTCCAAAGGCAGTATCCTCAGCACCAGTACCAGAACCGTCAGAGCAATCAGTTAGGAGGTCAATTTCAGAGGCAGAATCAGCAGACACCTCGCATTCCTGCCCCAGCAAACCAGCAGAACAGTCAGGCAGCACCAGCTCAGGTTGGAAACAGAGCATGTTTCCACTGTGGAGAGCAAGGCCATTGGGTGATGCAATGCCCGAAGAAGGCAGCCCAGCAGCAGTCAGGCCCCAATGCCCCAGCAAAGCAGAATGTGTCTTAGCCTAGAGCAGGCAACCACTCTCAACCGCGCTATAATCATGGGAGACTGAACCACTTGGAGGCTGAAGCAGTTCAGGAGACCCCCGGCATGATAGTAGGTATGTTCCCAGTCGACTCCCATATTGCAGAAGTGTTATTTGATACTGGAGCAACGCATTCTTTCATTACTGCATCATGGGTAGAAGCACATAATCTTCCAATTACTACCATGTCAACCCCCATTCAAATTGACTCAGCCGGTGGTAGAATTCGAGCTGATAGCATCTGTTTGAATGTAAGCGTGGAAATAAGGGGGATAGCGTTTCCCGCCAACCTTATAGTAATGGGTACTCAGGGAATAGATGTCATCCTAGGGATGAATTGGCTAGACAAGTATCAGGCAGTTATCAGTTGTGATAAAAGGACAATCAAGTTGGTGTCCCCACTAGGAGAGGAAGTGGTGACCGAGTTAGTCCCGCCTGAGCCAAAGAAAGGAAGTTGTTATCAGATGGCTGTCGATAGCAGTGAAGCAGACCCAATTGAGAGTATCAAGGTTGTGTCTGAATTTCGAGATGTGTTTCCAAAGGATTTACCGGGTATGCCACCAGAGCGGAAAGTTGAGTTTGCCATAGAGCTTCTTCCTGGAACCGCCCCCATCTTTAAGAGAGCTTACAGAATATTCGGACCAGAGTTGGTTGAGCTTAAGAAGCAGATTGATGAGCTGTCAAAGAAAGGTTACATCCGGCCAAGCACCTCGCCTTGGGTCGCCCCTGTCTTGTTCGTGGAAAAGAAAGACGGCACCAAAAGGATGTGTATTGATTATCGAGCTCTGAATGAAGTCACGATCAAAAACAAGTACCCTTTGCCCAGAATAGAAGATCTGTTCGACCAGTTGAGAGGAGCCAGTGTGTTCTCCAAGATTGATCTGAGGTCAGGTTATCATCAGC
This sequence comes from Zea luxurians, assembly GCA_029449295.1. Taxonomy (NCBI): domain Eukaryota; kingdom Viridiplantae; phylum Streptophyta; class Magnoliopsida; order Poales; family Poaceae; genus Zea; species Zea luxurians. Next base: position 6,326,609 of record JAOPSE010000119.1, read on the forward strand.
TCAGGATCCGACCTTCGGACATTCCGAAGACGGCATTCATTACCAAGTATGGTTTGTATGAGTTCACAGTGATGTCTTTTGGTTTGACCAATGCACCAGCGTTTTTCATGAACTTGATGAACAGTGTATTCATGGATTATCTTGACAAGTTTGTGGTGGTATTCATTGATGACATTCTGGTTTATTCTCAAAGCAAAGAAAAACATGCAGATCATTTGAGGATGGTATTGCAGAGATTGCGAGAGCACTAGTTGTATGCAAAGTTGAGCAAGTGTGAGTTCTGGATCAGTGAAGTCCTGTTCTTGGGTCACATAATCAACAAAGAAGGATTGGCTGTGGATCCGAAGAAAGTGGCAGACATTCTGAACTGGAAAGCGCCAACGGATGCTCGAGGAATCAAGAGCTTCATTGGAATGGCCGGATATTATCGGCGATTCATTGAAGGGTTTTCAAAGATTGCGAAACCAATGACAGCGTTGCTAGGCAACAAAGTTGAGTTCAGGTGGACCCAGAAGTGCCAAGAGGCCTTTGAAGCACTGAAAGAGAAGTTGACAACAGCGCCTGTCCTAGTCTTGCCTGATGTGCACAAGCCCTTCTCTGTGTATTGTGATGCTTGTTACACAGGTTTGGGATGCGTATTGATGCAAGAGGGAAGAGTTGTGGCTTACTCGTCCCGACAGCTGAAGGTTCATGAGAACAATTACCCAATCCATGACCTAGAGTTGGCAGCAGTGGTTCACGCACTGAAGACATGGAGGCACTATCTGTATGGACAGAAATGCGATGTTTACACAGACCACAAGAGTCTGAAGTACATATTCACTCAGTCAGAATTGAATATGAGGCAGCGAAGATGGTTAGAGTTGATCAAAGACTATGAGTTGGAGATTCATTACCATCCAGGCAAAGCAAACGTAGTGGTAGATGCTTTGAGCAGGAAGAGTCAAGTCAATCTGATGGTCGCTCGTCCGATGCCTTATGAGTTGGCCAAGGAGTTTGACAGGTTGAGTCTTGGGTTTCTGAACAATTCGCGAGGAGTCACAGTTGAGTTGGAACCTACCTTGGAGCGAGAAATCAAAGAAGCGCAGAAGAATGATGAGAAGATCAGTGAGATTCGACGACTGATTCTAGATGGCAGAGGCCAAGATTTTCGAGAAGATGCAGAAGGCGTGATATGGTTCAAAGACCGCTTGTGTGTTCCCAATGTCCAGTCCATTCGGGAGTTGATTCTTAAGGAAGCTCATGAGACAGCCTATTCGATTCACCCTGGCAGTGAGAAGATGTATCAGGATCTGAAGAAGAAATTCTGGTGGTACGGAATGAAGAGGGAAATCGCAGAGCATGTGGCTATGTGCGATAGTTGTCGAAGAATTAAGGCAGAGCATCAGAGCCCAGCTGGATTGTTGCAACCGTTGCAGATCCCTCAGTGGAAATGGGATGAAATCGGCATGGATTTCATAGTCGGATTGCCTCGCACTCGAGCCGGCTACGATTTTATTTGGGTAGTAGTGGACCGTTTGACCAAGTCAGCCCACTTCATACCTGTCAAGACCAACTATAGCAGCGCAGTACTGGCAGAGTTGTATATGTCTCGGATCGTTTGTCTTCATGGTGTGCCAAAGAAGATAGTGTCAGACAGAGGAACGTAGTTCACCTCTCATTTCTGGCAGCAGTTGCATGAAGCCTTGGGTACGCATCTGAATTTCAGCTCAGCTTATCATCCGCAGACAGATGGCCAGACCGAAAGAACCAACCAAATTCTTGAAGATATGTTGAGAGCCTGTGCGCTGCAAGATCAGTCTGGATGGGACAAGCGATTGCCTTATGCGGAGTTTTCCTATAACAACAGTTACCAGGCCAGTTTGAAGATGTCACCATTTCAAGCGCTCTATGGGAGGAGTTGTAGAACTCCGTTGCAATGGGATCAGCCTGGAGAAAAGCAAGTGTTTGGGCCAGACATTCTGCTTGAAGCCAAAGAGAACATCAAGATGGTCCGAGAGAATCTGAAGATAGCGCAATCAAGACAGCGAAGCTATGCAGACACAAGAAGAAGAGAGCTGAGTTTCGAAGTCGGAGACTTTGTCTATCTGAAAGTGTCACCGATCAGCGGAGTCAAGAGGTTCGGAGTCAAAGGCAAGTTAGCACCCCGCTACATCGGTCCGTATCAGATTCTTGCAAGACGTGGAGAAGTGGCCTATCAGCTCAGTCTGCCAGAGAATTTGTTCGCTGTGCATGATGTCTTTCATGTGTCTCAGTTGAAGAAGTGCTTGCGTGTGCCAGAAGAGCAGTTGCCAGTGGAAGGTCTTGAAGTCCAGGAGGACTTGACCTACATTGAGAAGCCAGTGCAAATCCTTGAGGTTGCAGACAAAGTCACCCGAAGGAAGACCATCAGAATGTGCAAAGTCAGGTGGAATCACCATTCAGAGGAAGAAGCAACCTGGGAGCGTGAAGATGATCTGATAGCCAAATACCCAGAGCTCTTTGCTAGCCAGCCCTGAATCTCGAGGGCGAGATTCTTTTAAGGGGGATAGGTTTGTAACGCCCTGAATTTGGGGGTAGAATTTTTTTCTTCTTTTCTCTCACCAAATTCAGGCGTTACTCTTTTCTTTTCTCGTTCTCTCGCTAAACCTTGACCTTTTCCAAAGTTTTAGCGGGGTTCGGCTTGGAATTCCCGTGTTAAGCAAAACCCTAAAATACTTTATGTTGTTTGATGCACCATGCCGAACTATGCATTCTTTGATTGCTTAGAAATGTAAGTGCAATGATCTAGGAAGATCGGATTTCGAAAAGGAGAAAAACCTTTTCTTTCTTTTTCTTTTTCTTTCTCTCCCTCCTCCTTTTTCTCTCTCCCGCGCCGTGGGCCGCCCCGGCCGGCCCAGCCGCCCCCCCCGCGCGCCCCCTTTTGGGCCTAGTTGGCCCAGCCGCCCCTCCCTCTCTCCCCAAATCCCCCTCTCTCCCTCCCTTTCTCCCATTTCCTCTCTAGCCGCCGCCCCCTGCCCTAGCCGCCGCCCCCTGCCCTAGCCGCCGCCCCTGCTCGTCGCCGGTTCGGCCGCCCGTCCCCGGTGAGGTCCCCCTCCCCCTCTCCTCCCTTCCCTCTCCCATCCTCTCCCCCTCCCCGGCTCAACCGCCGCCCGGCTCGGCCGCCCCATGGCCGGCTCGGCCGCCGCCGCCCCTGCGCGCCCAGCTCGGTCGCCCCTGGCCGGCTCGGCCGCCCCTGCGCGCCCTGCCCCGCCCCCTTGCCGGCTCGGCCGCCCCCTGCCCCGCGCCCGCGCCCAGCTCGACCGCCCCTGGCCGGCTCGGCCGCCCCTGCGCGCCCTGCCCCGCCCCCTAACCGGCTCGGCCGCCCCCTGCCCCGCGCCCAGCTCGGCCGCCCCTGGCCGGCTCGGCCGCCCCTGCGCGCCCTGCCCCGCCCCCTGGCCGGCTCGGCCGCCCCCTGCCCCACGCCCGCGCCCTGCCCAGCCGCCCCTGCCCCAGGCCGGTTCAACCGCCCCCTGGCCGGTTCAACCGCCCCCCCTTTTATTTTTTTATTATTTTATTTTATTTTATTTTCTTTCATTACTGTTATATATTTTATTTTAGGCAGGTTAATCATTGTTCATGTTATTGAAATAGGAAACTTAATTTAGAATTCCGTTACGCTAGTTAATTTATATAATCAATCGTTTATCCAGTTCAATGTTGATCAACTAAAAATGACTAGGTTTCCATTAGTGCATATAACTAAATTCTTTTGTTAGAACCAATTGTAACTAATCATTAGTGCATAAGCTTTAACCCCTGCGAGACCTTTCCCTGTTTCTTTCTAACCTTAACGAATGCGATGTCGAATGTCATACTTGATGCATATTTACTTTATTTGTCCCCTTGTGTGGTTGAAAGGGAAATGTGCCCTTGGGCCATTTCTAAGTATTTTGGTGATTGAGTGCCAACACATGTGCTTAATTGTGAATTTATGTACATGGATGAACAAGGTGCAAATCATGAGATAAAGGTATGTTTCTAAGCCTTAGTACATTGGTTTTGAATACTAATATATTTGTCTAAGTGTTAGAAACAGAAAGAAGAAGAAGAGAAAAGGGGAGAGAATGACTTGGCTGTGTGCAGCCAAGACTTAGCTCGGTCTGGAGCACCGGACTGTCCGGTGTGCACCGGACAGTGTCCGGTGCGCCAGGCCGACTCGGCGCGAACTGGCCGCTCTCGGGAATTCGCCGACGGCGTACGGCTAAAATTCACCGGACTGTCCGGTGTGCACCGGACTGTCCGGTGAGCCAACGGTCGGCCAGGGCCAACGGTCGGCCGCGCAATCCGCGCGGGACACGTGGCCGAGCCAACGGTCGGAAGACGGCACCGGACTGTCCGGTGTGCACCGGACTGTCCGGTGCGCCAACGGCTCGCAGATCTCCAACGGGCTGCAACGGTCGGCAGCGCCAGAAAAGGAAACAAATCGGGCACCGGACAGTGTCCGGTGTGCACCGGACTGTCCGGTGCCCCCGACGACAGAAGGCAAGGATGGCCTTCCGGATTTGCTCTCAACGGCTCCTAGCTGCCTTGGGGCTATAAAAGGAGCCCCTAGGCGCATGGAGGAGACACACAAGCAACCTTTGAGCATTCTTGATCATCCACACTCAGTCTCTGCGCATTTGATTGTCATTCTAAGTGTTTCGAGCTCTGTTCTAGTGAGAACTGTGTGATACTCTTGTGAGCTCGATTCTTGGCCGTGTGTGTGCGCTTTTGCTGTGGATTTGTGTGTGTTGCTTCCCTCCCTTACTCTGTGCTTTCTTTGTGATCATATACTTGTAAGGGCAAGAGACTCCAATTTGTGGAGATTCCTTGCAAACGGGATAGTGAAAGGAAAAGCAAAACACCGTGGTATTCAAGTGGGTCTTTGGACCGCTTGAGAGGGGTTGATTGCAACCCTCGTCCGTTGGGACGCCACAACGTGGAAGTAGGCAAGCATTGGCTTGGCCGAACCACGGGATAAACCACCGTGTCTCCTCTGTGCTTGATCTCTTGTGGTATTGTGTTTTGTTGAGAATTCACCTTAGCCACTTGGCAATAATCGTGCTAACGCTTAACAAGTTTTTGTGGCTTAAGTTGAAGTTTTTACAGGATCACCTATTCACCCCCCCCCTCTAGGTGCTCTCAATTGGTATCGGAGCCGTTCTCTTCACAAAGGGACTAACCGCCCGAAGAGATGGATCCTAAGGGGAAGGGTACAGTGATCAACGACAAAGAGAAGGAATCCTTCGTCAACGAGCCGAAGGACGATAAGCCTACCGATTCCGGCTCGGGCCAAAGACGGAAGGAAGGGAAGAAGAAGAAGACCAGGCGCATCAAGGAGATCGTCTACTACGACAGCGACGAGTCTACTTCTTCCCAAAAGGACGAGGACCACAACGACTACGAGAGGAGAAAACCGGTTAATTCGAACTTTTCTTTTGATTACTCTCGTATTCCACAAAGTTCACATTCTCATTTGCTCTCCATTCCACTCGGCAAGCCCCCACACTTTGATGGAGAGGACTACGGATTTTGGAGTCACAAAATGCGTAGTCACCTATTTTCTCTTCATCCTAGTATTTGGGAGATTGTGGAGAGTGGAATGCACTTTGATAGTTCGGATAGTCCCATGTTCATTAACGAACAAATTCATAAGAATGCACAAGCTACTACTGTTCTTCTAGCTTCCTTGTGCAGGGATGAATATCATAAGGTGAGCGGCTTGGATAACGCCAAGCAAATCTGGGACACCCTCAAGATTTCTCATGAGGGGAACGACGTCACCTTACTCACCAAGATGGAGTTGGTGGAGGGCGAGCTTGGACGGTTCGCAATGATAAGGGGCGAGGAGCCGACGCAAACATACAATCGGCTCAAGACCCTTATCAACAAGATAAGAAGCTACGGGAGCACGCGATGGACGGATCACGACGTCGTCCGCCTAATGCTAAGGTCATTTACCGTTCTTGATCCTCACTTGGTGAACAATATACGTGAAAATCCCAGGTACACCAAGATGTCGCCCGAAGAAGTTCTTGGGAAATTTGTTAGCGGGCGAATGATGATCAAGGAGGCGAGGTATGTGGACGACGCCTTGAATGGTCCAATCAACGAGCCGCAACCCCTTGCTCTCAAGGCAACACGAAGCAAGGAGGCGCTACCTAGCAAGGTGGCACAGATTGAGGCGGCTGGTCTTAATGATGAAGAGATGGCTCTCATCATCAAAAGATTCAAGACGGTGCTTAAAGGTCACAAGGGACAACCAAGCAAGACCAAAGCCAAGGGGAAGCGCTCATGCTTCAAATGCGGTAAGCTTGGTCATTTCATTGCTAACTGTCCCGATAATGAAAGTGACCAGGAAAAGGGGAACAAAAGAGAGAAGAAGAAGCAATACAAGAAGGCAAAGGGCGAGGCGCATCTAGGAAAGGAGTGGGACTCGGATTGCTCCTCCTCCGACTCCGACAACGAAGGACTCGCCGCCACTGCCTTCAACAAATCGGCTCTCTTCCCCAACGAGCGTCTCACTTGTCTTATGGCAAGGGAGAAGAAGGTGAGTACTCAAGACTCCACTTATGCTTCTTCTAGTGATAGTGAGTCTAGTGATGATGACATAGATTATTCATGCTTGTTCAAGGGCTTAGATAGATCTAAGATAGATAAAATCAATGAATTGATTGATGCATTGAATGAAAAGGATAGGCTTTTAGAAAAGCAGGAGGATTTATTGTATGATGAACATGATAAATTTGTAGAGGCACAAAAATCATATGCTTTAGAAGTAAAAAGAAATGAAATGCTTTCTTATGAACTATCTACTTGTCATGAAACCATTTCTACTTTACAAGGTGTTAATAGTGATTTAAGTGCTAAACTTGAAGTAGCTAGTAAATCAAATTCCTGTGTTACAATTTGCACTAGGTGTAAGGATTTTGATGTTAATGCCTGTAGTGAACACTTAGTTTCAATTTCCAAACTAAGTAATGAATTGGCTAGTCTTAATGCACAACTTAAGACTAGCAAAAGTGAATTTGACAAGTTAAAATTTGCAAGGGATGCCTACACGGTTGGTAGACACCCCTCAATTAAGGATGGTCTTGGCTTCAAGAGAGAGGCCAAGAACTTAACAAGTCATAAGGCTCCCATCTTCGTCAAGGAGAAAGGGAAGGCCCCTATGGCTAGTAATGCTAAAAAGAACCATGCTTTTATGTATTATGATAGGAGAAATGCTAGAAATGCTTATAATGATTTTGATTCACATGTTTATGATTCTCATGCCATGATTGCCTCTAGCTCTTCTTATAAGCATGATAGGGATATGTGTAGAAGAAATGTTGCACATATGCCTAGGAGAGATATTGCTCATGTACCTAGAAAGAATGTTATTCATGCTCCTAGGATAGTAGTGAATGAACCTTCTACCATTTATTATACTTGTAATGCTCCCTTTGCTATTTGTAGAAAGGGTAAGAAGGTAGTTGCTAGGAAATTAGGGGCTAGATGCAAGGGAGATAAATCTTGCATTTGGGTCCCTAAGGACATTTGTGCTAACCTTGCAGGACCCAACATGAGTTGGGTACCTAAGACCCAAGCCTAAATTTGCCTTGCAGGTTTATGCATCCGGGGGTTCAAGCTGGATTATCGACAGCGGATGCACAAACCATATGACGGGGGAGAAGAAGATGTTCACCTCCTACGTCAAGAATAAGGATTCCCAAGATTCAATTATATTCGGTGATGGGAATCAAGGCAAGGTAAAAGGGTTAGGTAAAATTGCAATTTCTAATGAGCATTCTATCTCAAATGTATTCTTAGTGGAGAGTCTTGGATATAATTTGCTATCTGTTAGTCAATTATGTCAAATGGGATATAATTGTTTATTTACAAATGTAGATGTGTCTGTCTTTAGAAGATGTGATGGTTCACTAGCTTTTAAGGGTGTACTAGACGGCAAGCTTTATTTAGTTGATTTTGCAAAAGAAGAGGCCGGTCTAGATGCATGCTTAATGGCTAAGACTTGCATGGGCTGGCTGTGGCATCGCCGCTTAGCACATGTGGGGATGAAGAACCTCCACAAGCTTCTAAAGGGAGAACACGTGATAGGTCTAACAAATGTTTATTTCGAAAAAGATAGACCTTGTGCAGCTTGTCAGGCAGGTAAACAGGTGGGAGGAGCACATCACAGCAAGAATGTGATGAGCACATCAAGACCTCTGGAGCTGCTGCATATGGACCTCTTCGGACCCGTCGCCTATCTAAGCATAGGAGGAAGTAAGTATGGTTTAGTTATTGTTGATGACTTTTCCCGCTTCACTTGGGTGTTCTTTTTGCAGGATAAGTCTGAAACCCAAGGGACCCTCAAGCGCTTCCTCAGGAGAGCTCAAAATGAGTTTGAGCTCAAGGTGAAGAAGATAAGGAGCGACAACGGGTCCGAGTTCAAGAACCTTCAAGTAGAGGAGTTTCTTGAGGAGGAAGGGATCAAGCACGAGTTCTCCGCTCCCTACACACCACAGCAAAATGGTGTGGTAGAGAGGAAGAACAGGACGCTAATCGATATGGCGAGGACGATGCTTGGAGAATTCAGGACCCCCGAGTGCTTTTGGTCGGAAGCCGTTAACACGGCTTGCCACGCCATCAACAGGGTCTACCTTCACCGCCTCCTCAAGAAGACGTCATATGAGCTACTAACCGGTAACAAACCCAATGTATCTTACTTTCGTGTTTTTGGGAGCAAGTGCTACATTCTAGTGAAGAAGGGTAGAAATTCTAAGTTTGCTCCCAAAGCTGTAGAAGGGTTTTTATTAGGTTATGATTCAAATACAAAGGCGTATAGAGTCTTCAACAAATCATCGGGTTTGGTTGAAGTCTCTAGCGACGTTGTATTTGATGAGACTAATGGCTCTCCAAGAGAGCAATTTGTTGATTGTGATGATGTAGATGAAGAAGATGTTCCGACGGCCGCTATACGAACCATGGCGATTGGAGACGTTCGGCCACAGGAACAAGATGAACGAGATCAACCTTCTTCCTCAACAACGGTGCATCCCCCAACTCAAGACGATGAACAGGTTCATCAAAAGGAGGCGTGTGATCAAGGGGGAGCACAAAATGATCATGTGATGGAGGAAGAAGCGCAACCGGCACCTCCAACCCAAGTTCGAGCGATGATTCAAAGGGATCATCCCGTCGACCAAATTCTGGGTGACATTAGCAAGGGAGTAACTACTCGGTCTCGACTAGTTAATTTTTGTGAACATTACTCTTTTGTCTCCTCTATTGAGCCTTTCAGGGTAGAGGAGGCCTTGCTAGATCCGGACTGGGTGTTGGCCATGCAGGAGGAACTTAACAACTTCAAGCGCAATGAAGTTTGGACGCTGGTGCCTCGTCCCAAGCAAAATGTTGTGGGAACCAAGTGGGTTTTTCGCAACAAACAGGACGAGCACGGGGTGGTGACGAGGAACAAGGCTCGACTTGTGGCAAAAGGTTATGCCCAAGTCGCAGGTTTGGACTTTGAGGAGACTTTTGCTCCTGTGGCTAGGCTAGAGTCCATTCGTATCTTGCTAGCATATGCCGCTCACCATTCTTTCAGGTTGTACCAAATGGATGTGAAGAGCGCTTTCCTCAATGGGCCAATAAAAGAAGAGGTGTACGTGGAGCAACCCCCTGGCTTCGAGGATGAGCGGTACCCCGACCACGTATGTAAGCTCTCTAAGGCGCTCTATGGACTTAAGCAAGCCCCAAGAGCATGGTATGAATGCCTTAGAGATTTCTTAATTGCTAATGCTTTCAAGGTTGGGAAAGCCGATCCAACTCTTTTCACTAAGACTTGTGATGGTGATTTGTTTGTGTGCCAAATTTATGTCGATGACATAATATTTGGTTCTACTAACCAAAAGTCTTGTGAAGAGTTTAGCAGGGTGATGACGCAGAAATTCGAGATGTCGATGATGGGCGAGTTGAACTACTTCCTTGGGTTCCAAGTGAAGCAACTCAAGGACGGCACCTTCATCTCCCAAACGAAGTACACGCAAGATCTGCTAAAGCGGTTTGGGATGAAGGACGCCAAGCCCGCAAAGACTCCGATGGGAACCAACGGACACACCGACCTCAACAAAGGAGGTAAGTCCGTTGATCAAAAAGCATACCGGTCAATGATAGGGTCTTTACTTTATTTATGTGCTAGTAGACCGGATATTATGCTTAGCGTATGCATGTGTGCTAGATTTCAATCCGATCCTAAGGAGTGTCACTTGGTGGCGGTGAAGCGAATTCTTAGATATTTAGTCGCTACGCCTTGCTTCGGGATCTGGTATCCAAAGGGGTCTAACTTTGACTTGATTGGGTACTCAGATTCCGACTATGCTGGATGTAAGGTCGATAGGAAGAGTACATCAGGGACGTGCCAATTCTTAGGAAGGTCCCTGGTGTCATGGAACTCTAAGAAACAAACCTCCGTTGCCCTATCCACCGCTGAGGCCGAGTATGTTGCCGCAGGTCAGTGTTGCGCGCAACTACTTTGGATGAGGCAAACCCTCAGGGACTTTGGCTACAATCTGAGCAAAGTCCCACTCCTATGTGATAATGAGAGTGCTATCCGAATAGCGGAAAATCCTGTTGAGCACAGCCGCACAAAGCACATTGACATCCGGCATCACTTTTTGAGAGACCACCAGCAAAAGGGAGATATCGAAGTGTTTTATGTTAGCACCGAGAACCAGCTAGCCGATATCTTCACCAAGCCTTTAGATGAGAAGACCTTTTGCAGGCTGCGTAGTGAGCTAAATGTCTTAGATTCGCGGAACTTGGATTGAATTGTAGCATACATGTATTCATGCTTTTGATCATGTTCCTTTTTGCATTTTGTTGCTTATTATGGTGCTCAAGTTGTACAAACACTCCCTGGACCTCACAAGTCCGTTGCAAAGTGATGCACATGTTTAGGGGGAGATGTGGTACAACTTGATCCCTTGAGACTAACCATATGCTTGAGTTTGTTTGATTTAGTCTTAATGGAGAATTGAAAGGGAGAAGGTGGACTTGGACCATGCAAGACTTCCACTGCACTCCGATGAGGGGTAACTTACTCCAAGTCCATATCATTAACTCTTCTTGCCATTTGCTCTTAAGTGAAGATTTTGGTGAGGCAATGGGGTTAAAGGGCCAAGATTGATCCCGTTTTGGTGCTTGATGCCAAAGGGGGAGAAAATAAAGGCCAAAGCAATAAATGGATCAGCTACCACTTGAGAGATTTTGAAAATAGTAGAATAGAGTTTGTTTGTTTGTCAAAATTCTTATGTTGTCTCTCTTGTCAAAAGTTGGCTTCTTGTGGGGAGAAGTATTGATTATGGGAAAAAGGGGGAGTTTTTGAAATCTTTGATCAATCTCTTTTGAAATGACTCTCTTTATGCTTAAACATGTGTGTTTAACTTAGAGATAGAGATTTGAGTTTGATTTGCAAAAACAAACCAAGTGGTGGCAAAGGATGATCCATATATGCCAAAATTTGAATAAAACTTAAATTTATTTTATTTGAAGTGAGTTTGCACTTGTTCTAGTTGCTTTATGTAGTGTTGGCATAAATCACCAAAAAGGGGGAGATTGAAAGGGAAATGTGCCCTTGGGCCATTTCTAAGTATTTTGGTGATTGAGTGCCAACACATGTGCTTAATTGTGAATTTATGTACATGGATGAACAAGGTGCAAATCATGAGATAAAGGTATGTTTCTAAGCCTTAGTACATTGGTTTTGAATACTAATATATTTGTCTAAGTGTTAGAAACAGAAAGAAGAAGAAGAGAAAAGGGGAGAGAATGACTTGGCTGTGTGCATCCAAGACTTAGCTCGGTCTGGAGCACCGGACTGTCCGGTGTGCACCGGACAGTGTCCGGTGCGCCAGGCCGACTCGGCGCGAACTGGCCGCTCTCGGGAATTCGCCGACGGCGTACGGCTAAAATTCACCGGACTGTCCGGTGTGCACCGGACTGTCCGGTGAGCCAACGGTCGGCCAGGGCCAACGGTCGGCCGCGCAATCCGCGCGGGACACGTGGCCGAGCCAACGGTCGGAAGACGGCACCGGACTGTCCGGTGTGCACCGGACTGTCCGGTGCGCCAACGGCTCGCAGATCTCCAACGGGCTGCAACGGTCGGCAGCGCCAGAAAAGGAAACAAATCGGGCACCGGACAGTGTCCGGTGTGCACCGGACTGTCCGGTGCCCCCGACGACAGAAGGCAAGGATGGCCTTCCGGATTTGCTCTCAACGGCTCCTAGCTGCCTTGGGGCTATAAAAGGAGCCCCTAGGCGCATGGAGGAGACACACAAGCAACCTTTGAGCATTCTTGATCATCCACACTCAGTCTCTGCGCATTTGATTGTCATTCTAAGTGTTTCGAGCTCTGTTCTAGTGAGAACTGTGTGATACTCTTGTGAGCTCGATTCTTGGCCGTGTGTGTGCGCTTTTGCTGTGGATTTGTGTGTGTTGCTTCCCTCCCTTACTCTGTGCTTTCTTTGTGATCATATACTTGTAAGGGCAAGAGACTCCAATTTGTGGAGATTCCTTGCAAACGGGATAGTGAAAGGAAAAGCAAAACACCGTGGTATTCAAGTGGGTCTTTGGACCGCTTGAGAGGGGTTGATTGCAACCCTCGTCCGTTGGGACGCCACAACGTGGAAGTAGGCAAGCATTGGCTTGGCCGAACCACGGGATAAACCACCGTGTCTCCTCTGTGCTTGATCTCTTGTGGTATTGTGTTTTGTTGAGAATTCACCTTAGCCACTTGGCAATAATCGTGCTAACGCTTAACAAGTTTTTGTGGCTTAAGTTGAAGTTTTTACAGGATCACCTATTCACCCCCCCCCTCTAGGTGCTCTCAGTGGTGTACTGTTTGTTTCCTAATTTGAATGGATGTATGTATGTATGCTTGCAATCGCATAGAGAACGATCCGGTCGAAGAGCCCGAGGAACTCGCAGGAGAAGCCCCTGAGCAGCAGTCGGTTGGTGGAGGCAAGTGTCCCTTGACCTAATTCTGTCCTAATCATGCTTTAATTCACCTCCTGCATTACACATTTATACTTAAGGATTGACTAGCTTTTGTTATCCATGTCCTTGTTTACCTATTTGGGTCGGATTATTATTGTTTAGCTTCATGCTATTGCTCAAACTCTAATCAATGAACATGATGAGATTATATATGATACGCTGTTTTCCCTTCTCTTATTATGATGTTGTACTTGTGGTCTTCAAGGGGGCTCGAGCGGTTTCTCGAGTGCCTCTCCGTAAGGACCTGTTCTATGGATGACCGCCCGGGAAAATAGTGCAACCATGAGGGTGGAGTGGGACGCCCTTAGCTGAATAATTAGAGGAACCGGGGTGTAGTTCGCTTAGCCGTTGTGCCGTCAATGGGGCTCGGTGTATGCGGCTCGCTCTGCCAAGGTTGATTTGTCCCTTGGGGAGGAGTGCGGTACATTTAGGAAACCTAACGGGCGGCTACAGCCCCGGGGAAATCTTTGTAAAGGCTACGTAGTGAGACCCTGCCTATTAACCTTGGTAGTGTTTAAGGGTTTGATCGGCCCGAGGCAAGAGGGAATCACGGCTTGTGGGTAAAGTGCACAACCTCTGCAGAGTGTTTGAAAACTGATATATCAGCCGTGCTCGCGGTTATGAGCGGCCAAGGGAGCTCCAGTGATTAGTGGTACTTGATCAGAGATACTTTGGTATAGGTGGCTATGAGATCGATGGTTTTGGTTATGACTATGGTGCTGGTAAGTGGTATTCTTTCCGTTTGGAAAGGGTACATCGGGCTAATAACTTGGGTTAAAGCTAAAACCTGGCTTTCTATTAGTAAATAATAATCTGACCAACTAAAAGCAACTGCTTGACTTACCCCCACATAAAGCTAGTCCACTGTAGCCAAACAGGATACTTGCTGAGTATGTTGATGTGTACTCACTCTTGCTCTACACACCAAACCCCCCACAGGTTGTCAGCATTGCAACCACTGCTCGGGAGAAGATGAAGCTGTGGAAGGAGACTTCCAGGAGTTCCAAGACTACGACGAGTTCTAGGTGTGGGTTAGCGGCAACCCCCAGTCGGCTGCCTGTGAAGGCCGCGGTTATCTACGTTTCTTTTCCGCACTTTGATTTATTGTAAGGACTATGTGGACGTCTCAGACGTATGATGTAATCGACTATTATTTCCCTTTTAATACTATTTTGAGCACTGTGTGATGATGTCCATGTTATGTAACTGCTATGTACGTGAATAACTGATCCTGGCACGTACATGGTCCGCATTCGGTTTACCTTCTAAAACCGGGTGTGACAACAGGATATAGAATGAGCTCCCCCTAAATGTGTGCATCAAGTACTCGAATTACTTGTAACATGCACTTGATTTAATTAAGATTCTTAGAGGGGGTTCATCATATATCTTGGTCAGGGCATAATAAATTTGCAACAATTGAAATCATGCTAGAGAACACATATCGTTCCCCAAAAGAACTAATCCATGGGGTGACTTGTGGAAATTATTTGATCATTTCCTTGGAACCACTCATCCTCATTTGATGTTCTTCTTTCACCAAGGTGTGAGACTACACAACATGAACTTGAAAGAAATCATTAGTCTCACAAGATATAGGCTAAACTCTCCCTCAATTTGTGCATGCAAGAGTACACAAAGTACCCTTATGCACATCAACAATACGAGGTTAAAGGAGATGTTTGCACTATATCTTGGTTTAACATAACATGCTTTACATAGATGATGAAAATTAAACCAATTGAAAGTTTAAGAACTGAAAGTATATCAATTGAAATTCTGAAGGGTAAAACATGCTAATATGAACCTCAAACCTCATAATGAAGGATATCATATAAATATGTCACTACATCTTCATTATTTGGTTGACAAAAAGTGTAACTCCCTTCTTGAATCACTGTGATTTCTTTTCTCTTTATGATTTCATCCAACCAGGTGATCTTGAACTTCATTCATCTTGGCTTGGTTCAATCATACTTGATATGAGGCCCACTGAAACTCAATGATTGAAACAACCAAGACTCTTATATCCGTAGATTTTGAATCCATCTTGAAAGCACTTGGAAAGCCCTTATTGAAACACTTGGCCTCTTATCAACTTCATCTTACTTTAGTTGAATAGTATCCTTTAAGCTTGTGATTTATCCAATTTAAAACAAGCACCATCTCTTAACATAGATTTTCTATGGATAAACTCAACACAAGAGATGGCATTAGTAGCACAAGCACTAGTTTCTTATTTAGCAACCCTTTATATGTGGAAGACAAGCGTGTTGCTAAAATAGAGAAACATTAAAATATGGACTAAATTTTATTGAACCCTCATGCACAATATATTTTGAATGACATGGATAATATGCATGGTTATTCAATGAAGTCTAAAGGGATGACTTAATCCATATTATGGTGAGTGTCTAATATAGAAGAATCAAATCCAAATTAACTAGATAGAGAATACGTCACATAATTTTGGATTGTTCACCATATGATAATATTCATTCAACTTCCAATTAGACCTTTATTTCATAATCAACAACTGATGTATATCCTCAAGTGCTTCTTTTTCCTTAGTGGCTACACAAGTCACAAAAAGATAAGATTTGAAAATAATATGCACTTGAGATTCAGTTGTTACCGCCCTAGCTACTATCTCCAAAGATGATTTATACATTCATTATCGAGCACCCAACTTGATCCATTGAAGGAGTGATCCTGCAAAACAAGTTTAAGCTTCATAACTTGGTACCCAATTTGAATTGGGTCCTTTAAGATTAGTAGTAAGAGCCTTGAGTACCCACACAATCCTTATTGTGGCCTTTCTCTTTGTGTAGGCAACCACATATACTTGACAACCATCTTACATGGTTTCAAGTCAATATTTAATCACATAGATAAAAACTAGAGTTAAGAATAGGAGCCTTTTCTCTTTTTATTAATACATCGTTGTGTTGCCTTCTTGATGATGAACCTACCTTGACTTTGGGTGCACCTAGCTTATCAAGGTTAGTCACACAAGCATTCATATCATAAAGACAAGTTATGCATGGAATTTACAACTCATCAGTGATCCAATTCAATGTGAAGCATATGGATATCGATTGAAGTAGATTTCTAAGATATTAAAATATGGGTTTCCAAAATTTAGAGAGTATGGATCACTAATTGTACCTTTTACAGTTTAAAAATCATATCCATGTTAGTGCATATGTATGTGATGAATATCTACAAAAAGATTCTTATGCACTTTTAGAATTAACGATAAGGGAATTTTAAACTGCATCAAGAGTAGCTATATAGAAAACAAAGATTACAATCCATATGAATGAGATACAAATTTACCATTTTGGATTGTCTTAGTATAGCTTACTCAAGTGAAACTTATTCTCTATGACACAAGATATATAATGTTCTCCCACTAGATATGTGCATCAAGTATTTGAATGACTTGCCACATGCACTTTCAATTCAGTTAAGAGTCTCATGAGGAGTACATTACATATATTGGTCAAGGCATGACAAATTTGCAATGAATTAACTTATGCCTAAGAATACTTACCACCATATAGAATGTATCATTTGTTATATCAATTGAAAGATCTTACTATATGAGATGGTGTCATCTAAGTATTCTTCTTTTCTTCAATTGTGGAAACTTCATTCTTTAGCTTGTTATCTCTTTTCCTTTTAAAACTATTTGAAAAAGCACTTTGAAAAAGAGATATTAGTGGTACAAGGAAGTATTTAATGAATGATGATATTTATATATGAATGGCAAACAAATCATCATTTATGAGGCATAAAGGCATAAATTAAATTCCTTTTAAGTTAATGCACATGGAGGAGTGAATTAACAATATACACCAAGTTACAAATTTAAGACAATAGGAATTTAACCTTTATATTGACATTTCTTTCCATAGAATAGATTATTACCAATTGAAAGAATGTCACTTGAAAGGAACTATTATTGATCACATACCAAATGAAACAATTAGTTCCATACCTTTGCCTTGAGCATTCCTAATCTTTTTTTAGGTGAAGATTAACCTTTAATACTTGTGATTTTATCAATTGAAAGAGCACAATCTCTACTTATGAATTTCATGAAATAGCTTAAACGAGATTGCATTAGAAACACAAACAATAGTTTCCTATTTAGCAACCTCTAGTATATGAATAACAAGAAGGTTACTAAAATAACGAAATCTCATGATATGAACTAAATTACCCTTACAAGCATCATGCATAACACCGATTTAAACAACGTGAAAATAGCATGATTATTTAATTAAGTTTACATGGCAAGTTTAATTCATAAGATGGGGAGTGATTAATGTAGAAGACTCAAAATCAATTTAAACAAGAGGGAATACATCACATAGTATTGGATTGATCTTCTTTGAATGTTGAATGACACGTTCCATTTGAGAAACACATTCTCATATTGTGAGACTACATAAACACTTAGATAGAAACATTAGTCTCACAACTCTAGTCATATAGAGAATTCCCCTTTTGGTAAGTGCTTTAAGAATTTGAATTTCTTACTTAGCACTCTTTTCATTTAAGAGCATGGGATAATCCTCTTTATGTCTAGGTCATGGATATAATACGATAATTAATTTGAAATATGCCATAAGATACATACAACTAATTTTAAAGCATGTATATTGTCATAATATAAAAATATAAACTTGCAATCTACCATATGATTGGAACTTTTCAAAGACAAGGTAAAATATTTTAAGTTCATTCTCAAGTGCTTCATTTTCCTATGTGGCTACAAAAGACACAAAGGAATATACTAATTAAAAACAATATGCACTTAAAATTTAATTGTTACCATCCTTTGGATATCACTTGGTTGTAGGCCTTTTGCTTGATTCCCACAAAGGTTAATCCTTATTCCCGACAACACAAGTTTCTTGCTAGAGATGAATATGAATTAGTGATATAACAACTCAATTCATCTTTGGGTCAATCTTAAAGGATAGACAATGTAAGATTGATAGCTTGAGATAAGAATTGAGTTAAACTGCTCAAGCACCCCAAAGCTTCATATCATCTCTAGGTACCTGCAAAACTTATTAAATATATTTTGGTACCCATCTCATGATGGGTCCATCAAGGTTAGCTAATAAGTACTTAGGCATCCAAATGGCCTTTGTGCTAGTTTTAGGTGAACTAATTACCTTTCTAGCACAAGTGTCATTTTTGGGTCTCCTAAGCGAATATGAATGAATTGACATGGTAGACTTAGGATACTTACTCATGGGACAATCCTTGCAAAGGTGTCCCTTTCTTCGGCAAGTGTAGCAAATATGATTTTTAATTTTGCAAGATTCCTTCTTACCTTGCTTCTTGTTTGCTACGTGGTTAGTGAGCCTCTTTCTTTCTAAAGTTAAGCCACTATCTTTTATGTAGGGACATGACTTAATCTCATGTCCCTTCTCATGACATTGATAACACTTTCTAGTGCATCTTCTCTTATTTGGAAGAGTGGCTTGTTTGTTACCTTGTGTGGAGCATATGGAGGCATGGTTGAGGCACTTGTCATGAGCTTTGGCTTTCTTCTCTTGATGCTTGCTCATGCCTTTCTTAGGGAACTTAGCATTCTTTTGAAGGGGCTTTGTGCATGCTAAGGTTTTTTCCCTTTCTCAAGCTTCTTCACCATGTTATCACGGTTATCATGAGAAGGTTGAGCATGACTTTCCCTTCAAAAAAGTTAAGCTCCTTCTTAGCCTTCCAACTTCTTTCTTTAGCTCTTTATTTTCTTGTGTGATAGAAATATCACTAATTCCTGAAATTTCTAGCTCAATGGAAGATTGGCTTGCTTGATAACAACAATTGTTAGCACATGGTAATATAGTTTTTATTTGAGTACATGTGCACATGTGAGGTTGGTATGATTTCAAATTAGTTAACACAACCTCATGAGCCATTTCTAACATGATATGTGAATCCATAAATTTATTATGAGAGCACACAAGCATATCATGTTTTTCTTGCAAAGCTAGATTTTCAATATTTAGCTTTTCTATTGTGTTCTTGAGCATAGCATTTTTATTTTCCAATTTTGCAATATATGATGAATGATTAACAACTTTAATTTACTCAATTGAAATGTGTTCATACCTTTGGACCAAATCATCATGAGAGCACTTTAGCATCTCATGCTCTTTGGTCAACTTCTCTAAGTCTTCGATTTTTCTGATGAGGAAGTCTTCTTGCTTATGAAGCATTTCTTTTTGTTCTTCTGCTCTTTTCATGAGTTTGAGCAAGCTCATCCGATGTTTTTTGCTTAGCTGAGCAAAGAATTGTTGAAGATCATCCTCATCTTCACTATCACTTTCTTGCTCCTCCTCATCCTCACTTTCGCTTTCACTGTCACTCCCATTAGCAATAAAGCACATATGAGAAGTGGATTTGAAAGACGAACCTTGTGAAGAGGTGGATTCATCGTTTGGTCTCCATCGATCACTATCTTCTTCAATTTTGTTCTTCGCCTCATCTTCCTTCATTTTGAGGAACATCCTTTCGGGCGATTCTCATGGCAAGATCTATTGCCCTAGGATCAACATCTGCACCAAAAGATAAAGTCGAGGCAACCTCAACTTTTTCAAGCTTAGGACAACTTTCGTTTCTTAGTCCCCCCGACATGATCTTTTCCTCACGTAGTTAAGCGTTAGAACGAGGATTAGGCTCTGATACCAATTGAAAGTTGCCTAGAGGGGGGTGAATAGACAAGTTAAAACTTTTTCAACAAAAACTAGAAGCAAACTGGGTAAAACTGAATTGATCTCGAAACTCACCTAGTTAACTTTGGAAATGAGATGTTCTAAATGATCCACAGGGTTCAAAGTAGTAGATCTGAGAAGGACACTTCTCAAAATCCACACACTAAAAATATATAAACAAATCTTTCACGGAAAGGTGAGAGAACGAAGAACACAAACAAGAGACACAAGATTTATCCCGAGGTTCGGTCACACCACTAAGGTGCCCTACTTCCTCGTTGAGGCGCCCACAAAGAGCCGGGTCTCTTTCAACCCTAATCCTCCCATTGCCGACCACAAAGGTCAAGCCCACACACTAATCTTTGCTCAAACGAGCGGGTAATATAAACTTTCTCGTGGTCTTCCACAAGATATGGAGACTCACAAGAGACACCTAGTTGTCTAGGAGCTAGAAGCTCCAAGAGTAATGAATCCACAAAGAACTCGATGTAGTACCAAAGCTCGAATGAAGAAGACCAAGAGAGATTTGGAGACGAAGCACAAAAACCGCAGCACTCAAACTCACTCAAAGATTTCTCTCCAAAGATTTGAAATGGGAGAGGCAAGAGGTGTGTGAGAGAGAGTGGGAGGTGTTTCTCAGGTTAGAAATGGAGTTTTCTGCGTGCTCTACTATGGGGAAGAGTGTGGGAGGTGTATATAAAGGTGCCCCCAAAAGCTAGTGGTCGTTGGGGAAATCTGACTGAAAAACGGTTGAACCGGTTCTAAAACCGGTTATACCGGATTCCACCAGTGGGTTTTCGGTTCACTGGCAGACTCAGCCGGAGACTGGACCGGCTGCAAATCCGGTTGAGCCGGTCCAAAATTCGGTTGAACCGGTTGCAAATCTGGTTGAGCCGGGCCAAAATTCAGTTAAACCGGTTTGCAAATCTGGTTGAGCCGGGCCAAAATTTGGTTGAACCGGTTTTTTCCAAAAATCTGCACATGCCTTTTTCTGACAGGACTGACTGGTAGACTGGCAGGTCAGACAGTGACAGAGGAGAACAGTGCAGAAACCGGTTGAACTGGTTTTAATTCCAGTTGAACTGATTTTTGAAATTGTTGCACAGATTTTGAGAAAACTGAAGTGAAACAAGGGTAAAATGGAAGTTTTAGATCAAGGATTTTGAGCTTTAGTACCAACACCAACCTTCTTTATGGATCCCCCTTTATAGTACGACGATTCCTATACTCAAGTTAGATAAAATATAATTAATAAACTCCTTGAGTCATTGGTGTCTCAAGTGTGATTTCTCCATGGTGTTGCTTCATAAGGATCACAAACATCTTTGTCTCACCTTTTGAAGCAAACACAAATCGAGCCTGTGACTTGTGCCATTTCACCATATATGAGTTCAAATCATGGCTTCAAGTCACCTTACTGACGCATCAACATGTTATAACTCTTCATAGCTGATTAGTTCATCGACTTAGTGCAAGTATTCTCTTCTTCACCTTAGCCATGGTACCTCGGTCTACAAGCCATCGCTTGGCCTTCACCTTCGCTTAGTTCCTCGAAGCCCTTTCCTTGCTATCTTCACCCTATCAAACCATTCTTGAGTCACATCCTATTGAGCATCCATTGAGAGAATCATTTCTTCAATATTGTGAACCTTGCTTGAATGTCATCTAGATATAACTGCTAAGATCAATCAAGCTCTAGTTTGATTCTCATATATTCATATATGGACTAATAGTAATATGGTCAAGCCAATTCACGGTTCCTCATATCTTATTCACTTTGGCTTGACCAATCCTCTTAATCACTTCAACCTCTATTATGATCATATTTATGCATAGTGATTTCTCAGGTCTTGTCCATATATTCAAACCAATATAGAGATCATATTATATCCATTTGCATTGTCTCACTGGTTATTTAACCTTGTGTTGAACCTTTGTTCACTGTCATTATACACTATTCAAGTATGTTCATCATACTGAATTTCCTGTTCAACACTTAGCAAACTTGTTAGTCCTTTAAATGTGTTGTCATCCAAATCACCAAAACTCACAAAAGGGATGAATGCACTTTCATATTCATTATGATCAATTATTTTAATTGGGAATGGTATTTACTTATACCTAATAATTGCTAATAAAATTTTGATCAAAAAAGTTCAAAATAAATGCTAAACCTTAATCATTATGCTTGGTTAATCTTACACTACAATTTTTCCCACAATTGATGGACTATGACCATATGAGAGCTCACCTTGAAATAATCACACGAGGTCAAGGACAAGTACCACCAAGTTGAGGAGCATGAAGGATGCTACGATGAATTTGGAGAGGTCTAGGCCATCGTCTTTCAGTCAAATATGGTTGTGGAGGATCTTCGTCGTCATATGGTGTATTTTATCTAGTTTATTTGTACAGAGCTTGTGAAAGGAAAATAGGGTCAAACCTTTTTTCTAAATGATTTTGGTGGTTGAATTGCCCAATACAAATTATTGGACTAACTAGTTTGCTCTAGATTATGGGTTCTGCAGGTGCCAAAGGTTCAACACAAACCAATAAAAAGTCCAAGAAAGGGTTCAAATAAAAAGAGCAAAAGACAACCGAAGGCTGCCCTGGTCTGGCGCACCGGACTGTCCGGTGCACCACCGGACAGTGTCCGGTGCACCAGGGAGATCCTCTCTGAACTGCTCAGCTTCAAGAATTTGGGAAGCCACTCCGCTATAATTCACCGGACTGTCCGGTGTAACACCGGACTGTCCGGTGTGCCAGCGGAGCAATGGCTATCTGCGCCAACGGTCGTCTGCAAAAGTATACAGTGAACAGTGAACAGTGCAACTGCGCGTGCAGAAGTCAGAGCAGGCGCAGAAGGCGCACCGGACAGTGAACAGTGACTGTCCGGTGCACCACCGGACTGTCCGGTGGCCCCACATGTCAGAGCTCCAACGGTCGAACCCTAACAGTTGGGTGATGTGGCTGGCGCACCGGACTGTGTCCGGTGGCGCACCGGACTGTCCGGTGCGCCATACGACAGCAGCCATCCCCAACGGCCACTTTGGTGGTTGGGGCTAAAAATACCCCCAACCACCAACACTTCAAGGCATCCAAGTTTTCAGCCAACACATTCAATACAAGAGCTATAACATCCAATTCAAGACATAGTTAGAGTGAATCAAAAATCTCTCCAAGTCCCAATTCCACTCAAAGCAATAGTGACTAGAAGAGAGAGTTTTGCCATGTTCATTTGAGCTCTTGCACTTGGATCGCTTTTCTTCTTCCCCATTCTTGTTCCCGCAACATTTGTAATCAAAGCAACAGACACTAATTGTGTGGTGGTCCTTGTGGGGACTAAGTGTCCTATTTGATTGAGAAGAGAAGCTCACTCGGTCTAGGTGACCGTTTGAGAGAGGGAAAGGGTTGAAAGAGACCCGGTCTTTGTGACCACCTCAACAGGGAGTAGGTTTGCAAGAACCGAACCTCGGTAAAACAAATCACCGTGTCATCCGTTCTTATTTGCTTGTGATTTGTTTTCGCCCTCTCTTTCGAACTCGATTATATTACTAACGCTAACCCCAGCTTGTAGTTGTGCTTAAAGTTTATAAATTTCAGATTCCGTCTATTCACCCCCCCTCTAGGCGACTTTCAGCTTGTTTTGATTAATACATATGTGACATTGATTTATTTACCTTGAGTCATTATATGTGTGAGATTTGATCGTGACATACATTTAAAATTTATCTGGATTTGTCCTTAAATCCGGGATGCGACAATTTTATGTTCCATTTTATTTACCTTTATGTCAATATATACACTACACGACGGTTGATCTTTAGCGACCCTTATTTGGGACCAACGGTTGGTCGCTAAAAGTTATGGACCGACGGTTGGTCGCTAAATGCGTTTATAGCGACAGTCTGTGGGTCGCTAAAAGTCTAGAAATTTAACGACTTATGGTCGGTCGCTAGAGTTAAGTGTGTGACTGATG
Source organism: Zea luxurians (assembly GCA_029449295.1). Lineage (NCBI taxonomy): Eukaryota > Viridiplantae > Streptophyta > Magnoliopsida > Poales > Poaceae > Zea > Zea luxurians. Next base: position 6,350,360 of record JAOPSE010000119.1, read on the forward strand.
GTGGGTCGCTATAGGGGTACGTCAGTGTGTTCCACTTATTAAAACATCAACACCCCTCAACCCTAGCCGCCTTGCGCCGTCACACTCAACCTAGCCGCCAGCCTCTCTCCTCCGTCCGCGCTCGTCTCCTCCTACGCCAGGGCGGGGCTGCTGGCGGAGTCCCGCAGGGTGTTCGACGAGCTGCCTGCTGGGGCCGCGGCCACGCGCAACGCGATGTTGTCGGCGTACGCGCGAGGTGGGCGCGTGGGCGACGTGGAGCGGCTGTTCGCGGGAATGCCCGACCGGAGCGTGGTGTCATGGACCGCGATGGTGTCGGGCTACGCGCAGAACGGGAGGCATGAGGAGGCGGTGCGCACGTTCCTGGACATGTGGGACGGGGCCGGGGTGCGGCCCAACGAGCTCACCGTCAGCAGCGTCCTGCCCGCGTGCGCTGCGCTCGGGGCCCTCGCGCTGGGGAGGAAGGTGGAGCGCTACGCTAGGGGGAGAGGGATGCTCAGGAACGTCTATGTCACCAACGCCTTGGTCGAGATGTACGCCAAGTGCGGCAGCATCCGCTGGGCTTGGAAGGTGTTTCGGGGCATGGGGACGCGGAGGGATCTTTGTTCTTGGAACTCCATGATCATGGCGTTTGCCGTGCATGGCCTCTGGATGGAGGCGCTGGCCTTGTTTCATAAACTGAGGGTGAGGATGTCTTGCTTGCACTTCTCTTCTTATCCCTGCTTCATTCGCTTTGCATCCAGCTTGCTTGACCAAATATGCTTCGAAGCACCAAACTAGTGACCAGTAACCTTAAATCCAGATTATGCACCGTAGTTGGTAAGGCTGGAGCTGATTTTACTCTGTTTAGATGACAGGGGCAAAACCAGATGGCATTACATTTGTTGGAGTCATTTTGGCATGTACTCATGGAGGCTTGGTGGATGAAGGCAAGCTGCTCTTCAACTCAATGAGAGGGGAGTTCGGTCTTAAGCCAAGAATCGAGCACTATGGTTGCATGGTTGACCTGCTGGGGCGTGCTGGTCTGTTAAAAGAAGCTGACAGTCTGATCGCGAGCATGCCAATGGAGCCTGACGCCGTAATCTGGGGAGCCTTGCTTGGAGCCTGTAGCTTCCATGGCAACTTAGAACTAGCGGAAACAGCGGTGGAAAAACTAATGCACCTGGAGCCACACAATACAGCTAACCTAGTGATCCTTTCGAATATGTACGCGTCATGTGGCAAATGGGACGGTGTTGCCCAGGTGTGGAAGCTGCTAAAGGAAAAAGATCATAAGAAATCTGCTGGGTACAACGTTATTGAGTTAGATGGTAGGATGCACAAGTTCCTGGTTGAAGATAAGTCGCATCCAAGATCTGAGAAGGTATATGACGCCCTGGATAGCATCACGCTGGCCATGAAGCTTGTCAGCTCGAAAAATCCTGAAGTGGAAAGCTGATTTTAACGTCACCATCTTCTATCCCTTTTATTTATGGGAGAAGAAACTGAGAAAACCATTTGAGATTGGTCATGGACTTCTTGCTCAAATCCTCCATATCAAGTGAATGCACCACCTGAATATCAATGGATTTTCCTCTACTACCAAATGGTCATTTCTCTTGTTCTTACAATGAACAATTCAGAGGTGCAAGTGCACCAGACAGATAGAAGCATATAATTGCATGACATACCCGAAGCAGGTGAATTCCTCTGCTTCTCTTTTAAGTTATGAAAATCTGGATCCTACATGCAGGTTATTAAATAAAACTGGAGAACAATTTATTACAAAGAAAGCTTATATGCTTTGGTGGTTTAGTTTTGATGTAGTGTATGCTTTCTGCTTTGCTGCATTTATCTAAGTACCTCACTAACTTGCCGTGTTTACCGTGGCAGATCATCATGGAAGACACTAGAGGAACTTTCAAACTGTGGGGTTATGCATGAGATTGGTTGGAACTATGATGCAGGAATGACCGGGGGTTGTATTTGTGCCCATCATATTCTCATGGTTGCCTTCACTTGGCAGCCGTGGTTTGGAGCGCACCCTCATATTGGGTGCAGCCTTGGAAGCAAGGCAACCTAGATCATCGATGACCATGAGTTATATGTAAATATATTTTATCCTAACAAAAGTATCTCGAACATATATTATATATGAAACTATGGGTCAACTTCTTGTAATGCAATTATTGATTTTTAATATATAATATTTTTGCTGCAGAGGTATCGGTGGAGCTGCAGCTCCTGCGCGAGAAGTGGGGGCTCCTACTGGCCGGTCTGATCTTTCAGGTGAGCTGCGCGAGTTTATTGCCCTGGAGTCTCGTCGCTGCTGGAATTATTAATTTCATTCGTGCTCTGTTGTTATTAGTTTGTACGCCTGCAGTTCTGAATTATTAGGCCGTATTAATATTATACTTAACATAACAGGTTACCCCATTTAGTGACTTCTCATGCATTATGTAATTGTTGCTATTTTTGCTTCTCAATTTGACGGTATTTTCTTTTCCATATCAGGAGTGTTTAATTTTTTATGGGCACGATCGCCTCTAGATGAACCAATGTGCTATATTGCTAGGATTGTTCGTGTGATTTCTATTCTTAGATTTGAGGGTATTCTTATATGTATATGCATGTTAATGCCAGAAAATTGTATGGTTAAAATTTGTGATTAAGCATTTTATTCAAGCTTTTGCCAGGCTCGAAGAGCATTTCTGTGGGTTCTATTGGGTTTTTAGCTCTAGTGTATCCCAACTTGCTTGGGATAGAAGGCATTGTTGTTCTTGTTGTTGATATTGTGTTGTGATAAAAACAGTCTTGCTCTGTTTGTTGGTACTTCACAGATAGCTGGGAGCAATTCCGTATCAGTGGCAGCATAGATGTGATTGATGCTTCTACTACAGACCCTGCCAAGCTCCAGGTTAGACCTGAGAGCTGATTACTGCTGCATTTCACCTACGCGCTTTATAGAGTGCACTGGTCTGGTAACGCTTTGAGCACACAACCAGTTGTTCTACTAGTGTAAATTAGTGTAGCTTTACTTCTAGTTCATACCTAGGTTTTGTTCATTTATCAGGTTCAACCATATGTTTGTGTCACCTTATCAGCCTGTCAAAGCTTTTGTATATGCTGCTTAGAATAGCCCTATCGCTTATCTTGCTGCTATTCAAATCTATGGTAAACAATGGTTGTCACTTCTTTCACAGCACAAGGAGAAAGCATGGTTTTCAAGTTCAGTGAAGTCGAGATTGCAGTACTTAGGACCACAGCCAGGCATTCCGGTTCTAGATGATGATCATCTCTGGAGCTTTTGTGAATGATCTAGCTAGCGATCTGTAAATGATCTAGTTGTAAATGATATTATAATTGTGATGCTTTTGTGAATATATAATTGTGGTGCTTTTGTGTTTATGTGATGGATCTATGACTGTGGTATACTGATTAACTGTGTATGTCTTTATGATTTGTGTATAAAAATCTGTGATTTGTGGTGCTTAATTAAATGTATATTATTATTAATAGCAACTGTAAAAAGGGCGACTTTCTGTTGGTTGTTAAATGTATAGTATGATGACTTACGGTTGGTTGCTAAATCTATAATACAGCATCCCACGGTTGGTCGCTAAATATACAATATTAGCAACGGACGGTCGGTCGCTAAAAAGATGTCGGTCGCTAAAGCCTTTAGCGACGGCACTTACAGCGACCATCCTTATGGACCAACCGTAGGTCGCTGAAGGCCGTTTTAGCAACCAACCGTAGATCGTTGTAAGTGAACCGTCGTGTAGTGATACTTCGTACTTATAATGTCGAGAAACACGTCCGTAATTTATAATCATTGTCTGCAATCTGTAGAAGTGAATAGTTGGTGTCCCTGGTGTCTATTCGTATGATCGGCGGGAAGACCGTGGAAAATCTAGATATGATATATGACCAGAGCATTGGGCCTAGCTAGTCCACATTGGCACGAGAATGCACAGCTGCAACTGAAAAAAATATATGGTGTGGTTAGAGTAATCCATCCATACTGAGATTACTTATAAGAAGTCTAATGATAATGAGTGGAGAATTTTTATTTGACTACTTGTTTAATGCCCTCAAAATGTGGCCTAATCGATGTGATTGATTCTTGTTTTTTTGCTTTTGCTTAACACTTACATCACATACATTCAAAGAGAAAAAGAGGCCTTTATCTCATTTATATGATCATAGTTGGAAAGTAAATATAACTTATCGGATGACAAGACCCACATCAATATTATTGCATTTAACAGTGCACTTGCTATTTCCAAAATGACAGTGAATGTTACTTCCTTCCATGTAAACATGAAATTAAAATTAAGTTTCTTCTCGTAGAATAAGGCACAAAAAATATTGTTTAATCGAAGAATGAAACCACTATCTAACTCTAATGCAACAGCTCCAATGGATTCAATATCAGCTTCAAGTTCGTTGGCATCATCACGAACAAGCCAAATATACTCCAACGGACAAGTATATATAGTGACCTCTATAAAGAAAGAAACTTGTAACTGGTCTTTAAAGGTTGTGAGCACATGTAGGACTCAACGATGATATATTGACGTGTCGTCCTAGACGTGGACGTATTCTCAGAGTCTATAGGAAGTCTATAATTCTTCGACACGCTTCTCTAGCTAAATATACGTGCACCACCAGAGCACAATTCTTCAGTAAGCTAACAAGTGAAGATCTGACCGAACAAGCTGATGCACGGGAAGAATATGAAATGTGCCTTTGCAGCATCTACTACAATGGAAGAAAAAAAATGCCAATCAAGTTTGACGTGACAATTAAATGCCAGTCAATTTTTTAATTCAGGCTGCGTCCTTTTGTAGTAACACCATCTGCAACAAATTAAGCGACTCGTTCATTTTTTTTTTGGTTTATTTTCTTCTAAAAAAAGAAAAGAAACAGAAATTGTATACAACAAAATAAAATTGCTTTCGTTGAGAGTTGAACTCAAGACCTCCCGCTTACTAAACGGGTGCTCTAACCAACTGAGCTACAAAAGCTTTTATTTCTTTTATTTTGTACAAATAATACTTGAACATATTCGCTTTATTAAATTGCAATGTTTTTGTGTGCAGGCGACACCTTTTTTTTTTCTTGCACACCTGAATGTGGTTAATGAATAGATACGGTATAATGAATTCAGTACATATATAATCCACGACTAAGATGGGTAGTGCTGGAATACAAATATGCACCTCTCCCTTGTTAAAGCTTTTAGTTTAAACTTGTCGGTACACACAAATTAATATGGTATATATTGAAACCAAAGATCTTAGGTTTGAGTTCTAGTTAACACAATTACATAAAATAATTATTTGCGCCTATCGGCATTCACGATGAATCAGATCCAATGTGGAGCACACATCTGCTACTAGTAAAAGCTTGTTTAGGAGTAAGTGAAATAGAGAAGATCGAGGAGACTATAATATCTCACTGTTCAAAATTGGATAGTGAAAATTCTAGTCCCTTCGTTACCTTTGCTACCAAAACCCCATGTTTCCGCCAGCGAGTCACATACTCCCATCCCACGCGTGCGGTGTGGTGTGATGTTCCTGGGACGCTGTGGACGGACGGACGGACGTATGCAAGGTAAATAATTAATTATCTAGTTATATTTATTTCATAACTTAGGCTTGATTAATAGTCTGAGGATAACCTTTGGAACAGATCCTCTGCCTAAATCTAATCACTTAGGTATTGTTTGGTTCACAAAATATAATATAAATAGCAACGATAATGGTCCACACTTGAGTATTAGCGGTAACAAGTTTGAATTGTTCGGTATCAGTTTTTAGTGTGTTATCTTATTACAGTTGGATTTAAACAAATATAATTCAACGTTATTGGTTACCGTTCATGTTACAAATATGTGAATCAAATAACATCTTAGGCTTCTCTCCATTTTGACTTTTTTTTCTCGAGATTTGCTAGCCCAGTTTGGTCTTTTGAAAGTGCTCGTAAAGTCAAGTGTGTGCACCTCCGTTTATTGGCGTTAATGCATGTCAAGTTAGAACTTGGACCATTTTATGGGTTTCTTATATGAGTAATTTTATTAAAAAAACAGTCCTGGACTTGAATTTTAGGTGGCCGGGTTCTACCATAAAGAAACTAAGCCACACTCATGTTACCTTAAACTAGTCGGTTACACGTACATTGCGACGGCTCACAATAATACCCACGTAAATTATCCACCAAAAAGATCTCAAGATTTTTTATTGATTGTCTCTGCTCTTCGCATAATATTTTTTATGAACACACGGGTACCATAGGAAGCAGCATATCAGAGACCCCCATCCCTCGCCTCCCTCACTTCCAAGGTTTCGTAGAGCATGAGGGGAAGGGAAGATGCGGACATACCTGTTCGTGCCAGAGAAGGACACAACGAAGACCTGGGCATCTAGAGGCGACATAGGTACTATATCGCTAGATATATAGGGAGAAAGCACGCAAGCGAAGAAAGAAGCCCAGTCAGATCAGCTCCAAACCGAGAGGCACCCGCCAGACGTCAATCCGAGAAGGGCGAGAGAATGCGAGTGTCTTCCCAGCCCTGGACCCACCGAAGCGACACAACACCACCACCAACTCTATAGCATATGTCGACTGCTGCCACGCTATGGGCCTTGGTTGTCTAATATCTCAGACTCATACTCCTCATCGCCAAGATAACATAAGCATGTCAGGCACCACCATGTCCTCCTCGACGGAACACACGAAGAAAGGCCAAGAGCATGACCGACTCACGTCGTACCCGCGTCGACGAGCGTCGGTCGGCTCGTGGCTGCGACCGTGGGCGGGGGCAGCAGGTTGGGGAGGAAGAATAGGGCGAAGGCTGGAAAGACAAACGGGACGTCTGACTACGGCGAAAACGATGGTGCATGCATGATGTGAAACGTCCTCGTGGACGTGCAATAGCCACTGCACGAGTCGGTGTCGCGGCTGGTGTCGAACGAATACGGGGAGGAGGCGCATGCTCCTACGCCCTCTACCGAGAATGGGGTGGCGCGGAGGTGAAGACATGAGGGGAGAGAGAAAAGAAGTAGAATAGCGAACGAGGTGATGACAACTAAAGCAAGGACCATCATTATCTTGCGGAGGTATAGATGGCCAAATGGATCGTGTCTGGCGAGCCGACCCGAGGCACGACCTATTTAATAGTGCCTGGGCCAACCCGACACGAGCTATTTAATAGTGCCTGGGCCAACTCTTTCAGGAACGCTGGTATCCAAGCTCGACACATCGAGCCTGCATCCCAGGGGGGCCAAGTACTAGGGAGGAGTCGACAACATCACACACAACAGGAACAGGTGGTATACAGATAAGTGTTAATGCTACTTATTAAATAGTACTTAAAAAGTACATTACAAAAGTAAAAATTATTACATCTGCCTTCAAGCGGAGTCCTAGCTCCATTTCTACAGGTGTAAACTACTCAACGCCAGCAGGATCGCGCTGGAAGCTCGCGGACGCTGTCCTCGCGGAATTCTCTCGAGCGACTTGCCAACAACGGTGGCCACCTCAATATGTGTGCCATAGCAGAGAAGCCCTCGCCCCCATCTTTCTACGGGGGGTGACAACGAGGCCATTAAAGCCAAAGAGTTGAGTACACGGCGGCTGGCGGCGCTGGTGGTCTGGCTAGCGACGGCAACCACCTCTGTACCAGCGGATCGCCAGTGGCTCGCCGGCGGCAGAGACCACCTCAACGCGCTCGCCATGGCGAAGAGGCCCTCGCTCCCACCCTCCTACGGGAGTGAGGACAAGGTCATCCAAGCCAAGGGGCTAGAAGCCCGGCGGCTGGTGGCACTTGCGGGCCGGCTGGCACCGCGTAGCCGAGGTTCGCCTCCTTCGCAAGGCTGGTGAACATCCTTCTCCTCCAAATGCTGGAGGAAGAAGCGGGTCACCAGCCCATGCGGAAGGCAGGACCCCAACTCGGCTCGCCTTCCACCCTAGCGAGGATGATGAACATCCTTGAAGCTGAGGGCAGGGGGGAGGCCGCAGCCCGGCTCGCTTCTCTCCACCACAAGGCTGGTGGTCATCCTTGTAGATGACCACTGGTGGGAGACCGCAGCCCGGCTGCATGATGAAAATCCTTGAAGTTGAGCGATGGCGAAAGGGCACCAACCCTCATGAGATCGTGCTCCACTAGCAATAGCAAGAAGAAGGCAAGATTGGCAGCGCCATCGCGCAGGAAACGAGGAGCGCGAGATCCCCAGCGGCGAAATCGCCGAGAGGGAAGACACTGGCGCGAATCCTTCCACCGAACATCGGCGCGCCCCATCCAGGCATGCGGCGCACCAGGACAAGCGTCCATTCGGTCTAAAAGCGCTCGGGGTGAACCAACAAGGCCATGGCAACTGCGGTGGCGCAGAGCAAAACCTCAAAGGCGAAGGGGCGCAATAAGAGGAAGATAAACAAGGCATGGCTGTTACCCGAGGGGTGAACCCCTTTTTAAAGGCAGATTCCTCTGATCGCGCCCCGAAAGGCCACAAGAAGTCCCCCCCGACGCACATCGGAGCACCCTGCCTATGATACGGGGGCCCGACCCCACAAGTCATACGGCTGGTGCAACGGCCTCCTGGTGCGCAGAAGGAGAACTGTCGTGCGGGGAACGATTCGCCGTGCCTCTTCATCTCCGCCAAGGGCAGCGGTCCAACTTCTGGCACGGGGGCCCAGGCCTAGGAGTCATAACCCTCGGACGTCGGCCAACGTGTGAGGAGAAGGCGATCCGTCGCGTGAAGAGCACACCACCAGCTGTGGTGTGCCCCTTCATCTCCGCCGAAACCAACAGCCCAAGCTCTGTCGCGAGGGCCCAGGCCCACGGGTCACCCTCCATGGGCGCCGGTTCCTGGGTGCAGAGAAGACGAACCGCCACTCGCACCAGTACTGTGCCTTCTCAGGGCCACCGCAGAAGACAGAGAAGGTGAATTTTCATAACCATATGCAGCGGTATCGAGGCGCCCCGCGCATGGCCCAGTAAAAGCCATCGAGCGCGAAGATCACAGGTCAGTCAGCCATGGGAACAGGCACACCGGTTGATATGACCAATGGTAGACTGGTAGCACAGGCACGCCGAGTTAATGCGGCGCGCGCAGAGGAGGCGCCCCAGTCGCTGGTCATGCCAAGTTAACGCAAGATACAAGCTTTGGCCCCACCTACAGGATCGTACCCTCCCCTGAGGCGGGCCCGGGGGCCACTATCGGTACCATGGATCAAGGGTACCCCCTACTACTGTATCAAGGCGCAGTTCTCGTACGGCTACCCCTTACCCACGTGGTAGTGGGACTGCGTCTGTGGCTAAGGCGTGCCTCGGCCCAACCAAGGGCGGTTGCTCAGGGCCCACAGCGGCGCCCGGACTCACCACCTGGGAAGGTCTGGGATCGCCGCGTGTCCATCGTGATGGAATACTCCTGGGCATCTACAGTAAGTCCGGACCCCCATGGGAGCCCGCCTAAGTTTGCGAACAGGACTCCCAGGGGAGGTCCGAGACCCCCACGTGTGCATACTAGGCCCCCCAAGGTAGGAACCAGACCCCTTCGCAAGGGGTCCGGACCGCTCACGGCGGGTCCCGATGCACCAGGACGGAAAGTGCTTAAAGCCCTGGTCAAAGACCAGGTAGGGGTCTGACGCTGGCGCGTGACTAGACCCCATCATGTACGGCTCAGCTCCTCGCCCAAGCGGATACCCGATGCTGCCACGTGGCCCTCTGCCCGTGACGTAAGCCAGCGAGCGGAGCCTGACATAAGGACTACGTGCAGTGGGCCGCGCCGCGCGTCGCATGCTGCGCTATCTCTGTATTTAATGTAGGGGATGTCCGCCTCCTGGCAGGCGATGCGCCATCTCGGCATTTAATACGCCCCGTCCACTCTGCTGGCAGGCGATGTGACTACTCGACATTTAATGTAGCCTCTCTCTGCTCCTCTAGTAGATGACGACTAGACCACGCTACGGGCGGCGTGTCTATCCAATCAGACAGCGGGCGTACCACCGCGCGCGCGCCATGGTCATCATGACTTGTATGTTGCCAGGGAAACTTCTGCTGCAAGCCAATACTACGGAGATCGCAGATATCAGGGCACGAGGAGATTGCACTAGATGAATGGCTCCAAGTACTACACCCGTTTTGTCCCTGGGCCCACATGTCGGGGCTCAGTATCCTTGTATGTGCCCCCCTTGAACTATAAAAGGGAGGGCACACTATGTTACAACATAGACTCACACACTCACTCAGACTCTCAGACCCAAGTCTTCCAAGATACAACTCAAGCTCACGAGCAATACAACACACAGTGGAGTAGGGTATTACGCTTCGGCGGCCCGAACCACTCTAAACTCTTGAGTGTTCTTGTGTTCATCCCCAAATCTCACAACAAGCAGAACGCTTAGGCCCCCTCCTCATCTTAGGATTTAGGGCGGGTGCACTCCGCCACCCGGCCAGAGATTTCCTCTCCGACATCTACCATTTCGAACAACCAAAATTTTGTTCGATGTCACAATTATTCAAAGTGATCATTTGAGAGAGGGAAAGGGTTTAAAGAGAATTGGCCTATGTGGCCACCTCAACGGGGAGTAGGTTCTTTGGAACCGAACCTCGGGCAAAAAATCGTTGTGTTCATTTGTGTTGATCATTACCTTACATTTGATTCTTCATCTCCTCTCTCTAAGTTCTCTTGCTCACAATCTTTTTGAGTTTGCTCTCAAATTCATCTATATTGATTGAGCAACTCATAGCAAGAACTCTCTTTCACACTCCGATTTCGTTATTACTCATTTCTAATCCTAACCACGGATGAAGTTCGTGTTCAAAGTTTATAAATTTCAAATTCCACTTATTCATGTCTTAGGTGACTTTCATAACGAGTAATGTTTGTTGATCCTGGTTTTGAAGAGGCATCACATGAAGTGCCAAAGTTATTAAAACTGTATGAGTCACAGATGTATAAATTTCATTTATATATAGGAGGAAGAGAAGTAGCAGTAGTGAAAACAACATCCGAAGAAGACGAAGGAAGAGAATAGACTATTGACATATCTAACTGAGTTGATATCCCTTCAATAGCCGTCCCAGCAACCGCAGTCACCTTCACCTCCATCCTCTGCCACATGGACACCTCCATCAGGAGAGAAAAGGTAGCCACATAAAGGAGCATTTCTCCCATAATGCATTTACCGATAGAAATTAACATGCACATGTGTAAGCTACTATGAATTATGTGCATTTCAAACAGAATCCCATGACCCATTTGAGCACTTAGTGTCTCACTGAATAGCTCCATAAGTAACTGGAGTGGCAAAACGATCACTTGAGGATGTGTTGACATCGATTGGATGGATCATTGCAGAAAGATTTGTCTCGAGTCTAGAATAGACAATAATGAAATACCAAAGTGAAATGAAATACACCCAATAAATTAGTTTAGAGGGATTGCTCACCGTCAGTAGAAGTTAGCGTGGGTGAATTCCCCAGGGTTGAGGCAAGGAGGATGAGCAAGACTCACTGGCCTAGTCATGGTGTGGCTGATCCTGTCGTCATCGGCGACCTCTCCACTCCAAGGTGAGCTCGTCCGTCGGGAGATACGTGTGTTACCAACGGTCGGCAGGGCGGAGGGGCATAAGATGTAGCGGTGGAGGCGAGTCTAGTGCCCCACGGTTAGGGAAGAGGCCGACCGGCAATAGTGCAGAAGGTGGTGGGGCGGAGGGACACGAGATGTAGCGGTGGAGGCGAGTTTGGTGCCCCATGGTCGGGGAAGAGGCTGGCCAGCAACAACGGAAGAGGTGGAGATTGTAGGCATGGGGTTGGGGTCGAGCGGAGGGAAGGGTGTGCGTGGGGTTGGGACAGGATGTCCAGCGCCGTGGAAGGAGGGCATGGGCGGGAGGGCATGCTGTAGGGGCCCTGGTCGAGCTCAAGCGGCCGCCCGAGAAGTAGTACTCCACCTGCGGATGACGCTTGCCAATGCCAGGGCTGGCGCGGGAGCTGGTATGGGCGAGACGGGCGCGATGGCGGCGCCTGTCGATGCCATTGCTGGCGCAGGTGGGACGGGCGTGGCGGTGTCGGGTGTTGTGGGCAAATGGACAGGGGCGGGTGGCGGCCTCGGGAGTAGGGCTAGGCATTCGAGTTTTTTTTAAACTTCGTTTTGGTTTTTTAGTTTTAAAAAATTTCGGTTTTTCAAATATTAGAAATTAATCGGTTTTCTAGAAAATAAAAACCTAATAAGTTTAGTTTCGGTTTTTTGTTAAAAACTAAATACCAAACTTATACTCAAGAAGGCTACAAGACAACACATTACACACAATTTTAAAAAGTAAAAATTATATAGGTATAAATGTTTCAAGATATATCATACATCACATACAAATAAGTGAATAACAATTTGATTGCATCACACATTTAGTTCACATAATCAAATAGTCAAAATTTTGAATTCATAAAGTTTGGTATTCGATTTTTTGGTATTTCGGTTCGTTATATGGTGAAAACCGATTACGATACCGAATACTGAAATTCTCAAATGTAAAAATTGAAACCGAACTACCAAAAAATCGAAATTTCGGTTCGGTTCAGTTTTCGGTAAAAAAAGTGCCCACCCCTACTCGGTAGGTCGAGGAACAAGCGTGGAGTCGGGAGGATCGAGCATGTGGTTGAGATGGACGGTGGCAGAGGATGCGGGCAATAAGATGGACGGTGCAGATTGATGGGAGGCAGAACGGCAGAACCAGGTCAGGCGGGCTATCCTTACAGCCTTAATAAGTAGTAGAGAGATAGAGAGAGAGAGAGAGAATTTAGTAGCTAATAGTCAAAGCTCGAAGTTTTGACCTATGTGTTTACTATAGGAGGAATTATTTTACTGGGTCGCATATATAATTTAACTAGTTAGTTGATCATGCATCGCTACGATTTCTATATATCATATAGACATATATTGTTTAAATGAGATAGCAGATAGTTATTCAAACATGATTAAAACTCATAAATTAGTTGAGTGTGAATCATGAGGTATGTGTGGGGGATGGATATCCCCTGGTCCTCATGACATGGATATGCTTCATGGGCCGCCTATAAGGCTCCCGATGGGTTGTTGTGGAGGACAGATATCCCCGGGTCCATTGGAAGGATAAAAGACCTCACGAAAGGCCCAAGGGCTCAATAAATCGTAAGGTCATCTCTTCGTGGGCCTAGGGAGGAACGACCAGTGAAGCAGATCGACATAAGGCCGGGTCAGAGCAAGCCCAGATGGCCTAATGATTTCGAGCAAGTAATCACAACAGAGACCCGACCTTCCCGCGCTGGAGGCCCGTACGACGGAACCAAGCGGGGATGGGTCGGCGGAACTATAGGAAGACAGACTCAATTGGTTCACTATTTCTTAGGTACACATGATTATCATATCTGCATGTATTGCCCCACGGTCGAATATTTAAGGCCTAGGGGGCACCCCTTCAAGAGGGATCGAACTCACTACTCAACCATCCACCCCAGCTCTCTGCGTTCCTCGCACCAGAGAACTACCTTGTAACCCACCATATACAGCACTCTCGCCAGGACGTAGGGTGTTACACATTTCAAAGCGGCCTGAACCTGTAAACCATTGTCTACTGTTTCTCGTGCAACCGGCACGAACCATTGAGCTACAGTCGATAACACCGTCCTACTTCCAAAAGCACCTTGAGGGGTAACCCAGGGTGTGCGGTCGAACCCAAAACACCGACAGCTGGCGCGCCAGGTAGGGGGTGTGTCGTCGATCCAAGCTAGCTCAATGGTCGTCACCTTCCTGCACAAGATCGTCTTCCGCCCTAGGTCCACATTCTGCTTCGGAACCATCTCATCTGTAGCGGACGAGGAGGGAACTCTGCATCGCATTGCAGACCCGACGGAGAGAAGATCTTCCTCAAAAATCTCCGGGAAAATCGGGGAAAAGCAGGAAAAGGCGCAACCTCCAATGCTCCGAAAAAAGATCGCCTCCGGCAGGACAGAGGCCCGAGGCCCGTCAACCCGGAAAACTCCACTGTCTACCTCTCCGACGAAAGAATGGACACAAATCACAAGAAAGAAAGAAACAAATAAAATCAAGAGGAAGCAAGTTGTTCTTTCCGCGCCTCCGCCCTCAAAGTAGAACAGAGAGAAGATCGTCACGACAGCCACACCATTCTACCTCGACGTCCTCTTCATCGGGAGAGTGGAGTCGCCCCCCATCTCCGACGACGAGCCGACTGTACCCGGAGAGGAACCTCCTCAGCGGGAATCCTGCCGACGAAGGAACCGATGCCGAAATATCCGGAGACATCACAAGGCCGGAGAGCGGGACCAGGCACACCCTGTGTCGCGAGACGAGGCCTCAGAGATGGGAGAAACCCTGGAAGAGCGTGTCTTCCGGGAAAGGAGGAATTCTCGACGGCGTGATCGCCGGCGAGCTCAAGAACGGGCCAAACAGGAAACAAGGCAACGCCGGGAAAATCCACTCTTCGGGCGCAATCTGAACCCCGACTTCGCCCGAGCCTTGAACACACCGAGTGAAGTCGGCAGAGTACTAGCTCGGATAGCCGACGGTCTTCCTCGGACTCCCGATGCCGAGGGCTACCGGCGACTGTTCACTCGAGCAGCCAACCATCTTCTACTTCTCGCACATCCGCCGAATGATCTACGACATGCCATCAACAGTCGGCGGGACGCACGGAGCTCCATCAACGCTTCACACGAACAACGACATGAGAGCGAGATCCGTCGCCGGGAAGAATACGACAGGGACCACAGCATCCCATCCCGGAGTCAGGCCACTAGGACCGAGTCGGCAACGGCTTCGACTGGCGGCACCACCCGGGGACGGTCGAGGCACCACGATAACCACTCCCCTCCCCGGGACAGACATCATCCCCGACGACAGGAGGACACGTGTGGAGTGTCGGCACTTACTCCGTGACTCAGAGCCATTCAATGGCCCCCTAACTTCAAGGTATCCAACGTTGACAAATATGAACCTAAGCAGGATCCGGGAGGCTGGCTGGCTGTCTACACAACCGCCGCCCGAGCCGCCGGGGCAACCGAGGACGTGATGACCGCGTACTTGCCCATCGTCCTCAGCCAAGATGCACTGCAATGGCTGCGACACCTACCACGACATTGCATCGATGACTGGAGCAATTTCAGTCGACGCTTCATCGCCAACTTCCAATCCCTCTCCAACAAGCCGGCGCAACCATGGGACCTCAAATCCATCAAGCGCCGGGGGGACAAAACTCTCCGGTCGTACCTCAAGAGATTCCAAACCATGAGAAATCGTATCCCTGAGGTCACAGAAGCGGCGGTGATCGAAGACTTCTACCGGGGATCCGATGACCCAGCCTTCGTCCGAACCATACTGCAGAAGGCGTCGACTACCTCCGAACAGCTGTTCTAGGAAGCCGACCTCTATATCACCGCCGACGAGTGAGCCCGGGACCTCATCGGAGGAACGAAGCCGGCGTTGGCAGCACCGCGACGCGACACGAACCAACAGCCCGACAAGCGTTGGGAGAAGAGGCCCCGCGAAGAGGTCCATGCCGCCGGACCGCCCGCCTCTCGCGCCCGAGGAGGACCTCGGGGAGGCGAACGCATGCTGGATGACATCCTCGACGCCCAGTGCCCGTACCATAAAGACATGCGCCACACCCTTCGGAACTGCATAGACTTCAAGCACCCTGTCGGGCACGGCCGACCCTTCCAACCTCTACCCCCTCCTCCGCCACGAGGAGGACTAGGAGAACCGCGACAACCCCAGCCACAGGAGGAGAGAGAAGGAGAAGCCATCCCACGTGTCAACAGAGAGGTCAACGTCATCTTCGGTGGACATGGATCTCAGGAGAACAAGAGACAACAAAAGCTCAACGATCGCCAAATACTGGTGGCGACCACCGGTCCTCCCGCTCCGTACCAATGGTCGGAGCACCCGATCACCTTCACTCGGGCAGATCAGTGGCTTAACTTCGATCACCTAGGCAAATACTCGCTCCTCGTCGATCCGGTGATCCGAGAGAGCAGGGTAAAGAAGGTATTAGTGGATGGGGGGAGCAGCATCAACGTCGCCTTCCCCCGGACGCTCCAAGGACTGGGAGTTCACCTCATAGAGCTCCATGAGTCGGACACACCCTTCTTCGGCATCGTGCCGACTGAAGGAGAATATCCGCTGGGCCACATCTACATGCTGGTCACCTTCGGGACTCCGGAAAACTATAGAATCGAGTACCTAAGGTTCGAGGTGGCAAACTTCGACTGCAGATACAATGCCATCATCGGGAGGCCTGGACTGGTGAAATTCATGGCCATCCCACATTACACATACATGATACTGAAGATGCCAGGACCACAAGGGATCATAACTGTGCGTGCTGACTTCCAAGGCGCCGCAGAATGTTTCCGAGTGGCCATCCAGGCGGCCCTCACCACCAAATCGTCGGCGACTTCTTCTGTGCAGGCAAACTCTAAGCCTGAAGAAGACCTCGCGATACTCGCGAACGAGGCTCAGGTTGCGACCTCTATGCGGCCGATTGAAGAAACCAAAAGGATCAACCTCGGGTTCGCTGATGAACGCAAGACTGCCATCAACAGCTCCAGCCTGGATGACAAATAGGAAAGCACGCTCGTCCAGTTTCTGCAAGATAACCGAGATGTATTCGCATGGCAACCTGCGGATATGCCGGGAGTCCCGAGAGAACTGGCCGAGCACAAACTGAAGGTCTACCCCCAGGCGAGGCCGATTCGGCAAAAATTACGCCATTTCACGCCCGACAAGAGAGAGGCCATTCGCGCTGAGTTGGCTCGCTTGGTCGTGGCTGGATTCATTAGAGAGGTTTTACATCCCGAGTGGCTAGCTAACCCTGTTCTTGTACTCAAAAAGAATAAGGTGGATTGGCGCATGTGCGTTGACTATACGGATCTCAACAAACATTGTCCAAAGGATCCCTTCGGGCTCCCTAGGATAGATCAGGTGGTAGATTCCACCGCTGGATGTTCTATGCTGTCTTTCTTGGATTGTTACTCTGGGTATCATCTGAAAGGAAATGTGCCCTTGGGCCATTTCTAAGTGTTTTGGTGATTTAGTGTCTAATATGAGTGCCTAAATGTCAAATGGTGGACAAAGTACAAATCAAGTATAAAGGTATGTTTCTCAGACTTAGTACATTGTTTAGAGACTAATGTATTGTGTATAAGTGCTGGAAACAGGAGAAATCGAATTGGAGAAGAGATGGCCTTGTTCTGCCGTTAGTCAGCTCTGTCTGGGTGCACCGGACTGTCCGGTGGTGCTCCGGACAGTGTCCGGTGCGCCAGGCTGGCTCAGCCGAACTTGCTGCTCTCGGGAGTTCGACAGCAATGTACGGCTAAAATTCACCGGACTGTCCGGTGAGCCAACGGTCAGCCGGGGCAACGGTCGGCCGAGGATTCCGCGCGTGACGCGTGGCCGAGCCAACGGTCACAATGGGGCACCGGACTGTCCGGTGTGCACCGGACAGTGTCCGGTGCACCAACGGCTCTCAGGCGCCAACGGTCGGCTTCGCCAAAGAAGGAAAGAAATCCGCACCGGACAGTGTCCGGTGGTGCACCGGACTGTCCGGTGCGTCAGGCGACAGAAGGCAAGAAATGCCTTCCTGGAATGCACTCAACGGCTCCTAGCTACCTTGGGGCTATAAAAGGGACCCCTAGGCGCATGGAGGTGAATAACAAGCATTCCTTTAGCACTCTTGATCACTCACACTCCATTCTTGCGCACTTGTTCGACATTCTAGTGATTTGAGCTCCGTTCTAGTGTGCTAGTCTTTTGAGCTTAAGTCTAGGTCTTGTGTGTGCGTACTTGCTATGATCTTTGTGTCTTGTGTGAGTTGCTAATCCCTCCCTTACTCTGTGCTTCTTTGTGAACATCTTTGTAAGGGCAAGAGACTCCAAGTTGTGGAGATTCCTCGCAAACGGGATATAGTAAAGCAAGCAAAACACCGTGGTATTCAAGTGGGTCTTTGGACCGCTTGAGAGGGGTTGATTGCAACCCTCGTCTGTTGGGACGCCACAACGTGGAGTAGGCAAGCGTTGGTCTTGGCCGAACCACGGGATAAACCACTGTGCCATCTCTGTGATTGATCTCTTGTGGTTATTGTGTTTTGTTGAGACTCTTCTCTAGCCACTTGGCAATAATGTGCTAATGCTTAACCAAGTTTTTGTGGCATTAAGTTCAAGTTTTACAGGATCACCTATTCACCCCCCCTCTAGGTGCTCTCAATTGGTATCAGAGCCGTTCTCTTCACGAAGGGACTAATCGCTCGAAGAGATGGATCTTAAGGGGAAGGGAATCGTGATCAACGATAAGGAGAAGGAGTCCTTCGTCAATGAGCCGAAGGATGACAAGCCTACCGACTTGAGCTCGGGCCACAAACAAAATGATGGGAAGAAGAAGAAGACAAGGCGCATCAAGGAGATCGTCTACTACGACGACAGTGATGAGTCCACTTCTTCCCAAAAGGACAACAACGACAACGACTACGAGAGAAGGAAACCGGTTAATTCGAACTTTTCTTTTGACTACTCTCGTATTCCACAAAGTACAAATGCTCATTTGCTTTCCATTCCACTTGGCAAACCTCCTCACTTTGATGGAGAGGACTACGGATTTTGGAGCCACAAAATGTGTAGTCATCTGTTCTCTCTCCATCCAAGCATATGGGAGATTGTGGAGAGTGGAATGAAATTTGATGGCTCGGATAGTCCTATGTTTATCAATGAATAGATTCATAGAAATGCGCAAGCTACTACTGTGTTGTTAGCCTCTTTGTGCAGGGACGAGTATCATAAGGTGAGCGGCTTGGACAATGCCAAGCAGATCTGGGACACCCTTAGGATCTCACACGAGGGGAACGACGTCACCTTGCTCACCAAAATGGAGTTGGTGGAGGGCGAGCTTGGAAGATTCACAATGATCAGAGGAGAGGAGCCAACCCAAACATACAATCGGCTCAAGACCCTCATCAACAAGATAAGGAGCTACGGAAGCACACGATGGACGGACCACGACGTCGTTCGTCTAATGCTAAGGTCCTTCACTGTACTTGATCCACATTTGGTGAACAATATCCGTGAAAATCCTAGGTACACCAAGATGTCGACCGAAGAAGTTCTTGGGAAATTCGTAAGTGGGCGAATGATGATCAAGGAGGCGAGATATGTCGACGACGCGTTGAACGGTCCAATCCATGAGCCTCAACCCATTGCTCTCAAGGCAACAAGGATCAAGGAAGCGCTACCTAGCAAGGTGGCACAAGTTGAGGCGGCCGGGCTCAATGATGAAGAGATGGCCCTCATCATCAAGCGCTTCAAGACAGCGCTAAAGGGTCGCAAGGGGCAGCCAAGCAAGACCAAGACAAAGGGGAAGGGGAAGCGCTCATGCTTCAAATGTGGTAAGGTTGGTCATTTTATTGCTAATTGTCCCGACAATGATAGTGACCAGGAACAAGGGAACAAGAGGGAGAAGAAGAAGAACTATAAGAAGGCAAAAGGCGAGGCACATCTTAGCAAGGAATGGGACTCGGATTGTTCGTCGTCCGACTCCGACAACGAAGGACTCGCCGCCACTGCCTTCAACAAGTCATCCCTCTTCCCCAACGAGCATCACACTTGCCTCATGGCAAGGGAAAAGAAGGTAAACGCTCGTAACACTAGTACTTATGCTTCTTCAAGTGAGGATGAGTCTAGTGATGATGATGAAATAGATTATTCATGTTTATTCAAGGGTCTAGATAGAACCAAGGTGGATAAAATAAATGAATTGATTGATGCCTTGAATGATAAGAATAGATTGCTAGAAAAGCAAGAGGATCTCTTATATGATGAACATGATAAGTTTGTAGAAGCTCAAAAATCCCTTGCTTTAGAAATAAAGAGGAATGAAATGCTTTCTTGTGAATTGTCTACATGCCATGACTCTATTTCTAGTTTAAAAAGCATAAACGATGACTTGAATGCTAAGTTAGAAATAGCTAAATCAACATCTTGTGTAGAACATGTTGTGGTTTGCACTAGGTGTAAAGATTTTAATGTTGATGCTTGTAGTGAACACCTAGTTTCAATTTCTAAATTGAATGATGAAGTAGCTAGTCTTAATGCCCAACTTAAGACTAGCAAAAGCGAATTTGATAAGTTAAAATTTGCAAGGGATGCCTACACGATTGGTAGACACCCCTCAATTAAGGATGGACTTGGTTTCAAGAGGGAAGCCAAGAACTTAACAAGCCATAAGGCTCCCATCCCCGCCAAGGAGAAAGGGAAGGCCCCTATGGCTAGTAGTGCTAAAAAGAACCATGCTTTTATGTACCATGATAGAAGACAGTCTTATAAGAGTTGTAATGCTTATGATGCTTTTGACTCTCATGCCATGTTTGCTTCTAGTTATTCCTATATGCATGGTAAAGATATGTCTAGGAGATATTTTGTTCATATGCCTAGGAGAAATGATGTTAATGTTCCTAGGAAAGTGTAACACCCGGTTTTAAAGGACAAAGCCGGGTGCATCTCATACATGCGCCAAGAAGACAACATATATAATAACAGAGTGTATAGAGATAAATGTCATAATAACATCAGAGTACTTATTACATAGTGGAAGACTTATTACAAAATAAAGGAGTAAATATAAAACGAACTAAGGATCGACGACGCCAATGTCGACTGAGAAACGCCACCTAGATTAAGTCGAATGCCTCGATGTTAGGCAGCTCCTCTTCGACCACCTGTTCTTCTCCTGTGGGGGGGTGTGAGATAGCAAGAGTGAGCTCACATACTTTCATAGCTCAACAAGTCATGGGGAATAATGTGGCATGAACTCACCAAAGGTGGGAGTTCATGAAGTGTAAGGCTGATCAATGAGATAGAGGCTGAAGTTGAGCATTGCTTTTATAAGTTGGTCAAAATTTTATTAGCAATTACTAAGTGTAAGTAAATACCAAACCTTAATAATAATAAAGAAAAGTAATAGTAAAATAATTCCAAATGCAATGAAATGACAGGTTAAGTTTAAGTTCCATAAATTAATCATGTGAGGGTCCGAGCCGCTCATGACCGTGAGCACGGCTAGTATACCAGTTTTACACTCTGCAGAGGTTGCGCATCTTTACCCACAAGTCATGTTACCCATCTGCCAAGAGATGGCCAATCCCATACACCTCTACCGAGGAGGCGAGGCAGGGTAACACTACGAGGCCTTTACAAAGTTCCACTAGCTTCAGAAATCCCGCTACAGTTTATAGGAAGCTCCAGTGCAGGGTTCTTGCCTGACCGCCATTGCAGCAAAATCAACCCAAGGACCTCCCTACACTGACCACTCCCCTACTGCCCTTGCCCCTTTCGGGTAAGGAAGACCTCCACTAGCTTTCCTAGTTAATCAGCCAAGGGCGTCCCATTATACCCTTGTGGTAGCACTGTTTTCCCGGGTGGTCGCTCCATGTTCCCATTAATTTAATGATCTTAACACGAACAGTAATAATAACAAGATAATAAAAGAGTAATCATGAATGTTGTATCTCCATACCCAATCCACATAAAGCAATAGCAGATACTACCCAAAAATATTTCAGGGGTGAACAAGGTATAAAGATAACCAAAACTGGGGTAACCTAAAGGATCCCATCAAAATTAACCTATGCAGATCATTAAAATTAATAAGAACATGGCTGGGAAAAGTAAGTGATCAAGGGCACAACTTGCCTTCAATGAGCTCCTGCTCAGCTACTTCTACTTGTTGAACCTCAGAATCCACAGTGGCTTGCTCGTCTACTCGCATCAACACAATACATACATAGTATAGCAAAAAATTAACATTGCACCAAACATGTACATAAAATACACAGTCAAAATCTACACATTAAAATGAAATCATAGGAACTGGAATCACTAAATTTGGAGTTATAGAATTCAAGTTATGAATTTCCTAAGGTTTAATGTGATTAAAATAGGATTAGATGAGAAATAAATTTTCTTACTGTTTTCATGTAGAAACAGAGACACTAAATGATAGAGAATATTATTACAAAATTTTAGAAATTGGAATAGTTCAATTTGGAGCTAAAATGAATTTTCTATGCAATAAACAAGTTTTAATACTTATTTTCATATTAAAATCTATTTTCTAATTATTTTATTCAATTTACAACAGGCCCTGGACTAGGCCTCGATTTTCAGAAAGCGCAAAGGGCTGCTCGCATAAATTTATAGACTCAGGGAATAATACCCTCTGGATGGCGGGTTAGTTACCTAATAAGCGAAGGGCTCTTTTGCAAATCAGCTAGCGAAGCGGTATCGGCTCCCGCGAGCCGTCCGATCCACTACGAGCGCTCAGGATTAGACTTAGGTGTAAATAAACCAGCATTCTATGCGGACCGCACGATCTCACTTCCACGGCCTAGATTAGATCTTCATTAGTTGAACCGGTACGCGATAAGGGCCTTTGGATCTAGATCCCATGACACCGATTTAACTAGACCAAAACAGGATGCGCGTCTCGATCTACGTCGTTCCTCTCAAGATCAACGGACCAAACCTGATTGCTCACCCGTGGAACGAATGCCGACGGCGGAGCAGAGCTCCCCACGGCGGCGCCACTCTCCATCCTCGCCGGAGTTGTCCGAAATCGCGATTCCCGCCCCCAATCCCTAATTGAACTAGTGCTACATCTCGATTAGGTACTGGCGAGACTAGGGAAGGCGCTCATACCGGCAATGGGTGAGGCGGAGGGCTGGTTCGCGGTGCCCGATGACTCTGCGATGACGGAGCACGCGGATGGGTGATTCCTCAGTCTCCCGCACCTCGGCGAGGCACGAACGGCTTCTCCGCGCTCCGGTACTCCTTGGTTGGCGGCGAAACGGCACGAGACAGTGGCGTGGTGGAAAGTTTGACGAGGCGAGTCACCACGGCAATGGCATACAGCGGTGGCGCACACAAGGGCCGAGATGAGGGGAGCTAGGGAGAAAAGGAGGACGAGGAGAGGGTCAAGGGCTCGGGTCCGCATTTGAAGCCGGCGCGAGGTGGGTTCGGGTGCCAACGGTCCCGGCCGACTCGCGCGGAGTTGTTGCGCGCTCGATTCTGTCGCCGCGAAGACCGGTCGGGGAAGAATACGTGTCTGCCAAGCGGGCCCCGCAGGTCGGTGAAACGGGGGAAACCAGGTCAAACGCGCACCGGAGACTGCCCGGTGGGGCTCCCATATCGGTGCGCTACTGCGCTAAGAAGATGGGCCGCGCGCGTGTAGGGAAAAAAATGTGGAATGGGCCGAGCTGAGAGGAATCTGGCCCAGCGCACAGTTTCTCTTTTCTTTTATTTATATTTTCTGTTTTTCCCATTATTTCACCAATTCAAATTTAAATCCTAATTTAAATTCAAACTTGTGACCTATTCATTCTTAAACCATATTTGTGCAATTAAAAGTATTAAGTTTGAGAATATTTATTTAAATATATTATTCATGTTTTCATATTCCTTCTCTTTTCCTGATTTTGTTCAAAACCCCAAATTTCAATTTAGGGTTAAGCTCCATCTTCTAGTAATTATTGTCTTAGTATTTTTATCCTTATTATTTTATTTAATGCACAAACATATAAACTCCAGCTGATGCATTTTTTTATCATTTGTTTGACTTAATCTCTAAATTGTGTGTGTGCTCTTTTCTTATGATGCAAATGAGGCACAATGAAGAAATCACTATATATTCATTATATACAATTTTGAGTATTACAAATCCTACCCCCCTTAAAAATAATCTTGTCCTCGAGATTTAGGGAGATCTAGGGAAAAGGTGAGGAAAATCTATACGAAGCTCTTCTTCTCTTTCCCAAGTTGCTTCATCTTCACCGTGGTGGCTCCATTGCACTTTGCACATCTTTATAACCTTATTCCTTGTGACACGAGTCAGTGTATCCAGAATCTTGATGGGGTACTCAGCATAAGTCAGATCCTCCTGAACACTAAGGTCTTCCATTGGTAACTGTTCTTCAGGCACCCTGAGACATTTCTTCAGCTGGGATACATGAAAGACATCATGAACATCCGCAAGATGATCCGATAACTCCAATTGGTATGCAACTTCTCCCACTCGCTTTAAGATTAAGAAGGGTCCAATAAAGCGAGGGGACAACTTTCCTTTGACTTTGAATCTTCTCATACCCCGAAGTGGTGACACCTTCAAATAGACATAATCTCCCTCTTTAAACTCAAGCAGTCTTCTCCGGGTATCAGCATAGCTTTTCTGCCTTGACTGTGCAGTTCTCAAATTCTCCCTTATTTGCTGAACTTGTTCCTCTGCTTCTTGTATAATCTCAGGTCCAAACAACTGCCTTTCACCAGTTTGATCCCAATACAGTGGGGTCCTGCACTTTCTGCCATACAAAGCCTCAAACGGTGACATCTTCAAACTGGCCTGATAGCTATTATTGTAAGAGAACTCTGCATAAGGCAAACTCTTATTCCAACTTCCACCATGTTTAAGAGCACAAGCTCTTAACATATCTTCCAGCACTTGGTTAGTCCTTTCTGTCTGCCCATCAGTTTGGGGATGGTAAGCCGAACTAAAATTCAATCTTGTATCCAATGACTCGTGTAACTTCTTCCAATACCGAGAGGTAAACTGTGATCCCCGGTCTGATACAATCTTCTTTGGCACACCATGCAGGCAGACAATCCGTGCCATGTACAACTCTGCCAACTTGGCTCCTGAATACGTGGTCTTCACTGGAATAAAGTGGGCTACCTTAGTTAGCCTGTCCACAATCACCCATATAGAATCATATCCAGCAGACGTGCGGGGTAATCCAACAATGAAGTCCATACCAATCTCTTCCCATTTCCACTCAGGTATCTTCAGTGGATGCAGTAGTCTGGCTGGCCTCTGGTGTTCAGCTTTAACTCTTTGGCACACATCGCACATAGCCACATGTGCAGCCACATCTCTCTTCAATCCATGCCACCAATACCTTTGATTCAAATCCTGATACATCTTAGTACTTCCAGGATGGATAGAATAAAATGAATCTTGTGCCTCCTTTAATATGGTTTCCCGAAGACTATCAATATCGGGAACACAGATCCGATTCTTGAACCATATGGTGCCTTGCTCATCCTCTGTGAACTCCGGGCCTCTACCCTCTGTTATCAGATCCTTGATCTCCTGGATTTTAGCATCACCAACCTGACCTTTACGAATTTCTTGCTCCAAGGTAGGTTCCCATTCAATAGTAACTCCTTTCGTATGTGTAACAATTCCCAGGTTGAGTCTCTCAAGATCTTTTGCTAATTCATCAGGTAACTGGACAACGAAAGCGGAGTGAACATGCTCCTTCCGACTCAAGGCATCTGCAACCAAATTTGCCTTGCCTGGGTGATAGTGAATTTCCAAATCATAATCCTTAATGAGCTCCAACCAACGGCGTTGCCTAAGGTTGAGATCCTTCTGAGTGAATATGTACTTCAAGCTCTTATGGTCCGTGTATACTTGGCACTTAGTCCCCATAATGTAGTGTCTCCAAATCTTAAGTGCATGCACTACTGCTGCCAGCTCTAAATCATGAGTGGGGTAGTTCAATTCATGTTTCCGCAACTGACGAGATGCATAGGCAATCACATGTCCTTCTTGCATAAGCACACATCCAAGTCCTTAGCCACATGCATCACAATAAATGTCAAATCCCTTCTGTAGATCTGGCATAATCAATACTGGTGGCGACATCAACCTCTTCTTCAATAGATCAAAGCTGTCTTGGCACTTCTCATCCCACTTAAATTCTCTTCCTTTCTCCAAAAGCGAAGTCATAGGCTTAGCAATCTTAGAAAATCCTTCAATAAATCTCCAGTAATATCCTGCTAGTCCCAAGAAACTCTGAATCTCAGTAACTGTAGTGGGTACTCTCCACTCCATTACCTCCTTGACCTTAGCAGGATCCACTGATATTCCTCCATTAGAAATAATATGACCAAGAAATGGCACCTCGCCAATCCAAAACTCGCACTTGCTGAACTTGGCATATAGCTGGTTATCTTGTAGCTTCTGTAGCACCAATCTCAGATGTTCCTCGTGATCACTATCGCTCTTGGAATAGATAAGAATATCGTCGATGAACACCATGACGAATCTGTCCAAGTACTCCATGAACACCTTGTTCATCAAATTCATAAAATAAGCTAGTGCATTGGTTAATCCAAATGACATAACAGTGAACTCATATAATCCATATCGAGTCGAGAAAGCCGTCTTGGGAATATCCGATGGTCTAATCCTCATCTGATGGTATCCCGATCGGAGATCAATCTTCGAGAATACTCTAGCACCTCTCATTTGATCAAATAAATCCTCAATACGAGGCAACGGATACTTATTCTTCACAGTAACATCATTAAGAGACCTATAGTCCACACACATCCGTTGTGATCCATCCTTCTTCTGTACAAACAGAACCGGCGCTCCCCATGGTGAGGAACTCGGATGAATGTACCCAGCCTCTTGTAACTCAGTTAACTGCTTCTTAAGTTCCTTCAACTCCTCTACAGCCATCCTATATGGTCGTTTAGAAATAGGGGCAGTTCCAGGTAAAAGATCAATCACAAACTCCACTTCCCTATCTGGTGGCATCCCTGGTAACTCCTCTGGAAAGACATCCGGAAAATCTCTAACCACCTGAATGTTGTCACCAACAAACTCCTCAGGCATACAGAACATTGCACGCATGGATGAGGAGGTTACTGCAATATTAACTTGAAATCTTTCTCCTCTAGTGGTAGTGAGTTCTACAGCACCTCTACCACATGCTATAACGGCCTTTGCCTTTCTTAGCCATGACATACCAAGGATCAGATCTATACTGCTTGACTCTAATATTATAGCAGTAGCTCCAAATTCTCTACCCATAATGGTCAATGTCAATCTACGTGTCATTTGATTCGCCTCGACAGGCCCTTTAGGTGTAATTACTATCATGGGTTTTCTCATATTTAGCAGTGGTATTTCATTTGTGTTGGCATATCTAGCAGACACGAATGAATGTGTAGCACCAGAATCAAATAATATGGTTGCAGGAATTGCATTAACATAAAACATATCAAGTACGATGTCCCCACCATCCGGAGTAGCATCAACGCTGACTTGATTAACCTTGGCAATAGAATATCCCTTGCCAGATCCTGGAGTTTGCTGCCTGTTCTGAACTGGAGTAGTAGCAATCCTCTGTGGGCAAACATTTGCATAATGACCAGTCTTCCCACACTTAAAACAAGTAGTGCCTGGACTCTGTCCTGAAAACTTCGTCGGGGTGCCAGTAGGGGTAGCCTGTCGAGGAGGTGGAGTCCTCAGTGGTGATTGCTGAACTGGGCGCTGGCCTCCACCAGCGCGAACTGGTATACCCTGAGGTGAACTGTAGCGAGGACGAACACTGCTGCTTCCTTGTCCTTGAGATATAGCCTTTCTCTTCAAATCTCCCAACTGAACACGCTTGTGTTCAATAGCCAGGGCCTTATCAAGCAGCCTCTGAAATGATGGAAATGTATGTGCCACTAGAGCATACTGAAGGGGTCCATTAAGTCCTTCAATGAAATGCTCTTGCTTCCTCTCATCTTCAGCAACTTCATCAGGGGCATATCTGGACAACTGGATGAACTTGTCGCGATACTCACTGACTAACATGCTCCCTTGCTTCAGCGACAGAAATTCCTTCTTCTTAATCTTCATCAATCCAGCTGGTATATGATAATTTCGGAACTGTGTACTGAACTCTGCCCAAGTAATAGTATCTGTAGCATCATGGGCAGCAGTATATGAATCCCACCAGTCAGCAACAGGACCTGTCAGACGTTCAGAAGCATATAAAACCTTCTCTCAGTCAGTGCATTGTGCAATATTCAACATCTTCTCAACAGACTTCAGCCAATCGTCCGCGTCCAGTGGATCAGGTGAGCTAGCAAATGTAGGTGGCTTATGACTCATGAACTCCCTATGCTTATCTCGGGGTGGAACTGGTGGTGGTGGAGGTGGAGGCAGTGGTACTTGTTGCTGCTGTTGCTGCTGTTGTTGTTGTTGCATTTGCTGTTGCAGCTGCTGTTGTTGCGCCCTCCTTTCCTGGCGTATCTCCTCTCGCTCCTGGCGCAACTCCTGTCGTATCTCTTCTCTTTCTTGACGCATCTCCTGGCGTTCTTGCTGCATCTGTGCACGCATATCTGCCATGGTGTCCGCCATTTGCTGCATCATTCTCATCTGAGCAGCAACCAGTGGGTCAACTCCGCCTGGTGGGGGATTAGGAGGATTCATCTCTGCAGGTTGTGGCTGGGGTCGTCTATATATCCACCGAGTGTGTCGATTAGGAGGCAAATCAATTCCACCACCCCGCCTGGTATTGACCATCTGAGTTAGATACATATGGTAAGAGAATAGTAGACAAGGCAGGTAATTACGAATCATTTTACTTTAGGGGATTTATTAGCTAAGCGGATTAATATTTTACCTACCATAGCTAATTCATTACCTTATGGTGGTACATGCTAAGATGCCCATATATAATATTTCAATCAATCAAAGAAGCAAATCAGGTATTATTCATCAGCACAATCAACCAATCATTTTTTTAAATAAAGAAAATAGTTTTAAATTTTGTCTTAGGATCCCTATCTCTTAAAAGATCATAGTGGTAGGATTCCAAGGTGTGAAATCCATCTTGTCTTGGAGTAGAAAAGGTAAGAATGATCAGAGTAGAACAGCAGAAGGTGAGACAGGATCAAGATAAGTGTAGAAAGAATCAGAGTAAGGTAAGTATAGAATGAATCAGAATAAGATAAGTAGGTAAGGGTTTGTCTATTTCTATCTAGGTTTTGTCCTACAGTCAACATTTCCTCTGATACCACTTCTGTAACACCCGGTTTTAAAGGACAAAGCCGGGTGCATCTCATACATGCGCCAAGAAGACAACATATATAATAACAGAGTGTATAGAGATAAATGTCATAATAACATCAGAGTACTTATTACATAGCGGAAGACTTATTACAAAATAAAGGAGTAAATATAAAACAAACTAAGGATCGACGGCGCCAATGTCGACTGAGAAACGCCACCTAGATTAAGTCGAATGCCTCGATGTTAGGCGGCTCCTCTTCGACCACCTGTTCTTCTCCTGTGGGGGGGTGTGAGACAGCAAGAGTGAGCTCACATACGTTCATAGCTCAACAAGTCGTGGGAAATAATGTGGCATGAACTCACCAAAGGTGGGAGTTCATGAAGTGTAAGGCTGATCAATGAGATAGAGGCTGAAGTTGAGCATTGCTTTTATAAGTTGGTCAAAATTTTATTAGCAATTACTAAGTGTAAGTAAATACCAAACCTTAATAATAATAAAGAAAAGTAATAGTAAAATAATCCCAAATGCAATGAAATGACAGGTTAAGTTTAAGTTCCATAAATTAATCATGTGAGGGTCCGAGCCGCCCATGACCGTGAGCACGGCTAATATACCAGTTTTACACTCTGCAGAGGTTGCGCATCTTTACCCACAAGTCATGTTACCCATCTGCCAAGAGATGGCCAATCCCATACACCTCTATCGAGGAGGCAAGGCAGGGTAACACTACGAGGCCTTTACAAAGTTCCACTAGCTTCAGAAATCCCGCTACAGTTTATAGGAAGCTCCAGTGCAGGGTTCTTGCCTGACCGCCATCGCAGCAAAATCAACCCAAGGACCTCCCTACACTGACCACTCCCCTACTGCCCTTGCCCCTTTCGGGTAAGGAAGACCTCCACTAGCTTTCCTAGTTAATTAGCCAAGGGCATCCCATTATACCCTTGTGGTAGCACTGTTTTCCCGGGTGGTCGCTCCATGTTCCCATTAATTTAATGATCTTAACACGAACAGTAATAATAACAAGATAATAAAAGAGTAATCATGAATGTTATATCTTCATACCCAATCCACATAAAGCAATAGCAGATACTACCCAAAAATATTTCAGGGGTGAACAAGGTATAAAGATAACCAAAACTGGGGTAACCTAAAGGATCCCATCAAAATTAACCTATGCAGATCATTAAAATTAATAAGAACATGGCTGGGAAAAGTAAGTGATCAAGGGCACAACTTGCCTTCAATGAGCTCCTGCTCAGCTACTTCTACTTGTTGAACCTCAGAATCCACAGTGGCTTGCTCGTCTACTCGCATCAACACAATACATACATAGTATAGCAAAAAATTAACATTGCACCAAACATGTACATAAAATACACAGTCAAAATCTAAACATTAAAATGAAATCATAGGAACTGGAATCACTAAATTTGGAGTTATAGAATTCAAGTTATGAATTTCCTAAGGTTTAATGTGATTAAAATAGGATTAGATGAGAAATAAATTTTCTTACTGTTTTCATGTAGAAACAGAGACACTAAATGATAGAGAATATTATTACAAAATTTTAGAAATTGGAATAGTTCAATTTGGAGCTAAAATGAATTTTCTATGCAATAAACAAGTTTTAATACTTATTTTTATATTAAAATCTATTTTCTAATTATTTTATTCAATTTACAACAGGCCCTGGACTAGGCCTCGATTTTCAGAAAGCGCAGGGGGCTGCTCGCATAAATTTATAGACTCAGGGAATAATACCCTCTGGATGGCGGGTTAGTTACCTAATAAGCGAAGGGCTCTTTTGCAAATCAGCCAGCGAAGCGGTATCGGCTCCCGTGAGCCGTCCGATCCACTACGAGCGCCCAGGATTAGACTTAGGTGTAAATAAACCAGCATTCTATGCGGACCGCACGATCTCACTTCCACGGCCTAGATTAGATCTTCATTAGTTGAACCGGTACGCGATAAGGGCCTTTGGATCTAGATCCCACGACACCGATTTAACTAGACCAAAACAGGATGCGCGTCTCGATCTACGCCGTTCCTCTCAAGATCAACGGACCAAACCTAATTGCTCACCCGCGGAACGAATGCCGACGGCGGAGCAGAGCTCCCCACGGCGGTGCCACTCTCCATCCTCACCGGAGTTGTCCGGAATCGCGATTCCCGCCCCCAATCCCTAATTGAACTAGTGCTACATCTCGATTAGGTACTGGCGAGACTAGGGAAGGCGCTCATACCGGCAATGGGCGAGGCGGAGGGCCGGTTCGCGGTGCCCGATGACTCCGCGATGACGGAGCACGCGGATGGGTGATTCCTCAGTCTCCCGCACCTCGGCGAGGCACGAACGGCTTATCCGCGCTCCGGTACTCCTTGGTTGGCAGCGAAACGGCACGAGACAGTGGCGCGGTGGAAAGTTTGACGAGGCGAGTCACCGCGGCAATGGCGTACAGCGGTGGCGCACACAACGGCCGAGACGAGGGGAGCTGGGGAGAAAAGGAGGACGAGGAGAGGGTCAAGGGCTCGGGTCCGCATTTGAAGCCGGCGTGAGGTGGGTTCGGGTGCCAACGGTCCCGGCCGACTCGCGCGGAGTTGTTGCGCGCGTGATTCCGTCGCCGCGAAGACCGGTCGGGGAAGAAGACAGGTCTGCCAAGCGGGCCCCGCAGGTCGGCGAAACGGGGGAAACCAGGTCAAACGCGGACGGGAGACTGCCCGGTGGGGCTCCCATATCGGCGCGCTACTGCGCTAAGAAGATGGGCCACGCGCGTGTAGGGAAAAAAATGTGGAATGGGCCGAGCTGAGAGGAATCCGGCCCAGCGCACAGTTTCTCTTTTCTTTTATTTATATTTTCTGTTTTTCCCATTATTTCACCAATTCAAATTTAAATCCTAATTTAAATTCAAACTTGTGACCTATTCATTCTCAAACCATATTTGTGCAATTAAAAGTATTAAGTTTGAGAATATTTATTTAAATATATTATTCATGTTTTCATATTCCTTCTCTTTTCCTGATTTTGTTCAAAACCCCAAATTTCAATTTAGGGTTAAGCTCCATCTTCTAGTAATTATTGTCTTAGTATTTTTATCCTTATTATTTTATTTAATGCACAAACATATAAACTCCAGCTGATGCATTTTTTTATCATTTGTTTGACTTAATCTCTAAATTGTGTGTGTGCTCTTTTCTTATGATGCAAATGAGGCACAATGAAGAAATCACTATATATTCCTTGTATACAATTTTGAGTATTACAGAAAGTTAATGAACCTTCTACAATATATCATGCTTTAAATGCTTCCTTTGCTATTTGTAGAAAGGATAGGAAGATAGTTGCTAGAAAATTAGGGGCAAAATTCAAGGGAGACAAAACTTGCATTTGGGTCCCTAAGACAATTGTGACTAACCTTGTAGGACCCAACAAGAGTTGGGTACCTAAGACCCAAGCATAAATTTGCCTTGCAGGTTTATGCATCCGGGGGTTCAAGCTGGATTATCGACAGCAGATGCATAAACCATATGACGGGGGAGAAGAAGATGTTCACCTCCTACGTCAAAAACAAGGATTCCCAAGATTCAATAATATTCGGTGATGGGAATCAAGGCAAGGTAAAAGGGTTAGGTAAAATTGCTATTTCATCCGAGCACTCTATATCTAATGTGTTTTTAGCTGAGTCTCTTGGATATAATTTGTTATCTGTTAGTCAATTATGCAATATGGGATATAATTGTATATTCACAAATGTAGATGTGTCTGTAGTTAGAAGAAGTGATGGTTCACTAGCTTTTAAGGGTGTATTAGACGGCAAACTTTACTTAGTTGATTTTGCAAAAGAGGAGGCCGGTCTAGATGCATGCTTAATTGCTAAGACTAGCATGGGCTGGTTGTGGCATCGCCGCTTAGCACATGTGAGGATGAAGAACCTTCACAAGCTTCTAAAGGGAGAACACGTGATAGGTTTAACTAATGTGCAATTCGAAAAAGATAGACCTTGTGCAGCTTGTCAAGCAGGCAAACAGGTGGGAAGCTCTCATCACACCAAAAATGTGATGACCACATCAAGACCTTTGGAGATGCTTCACATGGACCTCTTCGGACCCATCGCCTATCTAAGTATAGGAGGAAGTAAGTATGGTCTTGTTATAGTTGATGACTTTTCCCGCTTCACTTGGGTATTCTTTTTGCAGGATAAATCTGAAACCCAAGGGACCCTCAAGCGCTTCCTAAGGAGAGCTCAAAACGAGTTTGAGCTCAAGGTGAAAAAGATAAGGAGCGACAATGGGTCCGAGTTCAAGAACTTTCAAGTGGAGGAGTACCTTGAGGAGGAAGGGATCAAGCACGAGTTCTCCGCTCCCTACACACCATAGCAAAATGGTGTGGTAGAGAGGAAGAACATGACGCTTATAGACATGGCGAGGACGATGCTTGGGGAGTTCAAGACCCCCGAGCACTTTTGGTCGGAAGCCGTGAACACAGCTTGCCACGCCATCAATAGGGTCTACCTTCATCGCCTCCTCAAGAAGACGTCGTATGAGCTACTAACCGGTAACAAACCCAATGTTTCGTATTTTCGAGTTTTTGGGAGTAAATGCTACATTCTAGTGAAGAAGGGTAGGAATTCCAAATTTGCTCCCAAAGCCGTAGAAGGGTTTTTGTTAGGTTATGACTCAAATACAAAGGCGTATAGAGTCTTCAACAAATCATCGGGTTTGGTTGAAGTCTCTAGCGACGTTGTATTTGATGAGACTAATGGCTCTCCAAGAGAGCAAGTTGTTGATTTTGATGATGTAGATGAAGAAGAAGTTCCAACGACCGCAATACGCACCATGGCAATTGGAGATGTGCGACCACTGGAACAAGATGAGCAAGATCAACCTTCTTCCTCAACAATGGTGCAACCCCCAACTCAAGATGATGAATAGGAGGCGTTTGATCAAGGGGGAGCACAAGATGATCATGTAATGGAGGAAGAAGCACAACCAGCACCTCCAACTCAAGTTCGAGCAATGATTCAAAGGGATCATCCCGTCGACCAAATTTTGGGTGATATCAGCAAGGGAGTAACTACTCGATCTCGATTAGTTAATTTTTGTGAGCATTACTCCTTTGTCTCTTCTATTGAGCCTTTCAGGGAAGAAGAGGCCTTGCTAGATCCGGACTGGGTGTTGGCCATGTAGGAAGAGCTCAACAACTTCAAGAGGAATGAAGTTTGGACACTGGTGCCTCGTCCTAAGCAAAATGTTGTGGGAACCAAGTGGGTGTTCCGCAACAAACAAGACGAGCACGGAGTGGTGACAAGGAACAAGGCTCGACTTGTGGCAAAAGGTTATGCCCAAGTCGCAGGTTTGGACTTTGAGGAGACTTTTGCTCCTGTGGCTAGGCTAGAGTCCATTCGTATTTTGCTAGCATATGCCGCTCACCATTCCTTCAGGATGTTTCAAATGGATGTGAAGAGCACTTTCCTCAACGGGCCAATTAAGGAGGAGGTGTACGTGGAGCAACCCCCTGGCTTCGAGGATGAATGGTACCCCGACCACGTGTGTAAGCTCTCTAAGGCACTCTATGGACTTAAGCAAGCCCCAAGAGCATGGTATGAATGCCTTAGAGACTTTTTAATTGCTAATGCTTTCAAGGTTGGGAAAGCCGATCCAACTCTTTTTACTAAGACTTGTGATGGTGATCTTTTTGTGTGCCAAATTTATGTTGATGACATAATATTTGGTTCTACTAACCAAAAGTCTTGTGAAGAGTTTAGCAGGGTGATGACTCAGAAATTCGAGATGTCGATGATGGGCGAGTTAAGCTACTTCCTTGGGTTCCAAGTGAGGCAACTCAAGGATGGAACCTTCATCTCTCAAACCAAGTACACGCAAGACTTGATCAAGCGTTTTGGGATGAAGGACGCCAAGCCCGCAAAGACTCCGATGGGAACCGACGGACATACCGACCTCAACAAAGGAGGTAAGTCCGTTGATCAAAAAGCATACCGGTCTATGATAGGGTCTTTACTTTATTTGTGTGCTAGTAGACCGGATATTATGCTTAGCGTATGCATGTGTGCTAGATTTCAATTCGATCCTAAGGAGTGTCACTTAGTGGCTGTGAAGCGAATTCTTAGATATTTAGTCGCTACGCCTTGTTTCGGGATCTGGTATCCAAAGGGGTCTACCTTTGACTTGATTGGATATTCAGACTCCGACTATGCGGGATGTAAGGTCGATAGGAAGAGTACATCGGGGATGTGCCAATTCTTAGGAAGGTCCCTGGTGTCCTGGAGTTCTAAGAAACAAACCTCCGTTGCCCTATCCACCGCTAAGGCCGAGTATGTTGCCGTAGGACAGTGTTGTGCGCAACTACTTTGGATGAGGCAAACCCTCCGGGACTTTGGCTACAATCTGAGCAAAGTCCCACTCCTATGTGATAATGAGAGTGCTATCCGCATGGCGGATAATCCTGTTGAGCACAGCCGCACAAAGCACATAGACATCCGGCATCACTTTTTGAGAGACCACCAGCAAAAGGGAGATATCGAAGTGTTTCATGTTAGCTCCGAGAACCAGCTAGCCGATATCTTTACCAAGCCTTTAGATGAGCAGACCTTTTGCAAGTTGCGTAGTGAGCTAAATGTCTTATATTCGTGGAACTTGGATTGATTTATAGCATACATGTGTTTATGCCTTTGATCATGTTCCTTTTGCATTGTGTTGTTTATGGCGCTTAAGTTGTACATGCACTCCCCGGACCTCACAAGTCCTTTGCAAGTGATGCACAAATTTAGGGGGAGATGTGCTACAACTTGACCCTTTTGAGACTAACTGTGTGCTTGAGTTTGCCTGATTTAGTCTCGAAGGTGGATTGAAAGGGAAAAGGTGGACTTGGACCATGCAAGACTTCCACTACACTCCGATGAAAGAGTAACTTCTTCCAAGTTCATCTTAGTACTCTTATTGCCTTTTTACTCTCATTTGAAGATTTTGGTGAGGCAATGGGGTTAAAGGGCCAAAACTGATCCCGTTTTGGTGCTTGATGCCAAAGGGGGAGAAAATAAGGCCAAAGCAATAAATGGATCAGCTACCACTTGAGAATTTTGAAAATAATAGAGTTAGAATTTTTGTTTTGTCAAAATACTCGTATTGGCTCTTTTTGTCAAAAGTTGGTCTCTTGTGGGGAGAATGGGTGATTATGGGAAATAGGGGGAGTTTTTGAATACTGTGATCAATTTCTATTGGAACACCTCTCTTTATGTCCCTACAAGTGAATTTGACTTAGAGATAAGAAATTGAGTTTGATTTGCAAAAACAAACCGAGTGGTGGCAAAGGATGATCCATATATGCCAAATTTGATTCAAAACAAATTTGAGTTCTTATTTGAATTGATTTTGTACTTGTTCTAATTGCTTTATGTTGTGTTGGCATAAATCACCAAAAAGGGGGAGATTGAAAGGAAATGTGCCCTTGGGCCATTTCTAAGTGTTTTGGTGATTTAGTGTCTAATATGAGTGCCTAAATGTCAAATGGTGGACAAAGTACAAATCAAGTATAAAGGTATGTTTCTCAGACTTAGTACATTGTTTAGAGACTAATGTATTATGTCTAAGTGCTAGAAACAGGAGAAATCGAATTGGAGAACAAATGGCCTTGTTCTGCCGTTAGTCAGCTCTGTCTGGGTGCACCGGACAGTGTCCGGTGCGCCAGGCTGGCTCAGCCGAACTTGCTGCTCTCGGGAGTTCGACGGCAATGTACGGCTAAAATTCACCGGACTGTCCGGTGAGCCAACGGTCAGCCGGGGCAACGGTCGGCCGAGGATTCCGCGCGTGACGCGTGGCCAAGCCAGCGGTCACATTGGGGCACCGGACTGTCCGGTGCGCCAACGGCTCTCAGGCGCCAACGGTCGGCTTCGCCAAAGAAGGAATGAAATCCGCACCGGACAGTGTCCGGTGCGTTAGGCGACAGAAGGCAAGAAATGCCTTCCTGGAATGCACTCAACGGCTCCTAGCTGCCTTGGGGCTATAAAAGGGACCCCTAGGCGCATGGAGGAGAATAACAAGCATTCCTTGAGCACTCTTGATCACTCACACTCCATTCTTGCGCACTTGTTCGACATTCTAGTGATTTGAGCTCCGTTCTAGTGTGCTAGTCTTTTGAGCTTAAGTCTGGGTCTTGTGTGTGCGTACTTGCTGTGATCTTTGTGTCTTGTGTGAGTTGCTAATCCCTCCCTTACTCCGTGCTTCTTTGTGAACATCTTTGTAAGGGCAAGAGACTCCAAGTTGTGGAGATTCCTCGCAAACGGGATATAGTAAAGCAAGCAAAACACCGTGGTATTCAAGTGGGTCTTTGGACCGCTTGAGAGGGGTTGATTGCAACCCTCGTCCGTTGGGACGCCACAACGTGGAGTAGGCAAGCGTTGGTCTTGGCCGAACCACGGGATAAACCACTGTGCCATCTCTGTGATTGA
Organism: Zea luxurians; assembly: GCA_029449295.1. Lineage (NCBI taxonomy): Eukaryota > Viridiplantae > Streptophyta > Magnoliopsida > Poales > Poaceae > Zea > Zea luxurians. The sequence goes on from JAOPSE010000119.1 coordinate 6,387,688, forward strand.
TCTCTTGTGGTTATTGTGTTTTGTTGAGACTCTTCTCTAGCCACATGGCAATAATGTGCTAACGCTTAACCAAGTTTTTGTGGCATTAAGTTCAAGTTTTACAGGATCACCTATTCACCCCCCCCCTCTAGGTGCTCTCATCATCAGATTAGCCTGGCGAAGGAAGACGATGAAAAAACAGCGTTCATCACTCCATTTGGTACTTTCTGCTATACCTCCATGTCGTTTGGCCTCAAAAACGCTGGAGCGACCTATCAGAGAGCTATTCAAACATGCTTAGCCGATCACTGGGGCAAGCGTGTGGAAGCTTATGTGGATGACGTGGTAATCAAAACAGAAAATTCGGAAAATTTCATCGAGGATCTACAGCTGGTTTTCAACAGCCTGTGGCGATATAGATGGAAGCTTAATCCCGAAAAATGTGTTTTTGGGGTACCAGCAGGAAAATTACTCGGGTTTATCGTCAGCCACCGGGGAATTGAAGCTAATCCAGAAAAGATCGAAGTTATCATGAGGATGGAGGCACCGCGATCACAAAAGAAAGTGCAAAGACTTACCGGATGTATGGCAGCCCTGAGCAGATTCATATCTAGACTAGGAGAAAAAGGCTTAACATTTTATTAGTTACTCAAGAAGGTGGACAAGTTTCAGTGGAGTTCAGAAGCACAGGAATCCCTAGACGCATTGAAAAAGTTCTTAACGACGCCGCCAGTGCTGAAACCACCGCGACGGGCCACGTCGACTCAACCAGCTGAAGATTTGCTGCTATATATCTCTTGCACGACTCACGTGGTGAGCACCGCATTGGTAGTCGAGCGAGCAGAAGAAGGACATGCCTATCCAGTGCAACATCCTGTTTATTTCATCAGCGAAGTTCTGGGTCCCTCGAAGAAAAAATACCCTCAAGTTTAAAAGCTATTATATGCAGTACTTCTAACTGCACGCAAGCTCCGTCACAACTTCGACGACCACAAAGTCGTAGTAGTCACTGGTTTTCCAATAGGGGATATTCTTCACAACAAAGAAGCCATCGGGAGAATAGCCAAATGGGCCTGTGAGCTGGGATCTCACGACATTGAATTTCGACCTCGTACTGCCATTAAAACTCAAGCACTAGCCGACTTTGTGTCGGAGTGGACCGAACAACAAGTACCAGATAACCCAGAAACTGCAGAAGTATGGCGAATGTATTTTGATGGCTCGTTAAAGCTGCAGGGAGCGGGCGCAGGGATCCTCTTTACTGCACCTGGAGGCAAACACCTCAGATATGCCTTACAGTTGTTATTTCCAGCCTCTAACAATGCAGCAGAATATGAAGCTCTGATTCACGGGCTGAACATTGCTATATCACTGGGCATCAAGAGATTGATGGTATACAGGGATTCTATGGTAGTCATAAGTCAGATAAACAAAGAATGGGATTGTTCGAACGACTCCTTGGGAAAATACTACACTGCCGTCCGGAAATTAGAAGATAAATTTGAAGGTCTGGAATTTCACCATGTGGAGAGAGATCGAAACATGGTGGCTGACGTGTTGTCCAAGCTAGGATCCAGTCGAACTCAGGTCCCACCTAGAATCTTCGTTCAAGAAATATCACACCCAAGCATCTCACTGGCTCAGGTAGAAGAATGTAATACTTTGAGCCAACCAGAGTCAGATTCTGATGACTAGAGGAGGCCGATCGTCAAATATATAAAAAATGAGGAGGAGCCAGATGACAAGAATGCAGCCGAGCGCATCGCAAGGCAATCTGCTCACTATACACTCATCGGGGAAACACTATACAGAAGGGGTGCATCAGGAGTCCTCATGAAATGCATTCTCTCAACTACTGGAAAGCAACTTCTGGACGAGGTCCATGCTAGACAATGTGGAGTACACGCAGCATCCAGAACCCTGGTTGGGAAGGTCTTCAGGTCAGGTTTCTATTGGCCAACAACGAAGAGTGACGCAGCCGAGTTAGTCCAGAGGTGCGAAGCCTGCCAGTACCTGTCAAAACAGTAGCATCTACCAGCACATCAGTTGCAGACTATACCCATAACTTGGTCGTTCGCATGCTAGGGATTGGATATGATTGGACCTTTCAAGAAAGCTCAGGGAGGATACACTCATGTGCTGGTGGCTATCGACAAATTCACTAAATGGATAGAGTTCAAACCCATTGCTTCCTTATCTTCAGCCAAGGCAGTGGAATTCATACAAGACATAATATTCAGATTTGGAATACCGAATAGTATCATAACTGACTTGGGATCCAACTTCACAAGTTTAGAGTTCTTTGATTTCTGTGAGCAGAAGAGCATTCAGATCAAATATGCTTCGGTGGCGCACCCAAGAGCCAACGGGCAGGTTGAAAGAGCTAACGGGATGATATTGGAGGCCCTCAGGTAAAAAGTCTTCGATAAAAATGAAAAGTTCACAGGAAAATGGATAAGGGAGTTGCCCTATGTTGTTTGGAGCTTAAGAACTCAACCCATTCGAGCTCTGCATGGAAATACCCCTTTCTTCATGGTCTACGGTTCAGAGGCCGTGCTACCTGCTGATCTCAAGTTTGGGGCGCCAAGGTTGATCTTTGAAAACATAGCAGAAGCCGAGGCTACTAGGCTGGAGAATGTTGATGTACTCGAAGAAGAACGGCTGAACACGGTAATTCAATCAGCACGGTACCAACAAACCCTGAGGCGCTATCACGATAAGACCATGAGACATCGATCCTTCGCAGTAGGAGATCTCGTCCTCCGCCGAATTCTAACGGGGGAAGGGCGACACAAGTTGTCACCTCTATGGGAAGGACCATTCATAGTAGCAGAAGTCACTCGGTCGGGATCATATTGTCTCACTCAGATGGATGACACGGAAATTGGGAACTCATGGAACATAGAACACCTCAGGAAGTTTTACCCCTAGCTGTATTCCAAAGCTATTGGGACGACAATGTACTCTGTAAACTGGGAAATATATCATCAATAAGAAGACTTCGAGAGCGCTCAAATTGTTCATTGTCGACCTGCATTCTTAAACTCGGGGTGACCACTATGCCCTGCTAACAGGGCAATCGGCTTAAGTCGGCAATGACTTAAGGCGGTGCAACATGCTCACGCTTACTTAACCCAGGGTGACCACTATGCCCTGCTAACAGAGCAATCGGCTTAAGTCGGCAACAACTTAAGACGGTGCAACATGCTCACGCTTACTTAACCCAGGGTGACCACTATGCCCTGCTAACGGAGCAATCGGCTTAAGTCGGCGACGACTTAAGACGGTGCAACATGCTCACGCTTACTTAACCCAGGGTGACCACTATGCCCTGCTAATGGAGCAATCGGCTTAAGTCGGCGACGACTTAAGACGGTGCAACATGCTCACGCTTACTTAACCCAGGGTGACCACTATGCCCTGCCAACGGAGCGATCGGCTTAAGTCAGCGATGACTTAAGATGGTGCAACATGCTCGCGCTTGCTTAACTCAGGGTGACCACTAAACCACACTAACGGAGCAATCGGTCTGAGTTAATTCTAGCTCAAACTGGTGCAGCACACTCGGCGCGCATACAGTTACTCATCCAGGGGTGGCCTCTATGTCCCACGAAGAAGTCTCGAAACCATCACGCTGCATTTTACTTCTACAAATATAGACACTGTTGGATTCTAAACAATAGGAGAATGATAGTAGCATTCAATACTAAGAAGTTGTCCTCTAATAAAATATCCGAGCACGTTAACTGCGCGCTCAGAGCGCGCAATGTCTTTCTATTTTGCAACATTCTTCTCAGGAGCAACCGACGAAGAAGGACGGCTAGAGGAATCAGGAGCGGCGTTCACATCTGCCACTATGTCGTCTGGGACAACCACACCAGGTCTCCTCATCAGAATCCGCCCCGCACGAATAGCTTTATCCATAGCTTTATCGCGCTGGGCCCTCAGAGTAGCGGAAGTCTCTTCAGCAACCTTGACAGCCAACTGAGCGGTCTCTAGCTCCTGGGCGATAGATTTCTTGGAAGCACGCAGATTCTTGATGACAACATCTTTGGCCGATATCAACTCCCTGAGGCGAATCACGTCATCCAAGGATTCCTGTAGCTTATAACGAAGATTGTCTAACTCCTCCCTGGTGAAGCGATGACTCCTCTCCAAGATGGTCAGCGAGTTGCTAGAGTCACGGTATAGCCTGTCAAGATTGTCACGAGAAGTAACAAGGGCACGTTTTTCTTCCTGTAAACGGGAATCAGCTTCCTCAAACGTCAAGCAAGCAATAAGAACACAGCAAGACAAAGCCCGGATTCACAGGTCACCTTTTCAGAGTCGAGCTGAGCGCGGAGAGTAGAGTTCAGCGTGTTGGCGTCATTCAGAGAAGCAGAGACCTAGGCCAGCTCTGTCTGACTTTGGGAATACTTTTCCTCAAGATCAGAACACCGCCAGACCAGTTCAGCTTGATCTTGAGAGCGTTTTTCCTCAAGAGAAGAATACTGCCGAGTCATATCTAGCGAGAAGCAGTCAAGCAGAGGTGTCAAAATAAAAAGCAGTTTGATAAAGTAGCCAGAAGGAAGCAGAAGAGCACTGACCAACATTCGCCGCCTCTAAGTCAGAAACACGCCACTGAAGCAGCACTGGATTCCAACGCGCTAGAGACAAAGCTCCTTCCGGGACAGAAGCACCCTGCAACCTCAGTCGACTAGACATCTCGTCGACCAACGCCTGGCATCAAAAAGCAGACGAGCATGAGAATAATTACCTGCTTGGGTAAAAGTCAGACCAGAAGAAACCAAAATACCTGGAAGTTGGAGAAGAAGGAAGCGACTCCCAAATCGTGAGAGATCAACTGATGGCTCGGCAAAGGATCACCACCTGGAGCAACTTGCAACGATTCAGCAGGGACCAATTCAGTGTCATCAGCAGAACCCAAAACCTTATCATCAGGTACGCTGGCCTCTAAAGCGACTCCTTGACCAAAGGCTTGGGCTGTCACTATGCAACTAGATTGTGGAGGAGAAGACCCTACGTGAACATCCATGGAAGTGCAAGAGGGAGAACCCGCTCGGACACCCTCGGGGGCTGGATCATAGCTTGCACTACCCATCCGAGCCGGATCATCTCCGGCAGCACCCTCGAGGGCTGGGTAGTAGCTTGCACTATCCATCCGAGCCGGATCATCTCCGGCAGCACCCTCGGGGGCTGGGTAAAGGCCAGCACCGTCATTGAGGGCCGAGTTCTCTGCAGCAGCCGCCTCTAAGGCTGAAGGTCCCTCGGTCACTTCCATGGGAGCAGGGCAATCCAGACCAGCCTCTTGACCCTCAAGACCGCGCTCCAAGGTCGATGAGGCGGGGGACGCTGCCCGGGAGGACCCCAACCCGGCGTCGAGCACATCAACACAAACATCCATCGCGCCACCATCTACCGGTTCTGATAGCAGATCTTCTGGAATCATGTCCTCAAGAGTCTGATCAAAGTTTGCCAGAGATAATTCTTGCAGACCAATGAGGGCAGACAAGGCCAGAGAAGGAACACCGCTACTTTCCCCACTGGCAGTGTAACGGCGGCTGTTCTTTCGAATCAGAGGGATTTCGTCTTCTTCTTCACCATCATCATCAACGAGACGGACAGCACACCCATTGGGATCAGCGTCAGACGGGTCACACCCATTGGGGTCAGCTTCAGTGAATTCAGGCACTGGCACTTCCTCAGCAACAGGAGCAGAAGGATCAGCACCTTGATCCAAGCTAGGCACCCGACGAAGATGTCTCTTCTTCTTTTTCTCCCCCTCGGTAGGAAAAGAGGATTGATCAACTCGGCGAGAACGTTTTGGACGAACATTACCAGACTTCTGAGCGTCCAAAGCTTTGTCAGCTTCAGGGATGGGCACCACCACCAATGTTTCAGCAGGAGCAGCACCAGAAGAATCCCCAACCAACATATCCAGCATGGCACCTATCTCTACATCACTAGGATCCAAAGGCACCTCGAAATGAACCTGCTTTTCATCATCAGGGATTTCGTCAAGCGAAGCAACCAAAGTGCCAACTTCTTCGGCAGAGGGTCGCACTCTAAGGCCCAAACCGCCATCACCAGCAGGAGGATTTGACACAAAATGGATGAAGGCCTTGGAAGGAGGCAGGTTCCAGGCTGAATACGCAACAGGGGCGCCAACATTTGATACCTTGCCTCTGAGTATCATCTCAAGCCATCTTACCAAATCCACAACAGGAATTCTTCTGTTGGTGACCCGGGTTGAGTCAGTCAGGCCTCGGTACAGATAGGTCGGGTGTACCCTGTCCTTCAGTGGCTGAATATTCTTGAAGATAAAGTCAGCAACCACAGCCTCTGCAGTCAAACCTCTCTCCTTCAACAACCTAACTTCAGCTAACAGAGCCCTTGCCTCGGCCACCTCCTGGTCTGTGGGGGATTGGGTCCAGCTCGGAGCACGAACATCCGGTTGTCTCCCTAACCGTGGTGGAAGGGAATTCCCATGAATCTCCACGATAAACCACTCTAAGCGCCATCCTTTGATGCTGTCTTTGAGCGGGATGTCAAGGTAATCAGTTTTCCTCCCACGGCGCATCTCCAAGCTCGCGCCCCCTACCAATTGGTGCTGCCCCCCGGCCATCCCAGGCCGACAATGGTACAAGAACTTCCACAGGCCAAAGTGCGGCAGAACGCCAAGAAAAGCCTCACATAAATGAACAAAGATGGAAATTTGCAGAATGGAATTGGGGTTCAGATGGGTCAGATTCAGGTGATAGAAATCAAGCAGACCGTGGAAAAAGGGAGAAATAGGAAGAGCAAGGCCGCGGAGGAGGAATGGAACATAAACAATAGATTCATGGGTGTCTTCTGTTGAAACAGTGACCCCGCAGCAGATCCGCCAGGAACAGAGCTCTCTCGGAGGAAGAACCCCGATGGACACAAGATGGAGAAGGTCAGACTCAGAAACAACAGACATATGGTTACCTGCGAAAGGCAACTGGTTGTTGGGATCAATGGGGGGAATGACGGCAGCAGACGAACTCGAAGCTTTCCGCTTAGGCGCCATCTCAACCTCACCGGCGAGTGGAGCGGAAGCAGAATTGCAAATCGGCAGAGAGGGCCTGGATGCAGGAAAGCAAGAACTAGGGCACAGAATGTGGAGACGCGGAACAATGCAGTACATATAGGGTTTTCCCGGGTCAGATACCGTTTCCAAAAAGTGCCCAGTCATCACCCAGCGGTTATTTCTAAAACACTGGCGTGCCACATCATCACCCAGTGGTTACTTCTAAAACACTGGCGTGCCACATCATCACTCAGCTACTATTTCTAAAAAGGCTGTCGTGCCATGTCATCACTCGGCCGTTATCTCCAAAACGGCCGACGCGGCCCAAATTGACTCAGCCGTTGTTTCTAAAAATGCTGACAGTACTTGACTTCACTCGGCTGTTACTTCTAAAACGCCGACGTTGCCGTCAGTCACTCGGCTGTTACTTCTAAAACGCCTACGTTGCCGTCAGTCACTCGGCTGTTACTTCTAAAACGTCGACGTTGCCAACAGTCACTCGGCTGTTACCTCCAAAACGCCGACGTTGCCATCAGTCACTCGGCTGTTACCTCTAAAACACTGACGTGGCCCCGCCATCATTCGGACGCTACTTCAGAAGTGCTAACTGAAAGGGAATTAGGCTTACACCTAGTTCCTAAATAATTTTGGTGGTTGAATTGCCCAACACAAATAATTGGACTAACTAGTTTGCTCTAGTGTACAAGTTATACAGGTGCCAAAGGTTCACACTTAGCCAATAAAAAGACCAAGTATTGGGTTCGATAAAAGAGCAAAGGGACAACCGAAGGCACCTCTGGTCTGGCGCACCGGACTGTCCGGTGTGCCACCGGACATGTCCGGTGCACCAGAGGACTCCGAACTCAAACTCGTCACCTTCGGGAAATTCCAGAGGCAACTCCACTATAATTCACCGGACTGTCTGGTGTACACCGGACAGTGTCCGGTGCTCCAGGGTAGAGCGGCCTCAGGAACTCGCCAGCTTCGGGAATTCACTTCGGCCGCCTCGCTATAATTCACCGAACATGTCCGGTGTACACCGGACTGTCCGGTGTAACAGTGGGGCAACGGCTATTTCGGCGCCAACGGCTACCTGCAGCACATTTATTGCGCGCCAGCGCGCGCAGAGGTCAGGCACGCCCATGCTGGCGCACCGGACACTCTACAGTACATGTCCGGTGCGCCACCGGACAACCAGGCGGGCCCAGAAGTCAGAGCTCCAACGGTCAAAACCCAACGGCTTTGGTGACGTGGCTGTCGCACCGGACATGTCCGGTGTGCACCGGACTGTCCGGTGCGCCATTCGACAGACAGCCTCACCAAACGGCTAGTTTGGTGGTTGGGGCTATAAATACCCCCAACCACCCCACATTCAAGTCATCCAAGTTTTCCACTTCTCAACCACTTACAAGAGCTAGGCATTCAATTCTAGACACACTCAAAGTGATCAAATCCTCTCCAACTCCACATAAGGCTTTAGTGATTAGCGAGAGAGATTTGCCGTGTTCTTTTGAGCTCTTGCGCTTGGATTGCTTCTTTTCTTTCTCACTTGTTCTTGTGATCAAAACTCAGTTGTAACCAAGGCAAGAGACACCAATTGTGTGGTGGCCCTTGTGGGGAAGTTTTGTTCTCGGTTGTGATTTGAGAAGAGAAGCTCACTCGGTCCGAGGGACCGTTTGAGAGAGGGAAAGGGTTGAAAAAGACTCGGCCTTTGTGGCCTCCTCAACGGGGAGTAGGTTTGCGAGAACCGAACCTCGGTAAAACAAATCATCGTGTCCCACTCCGCATTTGCTCACGATTTGTTTTTGCACCCTCTCTTTCGGACCCGTGTTTATTTCTAACGCTAACCCATCTCGTAGTTGTGGTTATATTTGTAAATTTCAGTTTCGCCCTATTCACCCCCCCCCCCTCTAGGCGACTTTCAATTGGTATCAGAGCCCGGTGCTTCATTAGAGCCTAACCGCTCAAAGTGATGTCGGGAGATCACACCAAGAGGGAGATGGAGACCGGCGACAAGCCCACTACGAGTCACGGGAGCACTTCATCGGAAGAGTCCCGCACCAAGAGGAAGGAGAAGAAGGACTTCTCTAAACGGAAGGAGAAAAGATCTTCTTCTTCACACCACAAGGAGAAGAAGGAGAAATCTTCTTCTCACAAGTCGCATCGGAAAGGCGACAAGCACAAGAAGATGAGGAAGGTGGTCTACTACGAGACCGACACTTCATCAACATCGACCTCCGACTCCGATGCGCCGTCCGTAACTTCTAAGCGCCAAGAGCGCAAGAAGTTTAGTAAGATTCCCTTACACTATCCTCGTACATCTAGACATACTCCATTACTTTCCGTTCCATTAGGCAAACCGCCAACTTTTGATGGCGAAGATTACGCTAGGTGGAGTGATTTAATGAAATTTCATCTAACCTCACTCCACAAAAGTATATGGAATGTTGTTGAGTTTGGAGCACAGGTACCATCCATAGGGGATGAAGACTATGATACGGACGAAGTGGCCCAAATCGAGCACTTCAACTCTCAAGCTACAACCATACTCCTCGCCTCTCTAAGTAAGGAGGAATACAACAAGGTGCAAGGGTTGAAGAATGCAAAGGAGATTTGGGATCTTCTCAAGACCGCGCACGAGGGTGATGAACTCACCAAGATCACCAAGCGGGAAACGATCGAGGGGGAGCTCGGTCGTTTTCGTCTTCTCCAAGGGGAGGAGCCACAAGATATGTACAACCGGCTCAAAACCTTGGTGAACCAAGTGCACAACCTCGAGAGCAAGAAATGGGACGACCACGAGGTGGTTAAGGTTATTCTAAGATCTCTCATTTTCCTTAACCCCACTCAAGTTCAATTAATTCGTGGTAATCCTAGATACACACTAATGACTCCCGAGGAAGTAATCGGGAATTTTGTGAGCTTTGAGTATATGATCAAGGGCTCGAAGAAAATCAACGAGCTTGATGATCCCTCCACATCCGCGGCACAACCGGTCGCATTCAAGGCGACGGAGGAGAAGAAGGAGGAGTCTACACCAAGTAGACAACCAATCGACGCCTCAAAGCTCGACAATGAGGAAATGGCGCTCGTCATCAAGAGCTTTCGCCAAATCCTCAAACAAAGGAAGGGGAAAGACTACAAACCCCGCTCCAAGAAAGTGTGCTACAAATGTGGTAAGCCCGGTCATTTTATTGCAAAATGTCCTATATCTAGTGACAGTGACAGGGGCGACGACAAGAAGGGAAAGAGGAGAGAAAAGAAGAGGTACTACAAGAAGAAGGGCGGCGATGCCCATGTTTGCCGGGAGTGGGACTCGGACGAGAGCTCCACCGACTCCTCCTCCGACGAGGACGCCGCCAACATCGCCGTCACCAAGGGACTCCTCTTTCCCAACGTCGGCCACAAGTGCCTCATGGCAAAGGACGGCAAAAGGAAGAAGGTTAAATCTAAATCCTCCACTAAATATGAATCCTCTAGTGATGATAATGCTAGTGATGAGGAGAATAATTTGCGTACCCTTTTTGCCAACCTAAACATGCAACAAAAGGAAAAACTAAATGAGCTAATTAGTGTCATCCATGAAAAGGATGATCTCTTGGACTCCCAAGAGGACTTCCTAATCAAGGAAAATAATAAGCATGTTAAGGTTAAAAATGCTTACGCTCTAGAGGTAGAAAAATGTGAGAAATTATCTAGTGAGCTAAGCACATGCCATGACACTATTGCCAACCTTAGAAATGAAAATGCTAAATTAATTGCTAAGGTTGATTCTCATGTTTGTGATGCTTCAATTTCCAATCTTAGAAATGATAATAATGATTTGCTTGCTAAGATTAAGGAATTGAATGATTCTCTTGCTTGCCTTAGAGTAGAAAATGAAAATTTGATTGCTAAGGCTAAAGATTTTGATGTTTGCAAGACTATTATTTCCGACCTTAGAACTAAGAATGATATGTTGCATGCTAAGGTTGTAGAATTAAAATCTTGCAAACCCTCTACATCTACCGTTGAGCACACTTCTATTTGTACTAGATGTAGAGATGTTGATATCAATGCTATTCATGATCACATGATATTAATTAAACAACAAAATGATCATATAGCAAAATTAGATGCTAAAATTGCCGAGCATAACTTAGAAAATGAAAAGTTTAAATTTGCTAGAAGTATGCTCTATAGTGGGAGACGCCCTGGCATCAAGGATGGCATTGGCTACCAAAGGGGAGACAATGTCAAACTTAGTGCCCCTCCTAAAAGATTGTCTAATTTTGTTAAGGGCAAGGCTCCCATGCCTCAGGATAACGAGGGTTACATTTTGTACCCTGCCAGTTATCCCGAAAGCAAAATTAGGAAAATTCATTCTAGGAAGTCTCACTCTGGCCCTAACCATGCTTTTATGTATAAGGGTGAGACATCTAGCTCTAGGCAACCAATCCATGCCAAGTTGCCTAAGAAGAAAACTCCTATTGCATCAAATGATCATAATATTTCATTTAAAACTTTTGATGCATCTTATGTGCTGACTAACAAATCCGGCAAGGTAGTTGCCAAGTTTGTTGGGGGCAAACACAAGGGCTCCAAGACTTGTGTTTGGGTACCCAAAGTTCTTGTTTCTAATGCCAAAGGACCCAAAACCGTTTGGGTACCTAAAGTCAAGAACTAAAATTGTTTTGTAGGTTTATGCATCCGGGGGTTCAAGTTGGATACTCGACAGTGGGTGCACAAACCACATGACAGGGGAGAAGAAGATGTTCTCCTCATATGAGAAAAACCAAGATCCCCAACGAGCTATCACATTCAGGGATGGAAATCAAGGTTTGGTCAAAGGTTTGGGTAAAATTGCTATCTCTCCTGACCATTCCATTTCCAATGTTTTTCTTGTTGATTCATTAGATTACAATTTGCTTTCCGTATCTCAATTATGTCAAATGGGCTACAACTGTCTATTCACTGATGTAGGTGTCACTATCTTTAGAAGAAGTGATGATTCAATAGCATTTAAGGGTGTGTTAGAGGGTCAGCTATACTTGGTAGATTTTGATAGAGCTGAACTCGACACATGCTTAATTGCTAAGACTAACATGGGTTGGCTCTGGCATCGCCGACTAGCCCACGTTGGGATGAAGAATCTTCATAAGCTTCTAAAGGGAGAGCACATTTTAGGATTAACCAATGTTCATTTTGAGAAAGACAGGGTCTGTAGCGCATGCCAAGCCGGGAAGCAAGTTGGCACTCATCATCCACACAAGAACATCATGACAAGTGACAGGCCACTGGAGCTCCTACACATGGATTTATTTGGCCCGATCGCTTACATAAGCATCGGCGGGAGTAAGTACTGTCTAGTTATTGTGGATGATTATTCTCGCTTCACTTGGGTATTCTTTTTGCAGGAAAAATCACAAACCCAAGAAACTTTAAAGGGATTCTTGAGATGGGCTCAAAATGAGTTCGGCTTGAGGATCAAGAAAATTAGAAGCGACAACGGGACGGAGTTCAAGAACTCACAAATAGAAGGCTTTCTTGAGGAGGAGGGCATCAAGCATGAGTTCTCTTCTCCCTACACCCCACAACAAAATGGTGTAGTGGAGAGGAAGAATCGAACTCTATTAGACATGGCAAGAACGATGCTTGATGAGTACAAGACACCGGATCAGTTTTGGGCCGAGGCGGTCAACACCGCCTGCTACGCCATCAACCGGTTATATCTACACCGAATCCTCAAGAAGACATCATATGAACTCCTAACCGGTAAAAAGCCCAATATTTCATATTTTAGAGTTTTTGGTAGCAAATGCTTTATTCTTGTTAAAAGAGGTAGAAAATCTAAATTTGCTCCTAAAACTGTAGAAGGATTTTTACTAGGATATGACTCAAACACAAGGGCATATAGAGTCTTTAACAAGTCCTCAGGACTAGTTGAAGTTTCTTGTGACGTTGTGTTTGATGAAACTAACGGCTCTCAAGTAGAGCAAGTTGATCTTGATGAGATAGGTGAAGAACAGGCTCCGTGCATCGCACTAAGGAACATGTCCATTGGAGATGTGTGTCCTAAGGAATCCGAAGAGCCTCCACATGCACAAGATCAACCTTCCTCTTCCACGCAAGCATCTCCACCAACCCAAAATGAGGATGAGGCTCAAGTTGATCAAGTAGAAAATCAAGCAAATGAGCCACCTCAAGATGACAGCAATGATCAAGGGGGAGATGCAAATGATCAAGACAAGGAGGATGAAGAACAAAGGCCGCCACACCCAAGAGTCCATCAAGCAATACAACGAGATCACCCCGTCGACACCATCCTCGGCGACATTCATAAGGGGGTAACTACTCGATCTCGTGTTGCACATTTTTGTGAACATTACTCTTTTGTTTCCTCTATTGAGCCACACAGGGTAGAGGAAGCACTTCAAGATTCGGATTGGGTGATGGCGATGCAAGAGGAGCTCAACAACTTCACTAGGAACGAGGTATGGCATTTAGTTCCACGTCCTAACCAAAATGTTGTAGGAACCAAGTGGGTCTTCCACAACAAGCAAGACGAGCATGGTGTGGTGACTAGGAACAAAGCTCGACTTGTGGCCAAGGGATACTCCCAAGTCGAAGGTTTGGATTTCGGTGAAACCTATGCACCCGTAGCTAGGCTTGAGTCAATTCGCATATTATTAGCCTATGCTACTTACCATGGCTTCAAGCTTTACCAAATGGACGTGAAGAGTGCCTTCGTCAACGGACCAATCAAGGAGGAGGTCTATGTTGAGCAACCTCCCAGCTTTGAAGATAGTGAGTACCCTAACCATGTCTATAGGCTCTCGAAGGCGCTTTATGGGCTCAAGCAAGCCCCAAGAGCATGGTATGAATGCCTTAGAGATTTCCTTATTGCTAATGGCTTCAAAGTCGTCAAGGCCTATCCTACTTTATTCACTAAAACTCTTGACAATGATTTGTTCGTATGCCAAATTTATGTTGATGATATCATATTTGGGTCTACTAACGAATCTACATGTGAAGAATTTAGTAGGATCATGACACAAAAATTCGAGATGTCTATGATGGGGGAGTTGAAGTATTTTCTAGGATTACAAGTCAAGCAACTCCAAGAGGGTAACTTCATTTGCCAAACGAAGTACACTCAAGACATTCTAACCAAGTTTGGAATGAAGGATGCCAAGCCCATCAAGACACCCATGGGAACAAGTGGGCATCTCGACCTCGACACGGGAGGTAAGTCCGTGGATCAAAAGGTATACCGGTCGATGATTGGTTCATTACTCTATTTATGTGCATCTCGACCAGACATTATGCTTTCCGTTTGCATGTGTGCAAGATTCCAAGCCGACCCTAAGGAATCACACCTTACGGCCGTAAAACAAATCTTGAGATACTTGGCTTATACTCTTAAGTTTGGGCTTTGGTACCCTCGGGGATCCACATTTGATTTGATTGGTTATTCGGATGCTGATTGGGCGGGGTGTAAAATTAATAGAAAGAGCACATCGGGGACTTGCCAGTTCTTGGGAAGATCCTTGGTGTCTTGGGCTTCAAAGAAGCAAAATTCGGTCGCTCTTTCTACCGCCGAAGCCGAGTATATTGTCGCAGGCCACTGTTGCGCGCAATTGCTTTGGATGAGGCAAACCCTGCAGGACTACGGTTACAAACTAACCAAAGTTCCTCTTCTATGTGATAATGAGAGTGCAATCCGCATGGTGGATAATCCCGTTGAGCATAGCCGCACTAAACACATAGCCATTTGGTATCATTTTCTTAGGGATCACCAACAAAAGGGGGATATCAAGATTGCATACATTAATACTAAAGATCAATTAGCCAATATCTTTACCAAGCCACTAGATGAACAAACTTTTACCAAACTTAGGCATGAGCTCAATATTCTTGATTCTAGGAATTTCTTTTGCTAAATTTGCACACATAGCTCATAAGTATACCTTTGATCATGTCTCTTTTATATATGCTATGACTAATGTGTTTTTCAAGTGTATTTCAAACCAAGTCATAGGTATATTGAAAGGGAATTGGAGTCCTCGGCGAAGACAAAGGCTTCCACTCCACTCTACTACTCATCCTTCGCCGACGCTCCGCATCACTCTCCGGCTTTGGTATAATCTTCACTCATTCATTTATGACCAAAGGAGAGAAAATAGTTAGACAAGGGCCTATATTTCATTCCAAGTATCCGTTTTTGGCGATTCATGCCAAAGGGGGAGAAAGTATTGGCCCAAAGCAAAAGGACCGCACCACCACCCTAATTTTTAAAAAATAATGATTTTCAATTGGTAAATTTCAAATTGGCATCTCTTTGTGTTCTAAAGGGGGAGCAAGTAGTATTTTCAAAAATTTATATCTTAAAACCCTCTTGAACACTAAGAGGAGAATTTATTTGAGGGGAGTTTTGTTTAGTCAAAGGAAAAGCATTTGAAACAAAGGGAGAAAATTTCAAAACTTGAAAATGCTTCGCAAAATCTTATTCATTTACCTTTGACTATCTTTCAAAAGGACTTTGAAAAGAATTTACAAAAGAATTTGCAAAACAAAACATGTGGTGCAAGCGTGTTCCAAAATGTTAATTATAAAGAAACAATCCATGCATATCTTGTAAGTATTGATATTGGCTCAATTCCAAGAAACCTTTGCGCTTACATTATGCAAACTAGTTCAATTATGCACTTTTACATTTGCTTTGGTTTGTGTTGGCATCAATCACCAAAAAGGGGGAGATTGAAAGGGAATTAGGCTTACACCTAGTTCCTAAATAATTTTGGTGGTTGAATTGCCCAACACAAATAATTGGACTAACTAGTTTGCTCTAGTGTACAAGTTATACAGGTGCCAATGGTTCACACTTAGCCAATAAAAAGACCAAGTATTGGGTTCGACAAAAGAGCAAAGGGACAACCGAAGGCACCTCTGGTCTGGCGCACCGGACTGTCCGGTGTGCCACCGGACATGTCCGGTGCACCAGAGGACTCCGAACTCAAACTCGTCACCTTCGGGAAATTCCAGAGGCAACTCCACTATAATTTACCGGACTGTCTGGTGTACACCGGACAGTGTCCGGTGCTCCAGGGAAGAGCGGCCTCAGGAACTCGCCAGCTTCGGGAATTCACTTCGGCCGCCTCGCTATAATTCACCGGACATGTCCGGTGTACACCGTACTGTCCGGTGTAACAGCGGGGCAACGGCTATTTCGGCACCAACGGCTACCTGCAGCGCATTTATTGCGCGCCAGCGCGCGCAGAGGTCAGGCACGCCCATGCTGGCGCACCGGACACTCTACAGTACATGTCCGGTGCGCCACCGGACATCCAGCGGTCCCAGAAGTCAGAGCTCCAACGGTCGAAACCCAACGGCTTTGGTGACGTGGCTGTCGCACCGGACATGTCCGGTGTGCACCGGACTGTCCGGTGCGCCATTCGACAGACAGCCTCACCAAACGGCTAGTTTGGTGGTTGGGGCTATAAATACCCCCAACCACCCCACATTCAAGTCATCCAAGTTTTCCACTTCTCAACCACTTACAAGAGCTAGGCATTCAATTCTAGAGACACTCAAAGTGATCAAATCCTCTCCAACTCCACATAAGGCTTTAGTGATTAGCGAGAGAGATTTGCCGTATTCTTTTGAGCTCTTGCGCTTGGATTGCTTCTTTTCTTTCTCACTTGTTCTTGTGATCAAAACTCAGTTGTAACCAAGGCAAGAGACACCAATTGTGTGGTGGTCCTTGCGGGGAAGTTTTGTTCCCGGTTGTGATTTGAGAAGAGAAGCTCACTCGATCCGAGTGACCGTTTGAGAGAGGGAAAGGGTTGAAAAAGACCCGGCCTTTGTGGCCTCCTCAACGGGGAGTAGGTTTGCGAGAACCGAACCTCGGTAAAACAAATCATCATGTCCCACTCCGCATTTGCTCACGATTTGTTTTTGCACCCTCTCTTTCGGACCCGTGTTTATTTCTAACGCTAACCCGTCTCGTAGTTGTGGTTATATTTATAAATTTCAGTTTCGCCCTATTCACCCCCCCTCTAGGCGACTTTCACTAACGCTGTCAATAATAACTCGGCCATTACTTCCGAGGCACCGACGATGCAGAGAAAACGAACGGAAGAATAATTCGAAAACTCTAAGTTACTACTCAAGCATGGCAGACAGAGAACATCATGGACAACGATCATCAACTGACCAGGAGGCGAAGTATTTAACACAGGAGGAGACGAAATCGTTCTTCATAAAGGGAAGTTATAGAACTTACAAATCAACTCGCTATGAGTTGATACTTGTAAGACCCAAAATTAGTAGAGGAAAAAAAATATAAATAAAGTATCATAATGCTTTGGAAATTAGGGAATAAGAAAATGATGAGAAAAGAATTTTTCTTTTAAAGGAAACCATTCATACATCCCATGAAATAAATAACAAGGAGAATAAACTTAACTTAGTAATATTACAATAGTATGGTTTACATTCACCTAGGGGTTTCAATGGATACATTTGAAAAATCTGAAAACTAAAGTAGAAGTATAAATTTGAATTTGGAATAAGGAATAGAAAATGAATGGGAAGGCAAGAATATATACTTATTAAAAATAAATAAAATATTATCCATGCTATGTTCACATTGAACATTTAAATGAAGACAAATTCGCCACGAACTTTGGATTTAAATTGGAATTTAAATTTGAATTGAGTTGGATAATTGGAATGGAAAATAGGAAAGAAAATAAAAAGAAAAAGATTAAAAACTTACCTGGGCCAGACTCCCTCCAATTCGGCCCACGGAGCTTCCTCACCGCGTGGCCCATGCCGCTATTTCTCCATCACGTGCCGACGGCTGGGCCCCATCTGGCAGTCTCTGGCCGCGCCCCCCCTTTCACCGAATCACTGCCTTGCGGGCCCCATTCGTCAGCAGCTTCTTCCTCAAAACGGAATACCGCGATGACTGCCGTGCGCTCGCCCACGATTGTCGGGGAGTTCGGCTGGCCGGGCCGGCTCAACGACCCCCCCTACCTTCTCGGACGCGGACTCGGACGCCTTGCAGGGTACAAATAGGTACTCGGCGCTCTTGAACAACCCAGATCGTCATGTGTGATACGTCGAGAGAAACCGAGCGCCGCCGCCTTGGATTTCCCCTCTGTGCTCGCGCTCGGGTCTGCGCGTGTGGGCGGGGGTATTGTCGGGATCCCGTGAAGCTACGGGGCACCTCAATACGAACTGAAGACCTCGGAAAGCTCGGGAATTCCTCGCCGGAGTTCTTCTTCGCCGCTGCTCCGTGGCCAGACGCTCTCCGCGCCGAGACGACCGGTAAGAATCCCCCCAGCGTACTCGCCATCAATTCCTTATCGCGTAGATCGTCTCAGATTAGGGGATTGGTGCTCTTGTGCCCGGATCCGGTACCTCGCCGGCGTGGGCCACCGTGTGGGCACTGCGCCGCCGCCGTGGCTCAGCCGTGGGAGAGAAGACGACGCGGGAGCCCTCGATCTCCGAGTGAACGGCTACGATTAGATCCCAGGTGCCGCTTCAATCTAATAGATCAGAACCGTCAACTCACTGATGGACGGCCATGATTTAATCAAGCATACCCCCTTAGGCGTGTGAATCGGGATCGTTGATTTGTGATCGCACGGCTCGGAACAGATTGGGCTTCATAAAATCTGAGCCGTTCAGTCATGATCTAAGGATCCCGAGCCCATACCGGTTCGGTGGGTGTCTGATCTAATCCGAGCCCTCGGCTGGAGATCCAGCGGCCGAGGTTTGCGGATACCCCTTCGGCCAGGCCATTTTGCATAAGAGCCCCTGGACTTTTTGGAAATAGAACCCGCCGTCCAGAGCACTGCGCTCTGAGTCTCAGAAATATTTGTAGAATAGCCCCTGCACTTTCTAGAAATTGAGGCCCAGTCCAGTACAGTTTTAAATTGATTAAATGATTAGGAAATTGGATTTTTAATACAAAAATAAATTCTAGAACTTGAATAAATCATATAAAATCCATTTTTAGTCCAAATTAGTCCATTCCAGTTCCTAAAATTTTGTAATATTGTTCTCTTTCACCTAGAGCCTCTGTTATGTCATGAAAACAGTAAGAAATTTATTTATCACTTAATCCTATTTAAAACACATAAAACCTTTGAAAATCCGTAACTTAAAATCTATAACTCCAAAAATTATGATTCCTGTTCCTAGGATTTTATTTTTATGTGTAGATTATTAATATGTATTTTGCATATATGTTTGGTGTAATGTTAATTTTGCCTATCCCATGTTTGTTTGTATTGCTACGACTAGCGTGAGGTCACGAGTCACCTGAAGATCATCCTGGTACCTGGAATCTCAAGTCCCAGGAAAGTTGTGCCCTTGATCACTTCTTTTTACCCACTCATGTTCTAATTAATCATAATGATCTGCATAGGTTAATTTTGATGGGACCCAATAGGTTACCCTAGTTTGACTATCTTTATACCTTGTTCACCACTGAATCTTTGGGTAGTACTTGCTATCGCTTTATGTGGTTTTGGGTATAGAGATACACATTACTATTCATGATTATACTTTTGTTGTCAGTTGTTATTTACTGTTCATGTTAAGATCATTATGTTAATTGGAACATGGAGAACCACCCGGGAAAACAGTGCTACCACAAGGGTTTAATGGGACGCCCTTGGCTGATTAATTAGGAAAGCTAGTGGAAGACTACCTTACCCGAAAGGGGCAAGGGCAGTAGGGGAGTGGTCAGTGTAGGGAGGCCCTCGGGAGGATTTTGCTGCGATGGCGGTCCTGCAAGGGATTCCTGCATTGGAACTTCCTATAAACTGTAGCGGGTTTTCGGAAGCTAGTGGAACTTTGTAAATGCCTCGTAGTGGATCCCTAGCCATTCACCTCGGAAGTGTCTAAGGGCCTTGCAAACCCTGGCGACATGGGATACACGACTTGTGGGTAAAGATGCGCAACCTCTGCAGAGTGTAAAACTGGTATACTAGCCGTGCTCACGGTCATGAGCAGCTCGGACACTCACATGATTAAATTATGGAACTTAAACTCAATTTGTCATATGCATTGCATCGTAGGTGAAGTTGTTACTTTTGTTCTACTATTTAATTGGGCTGGTATTTACTTATACTTAGTAACTGCTAATAAAATTTTGACCAACTTTAAAAGCAATGCTCAGCTCTAACCATCTTCTTTGGTAAGCCTTACACTTCACGTGAGCTCCCACCTTTGGCGAGTTCATGCACATTATTCCCCACAACTTGTTGAGCGATGAACGTATGTGAGCTCACTCTTGCTGTCTCACACCCCCACAGGTCAAGAACAGGTACCACCGGATGAGGCGCTTGGAGGATGTCGTGATGTGTTCGTGAGAGGTCTAGGTCGTCGTCTCCCAGTCAACTTTGGGTTGCTGGACCGTTGTCTCCCTATAATGTAATTATTTATTTTGTATAGAACTCCTGTTATATATAAAGATGTGACATTCGATCCTGTGCCACTATACATCATATGTGTGAGACTTGGTCCCAGCATACCTGGTGTTTATGTTCGCGCCCGGGTTTTGGACCCCTAAAATCCGGGTGTGACAGAAGTGGTATCAGAGGAATGTTGACTGTAGGACGAAACCTAGATAGAACTGGACAACCATTCTTACTCTGATTCTTTTCTAAACTTGTCTTAATCTTTTCTCATCTATTTCCGCTTACTCTGATTATCCTTACCTTTTCTTTCTAAAGACAAATGTGGATTTCATACTTTGAAATCCAGTGCCTAAAGTGACTTTAGGAATAGGAGACCTAATCCTAGGAACAAAAACAAAACTATTTTTATAAGTGCCTATGTATTTGAATGTTTGTTCTTATGATATCTGTCTGATTTGGATCTTTGTTTGAGTGTGATGGGTTGTGGAGTAATGTCCACAATTACATCTGCATATACATCTAGGCATAAAGGATAGCATTTGTAAGATAACTAGACAATCTAGATTATCCCCTTAGAAAATATATGTATATATAGTATTCCGTATCTATCTCATCTTGACATATTCTATCTTACCTTTGGACATTCACCTCGTACAACTAATTACCCTAGTCTTGACATCGAATATCTGGCCCAGCCCTGCCAAAGAAGTTTCAGTACATAACCAACTATTAGCTTATTCATTCTGTCTACTAAATGATTCCCTTGCAAAGCTATCTTACCATATGCTTCTAACTTAGATGGTCAATACCAGGCGGGGTGGTGGAATTGATTTACCTGCTAATCGACACACTCGGTGGATATATCGACAACCCCAACCACAGCCAGCAGAGATGAATCCTCCTAATCCCCCACCAGGCGGAGTTGATCCACTAGTCGCAGCTCAAATGAGGATGATGCAGCAAATGGCTGACACTATGGCAGATATGCGCACCCAAATGCAGCAAGAACGCCAAGAAATGCACCAGGAAAGAGAGGATGCACGTCGGGAAATGCGCCAAGAGCGGGAAGAGATACGCCAGGAGAGAAGGGTACAACAACAGCAGCTGCAGCAACAACTTCAACAACAGCAGCAACAACAACAAGTGCCATTGCCTCCACCTCCACCACCAGTTCCACCCCGAGATAAGCACCGGGAATTCATGAGCCACAAACCACCAACCTTCTCCAACTCCGCAGATCCGTTGCAAGCAGATGACTGGTTAAAGTCCATAGAGAAGATGCTCAACATAGCTCAGTGCTCGGATAGAGAGAAAGTACTCTATGCATCAGGTCGTCTTGCTGGTCCCGCTGCGGATTGGTGGGATGCGTACTGTGCAGCTCATGCTGCTGTCGATACAATTACCTGGGCAGAATTCTCCACACAATTCAGGAATTACCATATTCCTGCTGGACTCATGAAGATCAAGAGAAAGGAGTTCCTCTCCCTCAAGCAAGGAAGTATGTCCGTGAGTGAATATAGGGACAAATTTATCCAGTTATCTCGATATGCTCCTAGAGATGTTGATGATGATGAGCAAAAGCAGGAGCTTTTTCTGGACGGTTTGATTGGACCCTTGCAATATCAACTGGTATCGCACACATTCCCATCCTTCCAAAGGCTACTTGATAAAGCTATTGCTGTAGAGAACAAGAGGAGTATATTTGGAGAGAAAAGAAAGGCTGTCAACCAAGGGCAGGCTGGAAGTAGTTCCCGTCCTCGCTATACTACCACTCCAAGTACACCAGCTAGTGGCAGTTCCGGACAACAAACTCAACAGGCACCAACTGCTCCTCCAAAAGCAAGCACCCCAGCAGGACCCGTCGCTCCTAACACAACCGCCATCAGGACATGCTTCAAGTGTGGACAACCGGGACACTACGCCAACTACTGTCCCAACAGAGCTGCCTACACTACACCGGCTCCGATGAAGCAAGGACAAGCCTCGACAGGAAAGAGTCAGCCCCTATCTATCAACCGGGGATATGCCCATCATGCAGAAGTAGAAGCTGAACCCGGTGAACTTGAAATTCAAGAAGAAGAGCCAGTTGGAGATGAAGTAGTCGGTGAAGAAGTCAACGAACAGCAAGAATAGAGATAAAACATAGATATAGATACATATATATATATATTTTACTAATTGTAAGGCCTAAATATTAGTTTAGCTATTAATTAGTATTTTACTATTTTAGTGATAATAATAAGGTCTATTGACCCTATGTTTTGTTAAAGAATTATGCCTCATGCCGAGATTCCTTTGTTTGTGCATATGTTCTGAGAACAATATGAGTATACATCCCTTTTCTTACAAATCTCGAGGACGAGATTTCTGTTAAGGGGGGGTAGGATTTGTAAGACCCAAAATTAGTAGAGGAAAAAAAAATATAAATAAAGTATCATAATGCTTTGGAAATTAGGGAATAAGAAAATGATGAGAAAAGAATTTTTCTTTTAAAGGAAACCATTCATACATCCCATGAAATAAATAACAAGGAGAATAAACTTAACTTAGTAATATTACAATAGTATGGTTTACATTCACCTAGGGGTTTCAATGGATACATTTGAAAAATCTGAAAACTAAAGTAGAAGTATAAATTTGAATTTGGAATAAGGAATAGAAAATGAATGGGAAGGCAAGAATATATACTTATTAAAAATAAATAAAATATTATCCATGCTATGTTCACATTGAACATTTAAATGAAGACAAATTCGCCACGAACTTTGGATTTAAATTGGAATTTAAATTTGAATTGAGTTGGATAATTGGAATGGAAAATAGGAAAGAAAATAAAAAGAAAAAGATTAAAAACTTACCTGGGCCAGACTCCCTCCAATTCGGCCCACGGAGCTTCCTCACCGCGCGGCCCATGCCGCTATTTCTCCATCACGTGTCGACGGCTGGGCCCCATCTGGCAGTCTCTGGCCGCGCCCCCCTTTCACCGAATCACTGCCTTGCGGGCCCCATTCGTCAGCAGCTTCTTCCTCAAAACGGAATACCGCGATGACTGCCGTGCGCTCGCCCACGATTGTCGGGGAGTTCGGCTGGCCGGGCCGGCTCAACGACCCCCCCCCTACCTTCTCGGACGCGGACTCGGACGCCTTGCAGGGTACAAATAGGTACTCGGCGCTCTTGAACAACCCAGATCGTCGTGTGTGATACGTCGAGAGAAACCGAGCGCCGCCGCCTTGGATTTCCCCTCTGTGCTCGCGCTCGGGTCTGCGCGTGTGGGCGGGGGTATTGTCGGGATCCCGTGAAGCTACGGGGCACCTCAATACAAACTGAAGACCTCGGAAAGCTCGGGAATTCCTCGCCGGAGTTCTTCTTCGCCGCTGCTCCGTGGCCAGACGCTCTCCGCGCCGAGACGACCGGTAAGAATCCCCCCAGCGTACTCGCCATCAATTCCTTATCGCGTAGATCGTCTCAGATTAGGGGATTGGTGCTCTTGTGCCCGGATCCGGTACCTCGCCGGCGTGGGCCACCGTGTGGGCACTGCGCCGCCGCCGTGGCTCAGCCGTGGGAGAGAAGACGACGCGGGAGCCCTCGATCTCCGAGTGAACGGCTACGATTAGATCCCAGGTGCCGCTTCAATCTAATAGATCAGAACCGTCAACTCACTGATGGACGGCCATGATTTAATCAAGCATACCCCCTTAGGCGTGTGAATCGGGATCGTTGATTTGTGATCGCACGGCTCGGAACAGATTGGGCTTCATAAAATCTGGGCCGTTCAGTCATGATCTAAGGATCCCGAGCCCATACCGGTTCGGTGGGTGTCTGATCTAATCCGAGCCCTCGGCTGGAGATCCAGCGGCCGAGGTTTGCGGATACCCCTTCGGCCAGGCCATTTTGCATAAGAGCCCCTGGACTTTTTGGAAATAGAACCCGCCGTCCAGAGCACTGCGCTCTGAGTCTCAGAAATATTTGTAGAATAGCCCCTGCACTTTCTAGAAATTGAGGCCCAGTTCAGTACAGTTTTAAATTGATTAAATGATTAGGAAATTGGATTTTTAATACAAAAATAAATTCTAGAACTTGAATAAATCATATAAAATCCATTTTTAGTCCAAATTAGTCCATTCCAGTTCCTAAAATTTTGTAATATTGTTCTCTTTCACCTAGAGCCTCTGTTATGTCATGAAAACAGTAAGAAATTTATTTATCACTTAATCCTATTTAAAACACATAAAACCTTTGAAAATCCGTAACTTAAAATCTATAACTCCAAAAATTATGATTCCTGTTCCTAGGATTTTATTTTTATGTGTAGATTATTAATATGTATTTTGCATATATGTTTGGTGTAATGTTAATTTTGCCTATCCCATGTTTGTTTGTATTGCTACGACTAGCGTGAGGTCACGAGTCACCTGAAGATCATCCTGGTACCTGGAATCTCAAGTCCCAGGCAAGTTGTGCCCTTGATCACTTCTTTTTACCCACTCATGTTCTAATTAATCATAATGATCTGCATAGGTTAATTTTGATGGGACCCAATAGGTTACCCTAGTTTGACTATCTTTATACCTTGTTCACCACTGAATCTTTGGGTAGTACTTGCTATCGCTTTATGTGGTTTTGGGTATAGAGATACACATTACTATTCATGATTATACTTTTGTTGTCAGTTGTTATTTACTGTTCATGTTAAGATCATTATGTTAATTGGAACATGGAGAACCACCCGGGAAAACAGTGCTACCACAAGGGTTTAATGGGACGCCCTTGGCTGATTAATTAGGAAAGCTAGTGGAAGACTACCTTACCCGAAAGGGGCAAGGGCAGTAGGGGAGTGGTCAGTGTAGGGAGGCCCTCGGGAGGATTTTGCTGCGATGGCGGTCCTGCAAGGGATTCCTGCATTGGAACTTCCTATAAACTGTAGCGGGTTTTCGGAAGCTAGTGGAACTTTGTAAAGGCCTCGTAGTGGATCCCTAGCCATTCACCTCGGAAGTGTCTAAGGGCCTTGCAAACCCTGGCGACATGGGATACACGACTTGTGGGTAAAGATGCGCAACCTCTGCAGAGTGTAAAACTGGTATACTAGCCGTGCTCACGGTCATGAGCAGCTCGGACACTCACATGATTAAATTATGGAACTTAAACTCAATTTGTCATATGCATTGCATCGCAGGTGAAGTTGTTACTTTTGTTCTACTATTTAATTGGGCTGGTATTTACTTATACTTAGTAACTGCTAATAAAATTTTGACCAACTTTAAAAGCAATGCTTAGCTCTAACCATCTTCTTTGGTAAGCCTTACACTTCACGTGAGCTCCCACCTTTGGCGAGTTCATGCACATTATTCCCCACAACTTGTTGAGCGATGAACGTATGTGAGCTCACTCTTGCTGTCTCACACCCCCACAGGTCAAGAACAGGTACCACCGGATGAGGCGCTTGGAGGATGTCGTGATGTGTTCGTGAGAGGTCTAGGTCGTCGTCTCCCAGTCAACTTTGGGTTGCTGGACCGTTGTCTCCCTATAATGTAATTATTTATTTTGTATAGAACTCCTGTTATATATAAAGATGTGATATTCGATCCTATGCCACTATACATCATATGTGTGAGACTTGGTCCCAGCATACCTGGTGTTTATGTTCGCGCCCGGGTTTTGGACCCCTAAAATCCGGGTGTGACAATACTTCTCTACTACTACTACTACATTACATTACACTACTCTATACTACTACTACTACATTACATTACATTACATTACATTACACTACTCTATTCTACTACTACTACTGCATTATTTCACTTAATATTATTTCTACTACTAATCTATACTAACATCTAAAACCAGTGGCATCTAGCCACTGGCCTGGTTGCTGCCCATGCTGCTGCCGTCGCCGCCGCCGCCCTTGCCGCTGCCGTCACCGCCATCACCGTCGCCTCTGTCGTCGTCTCCGCCATCGCCGCCGCTGCCCTCCTCGGACGAGTCTGAGGAGTCCTCTTCGTCCGAGGAGTACTCCGACTCATCCGAGCCCTCGAGCCCGGCGCGCTCGACGGCCCGGATGTAGGTCCAGACCTCCGCGGCAATCCCCTAGGAGTCGTCCGAATCATCAGACGACGCCGGGGGAGAGACGGGGGCCAGAGACCCCTCGGACTCGGAGGAGAACTCCTCCTCCGAGTACTCCGAGTTGCTGAAGTCCTCCGAGGGAGGAGTCGGCTCATGTTTGCACTTGTCACAAGAACGAGGCGAAGAACTGCTACCCTTCTTACTCTTGCCCATGGTGGAAAGGAAGGAGGAAGAAGAGAGCAAGCAGCAGAGAGCAGTAAGAGATGTGAAAATGCCGAGGAAGCAAGAACACTATTTATAGAAGAAGGAGGCAACTGCTCACCTCCTACCACGGCCACTGAACAGTCGCAAAAATTCAATATGCAATTCAAACCGTCTGAAGACACGTCAGGCGGCTGACGTCGTTTCACACAACACAACACCCATTGGGACTCCAGTCAACTGTGCGGGCGATATGATTACACCCACGGTCACATCAAGTTACTACTCAGAGACAGTTTGCTAAAACACTCAGCGTACCAAGCCGTCCCTTGCCTACACCCATTGGGGGGACGCCCGTGAAATACCAGTATATTTTTCAAAACTGTCACATCCGTGCAGCACGTGCAATGAATACTTCAAGACAAAAGTGAGATATCAGCAAGGATCAAAGGAAAGCCAAATATAGCCAACAAGGTACAAGTCTAATTGACAGAAGCATTGAAGCAAGAAGTGATAACAAAGACTAGCCAAGGGTCACCTGTCGAACGTCCAATCAGTCACAGATCAAATAAATTGCACCGCCTAGCAAGATATGAGCAGATCACGAACTCGGCCTCAAAGACAAAATATACGCTGACCTCCAAAGCATAATATCAATAACATAGTGCTGACCTCCAAGGCATTCGGCAAAAAGGGAAGAAGATCACTGGGAAAAGGCATAAAATGAAGATCTTCGAGTGAATTATTTTCAAAAATCCACTTGAAGCTCGGGGGCTACACCCATTGGGTGCACCTTCGGCGCACCCAATGAATCATCATCTCGGATCAAGACAATGCTGACCTCTAAAGCATAGGGTAAGATCAATACAAGGTTGACCTCCGACAAAATACAAGTGGAAGATGAAGGTGATTTCTGATAATACTCAAAGTGAAGACCTTCGAGTGGATTATTTTCAAAAATCCACTCGAAGCTCGGGGGCTACGCCAAAGAAGTTCGAAGTCCTGCAGTACAAAATGCTGACCTCCGAAGCAAGAGTCTGAGGCAGAACACCAATTTTCGAGTGATAAAAGCAGAAGAAGACAGTAGGAAATTGTTTTTTACCGGATTACCCACAAAATACTTCCTGTTACAAACAAAGACCGCAAGCTAGACTTAGGATCTTTGGGCCGATTATTTCAAAATCAACCCAAAGATCGGGGGCTTGTGGGGGACAGATATCCCCCGGGTCCACTGGAAGGATAAAAGACCTCACGAAAGGCCCAAGGGCTCAATAAATCGTAAGGTCATCTCTTTGTGGGCCTGGGGAGGAACGACTAGTGAAGCAGATCGACATAAGGCCGGGTCGGAGCAAGCCCAGACGGCCCAATGATTTCGAGCAAGTAATCACAATAGAGACCTGACCTTCCTGAGAGCACCTAGAGGGGGGGTGAATAGGTGATCCTGTAAAAACTTGAAACTTAATGCCACAAAACTTGATTTGGAGTTAGCACAATAAATCCAAGTGGCTAGAGAGGAGTTCTTGCAAGACACGATAACCACAAGAAGATCAACACAGATAGACACAGTGGTTTATCCCGTGGTTCGGCCAAGTCCAACACTTGCCTACTCCACGTTGTGGCGTCCCAACGGACGAGGGTTGCAATCAACCCCTCTCAAGCGGTCCAAAGACCCACTTGAATACCACGGTGTTTTGCTTTGTTTACTATATCCCGCTTGCGAGGAATCTCCACAACTTGGAGCCTCTCGCCCTTACACTTTGATTTTTACAAAGAAGCACGGAGTAAGGGAGGGATGAGCAACGCACACAAGACACAAAATCAGAGCAACAACACGCACACAAGTCACAACACGAGCTCTCAACACAACCCGAAGAGTACACTACTCAAATGGAGCTCTAGTTGCTATCACAAAGAATCGAATGCACGGAATTGAAGTCTTGATGCTTAGGAATGCTTAGAGAATGCTTGGTGTACTCCTCCATGCGCCTAGGGGCCCCTTTTATAGCCCCAAGGCAGCTAGGAGCCGTTGAAATCATTCCAGGAAGGCAATTCTTGTCTTCTATCGCCTGGCGCACCGGACAGTCCGGTGCACCACCGGACACTGTCCGGTGCGGATTTCTTTCCTTCTGTGGCGCAACCGACCGTTGAAGATCCATAGCCGGTGGCGCACTGGACACTGTCCGGTGCCCCCTTCTGACCGTTGGCTCGGCCACGCGTCACGCGTGGATTCCTCGGTAAACCGTTGGCCCAGCCGACCGTTGGCTCACCAGACAGTCCGGTGCACCACCGGACAGTCCGGTGCACCACCGGACGGTCCGGTGATTTATAGTCGTACGCCGTTAATCACTTCCTGAGAGCGACGACTTCGCCTGTGAATGGCTCACCGGACAGTTCGGTGCACCACCGGACAGTCCGGTGATTTATAGTCGTACGTCGTTGATCGCTTCCCGAGAGCAGCCAGTTGACAGTCGCCAGCCTGGCGCACCGGACACTGTCCGGTGCACCACCGGACAGTCCGGTGCACCCAGACCGAGCTGTCTTTGGCTGAACAAAGCCATCTCTTTTCCAATTTGATTTCTCCTGTTTCCAGCACTTAGACACAATACATTAGTTCTTAAAACAATGTACCAAGTCTAGAAACATACCTTTAGACTTGATTTGCACTTTGTCCATCACTTTGCATAGATTACCATAAGTCCATTTGTGTTGGCACTCAATCACCAAAATACTTAGAAATGGCCCAAGGGCACATTTCCCTTTCAATCTCCCCCTTTTTGGTGATTTATGCCAACACAGCAAAAAGCAACTAAAGGAAGTGCAACATCAATACAATTGAGAACTCAATATTGTTTTGATTCAAATTTGGCATATATGGATCATTCTTTGCCACCACTTGGTTTTGTTTTTGCAAATCAACCTCAACTTTCTATCTCTAAGTCAAACACACTTGTTGAGACATAAAGAGAGTTGTTCCAAGAGAAATTGATCAAAGATTTCAAAAACTCCCCCTTTTTCCTATAATCGACTATTCTCCCCACAAGAGACCAACTTTTGACAAAAGAGACAACAAGAGAGTTTTGGCAAACCAACAACTCTATTCTACTATTTTCAAAATTCTCAAGTGGTAGCTGATCCATTTATTGCTTTTGGCCTTATTTTCTCCCTCTTTGGCATCAAGCACCAAGACGGGATCAAGTTTGGCCCTTGAACCCCATTGCCTCACCAAAATCTTCAATGAAGAGTAAAAAAAGGCAATAAGATCATGAAGATGAACTTGGAATAAGTTACCCTCTCATCGGAGTGCAGTGGAAGTCTTGCATGGTCCAAGTCCACCTTTTCCCTTTCAATCCACCTTTGAGACTAAATCAAGCAAACTCAAGCACACGGTTAGTCTCAAAGGGTCAAGTTGTAGCACATCTCCCCCTTAATGTGTGCATCACTTGCAAATGGACTTGTGAGGTCCAGGGAGTGCTTGTACAACTTGAGCACCATAAATAAACAACAAAATGCATAAGGAACATGATCAAGGCATAAACACATGTATGTTATAAATCAATCCAAGTTCCGCGAATCTAAGACATTTAGCTCACTACGCAGCCTGCAAAAGGTCTTCTCATCTAAAGGCTTGGTAAAGATATCGGCTAGCTGGTTCTCGGTGCTAATATAAAACACTTCGATATCTCCCTTTTGCTGGTGGTCTCTCAAAAAGTGATGCCGGATGTCAATGTGCTTTGTGCGGCTGTGCTCAACAGGATTGTCCGCTATGCGGATAGCACTCTCATTGTCACATAGGAGTGGGACTTTGCTCAGATTGTAGCCAAAGTCCCAGAGGGTTTGCCTCATCCAAAGTAGTTGCGCGCAACACTGTCCTGCGGCAACGTACTTGGCCTCAGCGGTGGATAGGGCAACGGAAGTTTGCTTCTTAGAACTCCATGACACCAGGGACTGTTGGGGGCCTTCGGCTTACGAAGGTCCTCAAAAACAGGATTTAACAATATTTCTGGAGTATAATGTGTGAACAGGTATCTTCGGACTCAAGTCGGTATCGCAGCAGGAGAAGACCAGAATAATACGAAGGTTGATACAGCGCCGAAGATGTGAACAGAAGAAGCTTCGGCATGGTAGCAGAAAATGAAACCGACTTAAAGATGAAAAGGCTATTCAGACCTCGATAGATTACTATAGAATTATTATCAAATGTAAAGGGCATGAATGTAATTTTGTATGGGCTGTGTCCCGTGCCTATAAATAGGTGAACAGTACTCCCGTACTGTTCACGCGGATTTTGGCATTCACTTTTGCGTCACGCTTGTACTTTCATCTCCTTCAAGCTGAAGGTACATTTGTAATTCGATGTTATTTCTGTTTCTACGTAATAATAATGCAAAAATAAGTTAATAATAATATACAATTGTCTATGTTATCCATCATATTCCTTATGATTCATCCTTCGTCACTGTATAGTGTATTTATGAAGGTATATCCCTCATAACCTTCGTCCGAAAATCATTATATCCTAAGGGAAATAATGCTTCGAGGGACGAAGGACTTTTCCGATTAACATTTTCTATGTTGCCTTGTTCTTAATTCAAAGCATTTGAGAACAAGTCCCCAACATTGGCGCCCACCTCCGGTGAACTCACTTCCACTCTTTGAGTTTTTGAACACCTTCGGCGATCATAAACCTTCGCTATGGCGCCGAAGAAAGCTTCAGCAACTGGCACTGCAGCTCTCCAACCGCTGGACCACAATCAGGAGACTGTCTCTCTTCGGGAAGCCAGAAGCCAGAAAAGGAAGGTTGTTAGCCCGACACAGCCAGAGGATGAGATAGACCAAGAAATCAGAGACATGGAGATGCTTCATCAACAGGTGCAAAGGAAGAAGGAAAAGATGGCCAGGCTAGCTGAACTGCAAAGGCAGATAGACGAAGCCTCTGAGGAAGTTCGTCATCTTACTCAGGATGAGCAACACCGAAGGCCTCAGCACCAAGACCTTCATCAGGAGGGTTTCCTCAATGAAGATGACTGGTATGACAATTTCCATCATGGGAATTTTGTTTTTGATGATGCTTCTCCTCTGTCCGCTGAGCTGCAGGCTACACCTTGGCCTCCGTCCTACAAGTCGCCTCAGCTTCCCATATTTGATGGCCACTCAGACCCGAAGCAGTTTTTGATGAGCTACGAAGCAACAGTATCTTCGTATGGTGGCAATGCTGCGGTCATGGCCAAATCTTTTGTTATGGTTGTCAGGAGTGTTGCTCAAACCTGGTACTCCTCCCTTCGACCAGGAATGATCACTTCGTGGCAAAAGCTGAAGGACTTGTTGTTAACTAGTTTCCAAGGGTTCCAGACGAAGCCGGTCACGGCTCAAGCTCTATTCCAGTGCACCCAGGATCACGAAGAGTACCTTCAGGCCTACGTCCGGAGGTTCTTGCGTTTGAGGGCACAGGCACCAACAGTGCCCAACGAAATTGTCATTGAGGCCATGATCAAGGGGCTTCGGCCAGGACCGTCAGCTCAGTACTTCGCTAGGAAGCCTCCTCAAACTTTGGAGAAGCTGCTCCAGAAGATGGACGAGTACATTCGGGCCGATAATGATTTTCGCCAAAGAAGGGAGGAGGCTTTCAGGTTTTCTGAAATGACCAGGGGCTTCGGAGGGAGGTTCTATCTGAGGCACGTTAGATCAATTCATAACTCTACCCAAAATGATGATACAGGGAGCCAACAGCAAAGACCACAGTGTTCCTCACAGACTTCGGGGCAACAGCAAGGCTCCTTCCGACCACCAGCTCCGAGAGGCAGAGGTGCCAGGGGCTTCGGCGGAAGATTTGGCAATCAGCCAAGAAGAATTTTTTGCTTGTTCTGTGGTGAGAACAAAGGCCATACCACCAGGATGTGCCATGTTACCATCCAGAAGCAAAAGGAAATAGCCGAAGCTGCAGCACAACAGGCTCAGCCGAAGCAGGTCATGCACACTGCTTCGTATCATTCGCCTTACATCCCAGAGTATGTAGGCAATCACCCTGCAGTTTCTGTTGCTTCGGCGAGTCAACCTCAAGCTTCCTGGCAACAGCCTCCGCCTCCACCACCGCTGCAACAAGGCCAGCAGCCAGAAGGGAGCCAATATGCTCCACACCAAAGGGACTTCAAAGAACAGTCCGAAGCTCGCACAGTCAACAGCACTGTGCCAGAGTCAAAGCACATCTATTGACAAATATCCTACCTTAATAGCAATCTTTTTCATTCAATTTTATTTTCTGTGTAATAAAGGACATTGTTTAGGTTTCATGTAAATAATTTCGTTGATTCCCACAAGGAAAATATATTTTCTTCACAGGCTTAAGTTGTTGAAGTTTAAAGATTTGCGATAACAAAGAGGACCTTCAAATTATCGAAAATTTTTCGAAGCAACAAAAAGTCGTTCTAAGGAACGTAGAGTAAGTTTGCCGAAGTCACAAAAAGCCATTCCAAAGGGAGCGCAGTGTAAGTTTTCTGCTCCAAAGTCGTTCCAAAGGGAATGCAGAGCATACAGCGAAAAGTCAACGCTGATACCGCCTAAGTAAAAGGCGAAGCGCGAAAAGTCAACGCGAATACCGCTGAAAGTAAAAGGCGAAGAAGCTCCTAAGGGAGGCTTACAGCGAAAAATAAACGCTGATTCCGCTGAAGTAAAAGGCGAAGAAGCTCCTAAGGGAGGCTTATAGTAAAAAGACAATGCTGATTCAAAAAGACTATGTGTTTTATCGCAGGAATGTGTGTGTATCTTCGGAATAAACACCATCTTACACAACATAACATCATCGCATCATTTCGCATAGCATAAGCATCATACATCATGCTTCATATGGCACAAGAAGGGGACATGGTATCGATCTTCGGAAGAATGTTTTGAAAGGGGAAAATCATGCTAAGTTGCAAGCAGATACACTATTGATCTTCGGAAATGTAGCTTCGGAGAACATCCTCACGAAGCTTGGATATCACTCATCAGAACACTATGGATATTGTGGTGACAAATAAAAATTCTTCTTCATGAAGCATGAAAAGAAGGGAAGGTGTTTTTTCGTCAAAGACTCAAAAACGGTACGTGTGTAAAATTTCATGCATCGTAAAGAATTGAGCAGTAAAAATAGGTACATTACATTCAGGGTTACAAAATGTTACACATATTTCATTTCAGAAGTTTTTACAATAGTGCTTAATCTTCTCTCAAAACAACTTCTGCAGCTTCGTTCAGGAGTCGGTTAACAACTTCATCCATGATAGCTTCAGCCATCTTTTTAATTTCCTCATCTCCTTTCGGGTGAGGGCCCAGAGACGCTTTAGTAGGATCTGAAGGAGGACAGGATACGGCCACATTGCTATTACAAATTGCGAACGAAGTTTAAAACCAAAAATTACAACACAATAAAAACCATTAGCTAATACCTATTTGCCCTTCGGGCTCTGAGCTTTTGTCAGCGGCCTTAGCTACTTCTCTAGCGTCGTGAATGCCCTTCTCGCTTTTCTGGATAATTTCTCGAGCCATTTCTCGGCCACCATTATCCTAGACATCGGTGAAAAATTTTCCACCAACCATGCTAGCTTCGGCCGAAGGATCTCTTGCATCTTCGAAGGACAAAGCAGCCTCGGATTGCGCTAAAATCTTTACATGCTCGCAGCCTTTTTTCTCTAAAATGGTGGCAATTCCTCTGGCACCCGAGAAAGCACATATATCTCCGCGGCTATTTAAAATTTCCTCGAAGGCCTCAGCTTCATGATCGATCCATTCAATGGGACCTTCGGGGTTGCCTCTTGTAAAGTTTTCTTCGCTCGAGAATGCGTCGACGCTGGCGAAGCTAGCTTTCAACTTCTTAACACACTCTATAGATTTGTTATAACATCTTTTCTTGGATGAACGAAGCTCTTCAACAGTTCCCTCTAAATGATTTGTCCATTGGTCGCTGAGTTCTCGCTTCGTTTCTTCAAGCATGCATTCCTCTTTGGCTCTGGCCAGTTGTTTTCGAAGATCTTCAATTTCGCGCTTCTGAGCTTCAGCTTGACCTTTAAAAGTAGCTTCGTCTTCTTTTATTCTATTTATTAATGAATGTAATATTTTATCTTTTTCGAGACCTTCGTTCCTCAGTTCAATTACTTCGGAACGAAGGTTGCTCAGGGCTATAGCACACCCTTCGTCTTCAGCATCTTTCTGGGCCCTGAGGGCATTGCTAAGTATCAGGCCCTGCAAAGAAAAATATGTGTGCGTCAATAGATTTAAGCAAACGAAAAATTTTGGTCTCAACAAAAAATACAAAGATCCCATTTGTTGCACCTTTAAGCTATTATATGCCAGGCTGTCGGTCAGATCGTTCTTCGACAGCACCGAGAGCCCGTCTTCTAGTGTTGGGAATCCGAAGCTTTTGCTCATCTCCCGACAGACAGAAATCTCCTTGCTGTCAGGGAGACAATACAAAAAGTCTTCTTCTCCACTGCCATTGAATATTAACGCCCCCTTTGGATACTTCAGTTTTTGGGCGTAAAGCTGGGCCTCTTGTTTTTCTTTTCCTGATAATTGTTTCCCCGAAGCATGACGAACAATATAATCAAGGACTTTGGGGGATGCTTCGGGGGCAATGACACTGATTTCTTCAACAAAAGTTGGCTCTGTTATTTTTTCTTCCTCGGTTTCCAAGGATTTTATCTTCGTGGCCTCTGAGGACCCAGCTTCGGCTTCAGTTTCTTGCTCTGGAGCTTTAGTATCAGAAATTTCAGTTTTCGCTTCGGGAATGGCAACAGTCTTCTTCGAAGGTGTGCTTGAAGATTTAATTGTTTCTAGAACATCTAGCACATTAGCCATTCTCTTTCTTTTCGGAGTCACTGCTGACACCTTTTGATTTTTTACTGTCTCAACATTTGCTGCAGGACTCAAAACTTCTGATGTTTTTTCCTCAGTTGGTTTTTTCACTTCTTCCATTTTTTCTGTGGATGGCGCTTCGGCCATCTCTTTGGTTTCTGGTAACAAAATCTTTGGTTCTTCCAATTCCATCTTTGTTGGCGCTTCGGCCATTTCTGCGACTTCTGGCAGCAAGGTTGGTTTGGTTGGCTTTTCAGCTTCGGTGGCCGAAGAAGTTTCTCCGGTGAACTCAGGCACCGAAGCTGGTTCAATATAGCGTGGCCGATGTGTGAGGACCTTTATCCTCTTTCTTTTCGGTTCTGGCTCGCTAGGAGCAGTTGCAGCTTCTTCTTTCGCAGAGGTTGTGTTTTTTCTTTTCTGCCCTCGAATGGGATAACGATAGTCAGGGTAGACGAACCCGATTGCATCAAACACCCGGTTCAGCCTTTTCTTTTTTCGGCCTCCGAAGGCTGCTGACAGTGCAGTATCTTCGGCCTTCGAATAAGCCCCAAGCAGTTCATCACTTAAATTTTCAATACTCTTTAACCAGTCATCATCTGGCTCAACGAATTTATCTCCGAACTTGAAAGTATACTTCAGCCTGATAAGTTCACCTTCGTTGGCCTCCTTTATGGTTTCTTGCGGCATTTCTCATTTCTCCGCGAGCGGCCATACTCTGAAGGCAATATGTTCTTGTACCAAATTTCTCGTTCCAATAAAAGAACAAATAACACCGAAGGCTCTCTGGCATTCTTCGGCAGCTTCATTCATTTCAACCTTCGGCCTCCGCAGGCCGAAGCTTTGCCAAATAGGGCGCATAATTATACCTTTAATATCTTCCCGTACTGCCAGGTCATTCTTCACATAAAACCATTCTGTCATCCAGTCGCCGGGCCATCTCTTCCGAAAGGTTGGCACGGGACAGCTTGACCCAGACCGAGAAACAAAACTGTAGCAGCCAAAATTATTGTGATACTGTTCTTTACCCCAAGGTTTTGTTTCGTATGATAATTCGTGTATGTTACAGAAACTTTTCGCATCAGGTTCCAGACCTTGGCTTCTCACAGCCCATACGAAGATATTCAGCCTTATAATTGCTTCGGGGGTAAGTTGATGAAGAAAGACTTCAAACATTTTCAGCACCTCTACGACGAAGCTGCTCAGGGGAAATCGTAGTCCAGCTTTCAAAAAGCTTCGGTACGCTACGACTTCGTTCTCTTCAGGGTGTGGACAAGTCTTTTCCCCTTCGTCGGCCCTCACAACGGACAAATCCCGGAAATACCTTCCTCTCATATTGACAAGATGATTTTCTTTGATAGTTGATTTGCCGAAAACCGCATGGCTTGGTCGCCAAGGGCGATCTTCGGAGTCTTCACCACCACTGTCCACATCATAACTGTCGCTGTCACCAGTATCTTCAGACAAACCTTCCAGAATCTCCTTGGTGATTTTTTCCGTATTGGTCTTCGACATCGCTATAAGAAACCCCAAGTTCTTCTCTTCGTCGAGACTCAGCTTCATCTCAACAGCAGCCTTCTTATCTTCAGACATCTTCGGAAACACTAAAAAACTGTTTTCAAAGCCGAAGCTTCAAAACTAAAAGCTCAGCAAATCTTAGTGCGCAAGAGCTAAAAATTGAGTGAGCGGGAGCAGATGGCAAGAGAGCGTACCAAATGAGTTTGCGGTATGATCTTATTTATACGCCCGGTGCGTTGAAAATTGAAAGACTCCGCTTGTCAGTGAATGTTGCTATTCTAGCAAAGGGAAGGTGTTTTTCGGACCTTCGGCGTAAAGCCTTCGTCCATGTCGCAATCTAAATTTATTATTTTAAAAACAAATTAATATTGCGAGGGGCTACTGTTGGGGGCCTTCGGCTTACGAAGGTCCTCAAAAACAGGATTTAACAATATTTCTGGAGTATAATGTGTGAACAGGTATCTTCGGACTCAAGTCGGTATCGCAGCAGGAGAAGACCAGAATAATACGAAGGTTGATACAGCGCCGAAGATGTGAACAGAAGAAGCTTCGGCATGGTAGCAGAAAATGAAACCGACTTAAAGATGAAAAGGCTATCCAGACCTCGATAGATTACTATAGAATTATTATCAAATGTAAAGGGCATGAATGTAATTTTGTATGGGCTGTGTCCCGTGCCTATAAATAGGTGAACAGTACCCCCGTACTGTTCACGCGGATTTTGGCATTCACTTTTGCGTCACGCTTGTACTTTCATCTCCTTCAAGTTGAAGGTACATTTGTAATTCGATGTTATTTCTGTTTCTACGTAATAATAATGCAAAAAAAAGTTAATAATAATATACAATTGTCTATGTTATCCTTCATATTCCTTATGATTCATCCTTCGTCACTGTATAGTGTATTTATGAAGGTATATCCCTCATAACCTTCGTCCGAAAATCATTATATCCTAAGGAAAATAATGCTTCGAGGGACGAAGGACTTTTCCGATTAACATTTTCTATGTTGCCTTGTTCTTAATTCAAAGCATTTGAGAACAAGTCCCCAACAGGGACCTTCCTAAGAATTGGCACATCCCCGATGTACTCTTCCTATCGACCTTACATCCAGCATAGTTGGAGTCTGAATATCCAATCAAGTCAAAGGTAGACCCCTTTGGATACCAGATCCCGAAGCAAGGCGTAGCGACTAAATATCTAAGAATTCGCTTCACGGCCACTAAGTGACACTCCCTTGGATCGGATTGAAATCTAGCACACATGCATACACTAAGCATAATATCCGGTCTACTAGCACATAAATAAAGCAAGGAACCTATCATAGACCGGTATGCTTTTTGATCAACGGACTTACCTCCTTTGTTGAGGTCGACGTGTCCGTCAGTTCCCATTGGAGTCTTTGCGGGCTTGGCGTCCTTCATCCCAAACCTCTTTAGCAAGTCTTGCGTGTACTTCGTTTGGGAGATGAAGGTGTCGTCCTTGAGTTGCTTCACTTGGAACCCAAGGAAGTAGTTCAACTCGCCCATCATCGACATCTCAAACTTTTGAGTCATCACCCTGCTAAACTCTTCACAAGACTTTTGGTTAGTAGAACCAAATATTATGTCATCGACATAAATTTGGCACACAAATAAGTCACCATCACAAGTCTTAGTGAATAAAGTTGGATCGGCTTTCCTAACCTTGAAGGCATTAGCAATTCAAAAGTCTCTAAGGCATTCATACCATGCTCTTGGGGCTTGCTTAAGTCCATAGAGCGCCTTAGAGAGCTTACATACGTGGTCAGGGTACCGTTCATCCTCGAAGCCAGGGGGTTGCTCCACGTACACCTCCTCCTTAATTGACCCATTGAGGAAAGCGC
Organism: Zea luxurians; assembly: GCA_029449295.1. NCBI lineage: Eukaryota > Viridiplantae > Streptophyta > Magnoliopsida > Poales > Poaceae > Zea > Zea luxurians. Next base: position 6,426,604 of record JAOPSE010000119.1, read on the forward strand.
TCTTCACATCCATTTGGAACAACCTGAAAGAATGGTGAGCGGCATATGCTAGCAAAATACGAATGGACTCTAGCCTAGCCACAGGAGCAAAAGTCTCCTCAAAGTCCAAACCTGCGACTTGGGCATAACCTTTTGCCACAAGTCGAGCCTTGTTCCTTGTCACCACCCCGTGCTCGTCTTGTTTGTTGCGGAACACCCACTTGGTTCCCACAACATTTTGCTTGGGACGAGGCACCAGTGTCCAAACTCCATTTCTCTTGAAATTATTGAGCTCCTCTTGCATGGCCAACACCCAATCCAGATCTAGCAAGGCCTCTTCTACTCTGAAAGGCTCAATAGAAGGGACAAAAGAGTAATGCTCACAAAAATTAACTAATCTAGAGCGGGTAGTTACTCCCTTGCTAATATCACCCAAAATTTGGTCGACGGGATGATTCCTTTGAATCGTCGCTCGAACTTGGGTTGGAGGTGCCGGTTGTGCTTCTTCCTCCATCACATGATCATCTTGTGCTCCCCCTTGATCACACGCCTCTTCTTGATGAACCTGTTCATCGTCTTGAGTTGGGGGATGCACAATTATTGAGGAAGAAGGTTGATATTGCTCCTTTTGTTCCTGTGGCCGCACATCTACAATCGCCATGGTGCGTATTGCGGCCGTTGGAACGTCTTCTTCATCTACATCATCAAGATCAACAACTTGCTCTCTTGGAGAGCCGTTAGTCTCATCAAATACAACGTCGCTAGAGACTTCAACCAAACCCGATGATTTGTTGAAGACCCTATACGCCTTTGTATTTGAGTCATAACCTAACAAAAACCCTTCTACAGCTTTGGGAGCAAACTTAGAATTTCTACCTTTCTTTACTAGAATATAACATTTGCTCCCAAATACACGAAAGTAAGACACATTAGGTTTGTTACCGGTTAGCAGCTCATACGAAGTCTTCTTGAGGAGGCGATGAAGATACACCCGGTTTATGGCGTGACAAGCCGTGTTCACGGCTTCCGACCAAAATTGCTCGGGCGTCTTGAATTCTCCAAGCATTGTCCTCGCCATGTCAATGAGCGTCATGTTCTTCCTCTCTACCACACTGTTTTGCTGTGGTGTGTAGGGAGCGGAGAACTCGTGCTTGATCCCTTCCTCCTCAAGGTACTCCTCCACTTGAAGGTTCTTGAACTCGAACCCTGTCACACCCGTTTCTATGGGGTAGAGCCGGGTGCATAGCATATGTGTGCCAGGATCTATTTCCACACATATGTTGATGTCACAAGTGTAATATATCAAAAGAACAATGCATAAAAGCGTAAATAAAGATTATATTAACATATTACACTTCGAACAGACATAACGTCTTAACCTTTATTCATCAAAGTACAGCAAAACATGGACATCCATCCACAGGAAGATGACCGGGGGTATCACTAGACTAGCATCCATGGAGTTTTGCATCATATCTTCATCTGCAACTTCTGATCAAAATTAAGCAAGGGTGAGCTCACTTATGGTCGGGGCTCAGCAAGTGGGGGAAAAACTAATGCAAGGTAACAAGGTGAGGCTAAGGTTGAGGAGTAAGCATTTTAGTTGGTCAACATTTCATTAACAGTACATGTCTTACTAATAAGTGTGAATCCCAAGTATTCCTATTAAACAAAGGTATAAGAGTATATATAAAAAACACTTAAGTAAAACCACTTAAACAAACCATTGGCTGATCATCGGATCTCGATTTATTTCCATCTTCAAGTTCAATTTATTTATCTTACCATTTCATTATTTGAAAACATAACTATTTCCTTTCTATTGGGAATTAGTAATATAAACTAAGTTTTTTTTCTAATGACAGATTTATGTTATTACAAAATCTTCCCCCCTAAAAAGAATCTCGTCCTCGAGATTAGATAGGCTAGCAAGAAAACAAAGGTAATATATGGCGATTTGTAGGTTCTTGGTTCACACTATACTCTTCCAAACTTAAGGAACTTTTTGTTTTGCGGCCTTTTTCTCAAGTCGGTCTAGACGCTTCTAATGGCATTAGTGGATGACATGTCCTTCATTTTTTTGCAGTAGAAGAAAGCTTATCTTGCTTTAAGTTCTTTGCGAGTCAACTTTGTTTGAATGTCAGCAAATGATGGCTGATGGGGTGCATATATCTTAAACAGCTGAGACTGATTTGATTCTCCTGATTGGGTATAGGAAGGAAGGAGGGGATGAAAAGATTGAGCAAAGATAGGGTACAAAGAGAAGAGAAACCAATCTATATAAGGTTTTACCTAGTAAACTGATGCCATTATGGACAGAAGTCACACAATACACCAGCAATCATTACAAAGAAGCAAATCAAACACGGTCACAAAGACAGCTAATAGGAACTCAAGCACACTAGCATAACACAACTCGATGCTATATGATCAACCAAAAACAGAACATTTCCTAAGGAGAATAGTTTAACATAGTTTTTTTAAAGGAGAGTCAAGGTTGGGAATAAGAAAGAGAGATTATAAAATAAAGGAATCAAATCAGAAATAACAAGGAGTTAGACAAGACATTTTTGTTCATGGACAAGAGTGAAATAGGATCACCATAAACTAGTGAAGCAAGGATAAATAATACAACCAAATATTATGAATTGAGTTAGGAGGAAAGTTTTATCACGGAGACAAGATAGAGAGGCGTTATCAAGGAGAGAAGTAGACAGACAAAGAGTTCAATATATCGAGGTAGATATTGTCCAAGGATGACAATACAATGGCAAGAAAACAAGAGTAGAAGAAATCAAGGGTTATATAGCAATATTATGGATTAGAAAACAACTACAATATAACATCGTCCTTACCGATCTAGTCGAAAACTTAGCACTATAGAACTATCCTATCAACCTAACCAAGAAGAATGGTAATAGATCCAAGAGATCTATAACAAAACTTCTTGCGGGGCGGGGATAAGACAGAGAATGGGGCATCTTCCATAGCTTCTAAAGGGTTCCTTTCGGTAGACTTCACTTCAAGTTCCACAATCCTAACTTGATCATCTTGTAGTGCTTCTGAGTAGAGTCTTCTGATAGACCAAAATCAGACTAGAAGAGTTAAAAATAAAAGAGACGAGTTTTAATATAAGGTAAATTTTAGTGGAGGAAAATATAACAAGCTTTGAAAGACTGACTGGGCTTTCCATTTCTAACTAATCTAGCGACCTACGGTCACATTCCTTTGATACCACTTCTGTCACACCCGTTTCTATGGGGCAGAGCCGGGTGCATAGCATATGTGTGCCAGGATCTATTTCCACACATATGTTGACGTCACAAGTGTAATATATCAAAAGAACAATGCATAAAAGTGTAAATAAAGATTATATTAACATATTACACTTCGAACAGACATAACGTCTTAACCTTTATTCATCAAAGTACAGCAAAACATGGACATCCATCCACAGGAAGATGACCGGGGGTATCACTAGACTAGCATCCATGGAGTTCAACATCATATCTTCATCTGCAACTTTTGATCAAAATTAAGCAAGGGTGAGCTCACTTATGGTCGGGGCTCAGCAAGTGGGGGAAAAACTAATGCAAGGTAACAAGGTGAGGCTAAGGTTGAGGAGTAAGCATTTTAGTTGGTCAACATTTCATTAACAGCACATGTCTTACTAATAAGTGTGAATCCCAAGTATTCCCATTAAACAAAGGTATAAGAGTATATATAAAAAACACTTAAGTAAAACCACTTAAACAAACCATTGGCTGATCATCGGATCTCGATTTATTTCCATCTTCAAGTTCAATTTATTTATCTTACCATTTCATTATTTGAAAACATAACTATTTCCTTTCTATTGGGAATTAGTAATATAAACTAAGTTTTTTTCTAATGACAGATTTATGTTATTACAGACCCGTTGTCGCTCCTTATCTTCTTCACCTTGAGCTCAAACTCATTTTGAGCTCTCCTTAGGAAGCGCTTGATGGTCCCTTGGGTTTCAGATTTATCCTGCAAAAAGAATACCCAAGTGAAGCGGGAAAAATCATTAACTATAACAAGACCATACTTACTTCCTCCTATGCTTAGATAGGCGACGGGTCCGAAGAGGTCCATATGAAGCAACTCCAAAGGTCTTGTTGTGGTCATCACATTTTTGGTATGATGAGAGCTTCCCACCTGTTTACCTGCTTGACAAGCTGCACAAGGTCTATCTTTTTCGAAAGTTACATTAGTTAGACCTATCACGTGTTCTCCCTTTAGAAGCTTGTGAAGGTTCTTCATCCCCACATGTGCTAAGCGGCGATGCCACAGCCAGTCCATGCTAGTCTTAGCAATTAAGCATGCATCTAGACCGGCCTGCTCTTTTGCAAAATCAACTAAGTAGAGTTTGTCATCTATTACACCCTTAAAAGCTAATGAACCATCACTCCTTCTAAAGACAGACACATCTACATTTGTGAATAAGCAGTTATATCCCATATTACAAAGCTGACTCACAGACAACAAGTTATATCCAAGCGACTCAACTAAAAACACATTGGAAATGGAGTGCTCGGATGAAATAGCTATTTTCCTAACCCTTTCACCTTGCCTTGATTCCCATCACCGAATATGATTGAGTCTTAGGAATCTTTGTTCTTGACGTAGGAGGTGAACATCTTCTTCTCCCCTGTCATGTGGTTTGTGCATCCGCTGTTGATAATCCAGCTTGATCCCCTGGATGCATAAACCTGCAAGGCAAATTTAGGCTAGGGTATTAGGTACCCAACTCTTGTTGGGTCCTGAAAGGTTAGTGACAATATCTTTAGGGACCCAAATGCAAGTTTTATCTCCCTTGCATTTTTGCCCCTAATTTCCTAGCAATCACCTTTATATCCTTTCTACAAATTGCAAAGGAAGCATTGCAAGCATGATAAATTGTAGAAGGTTCATTAATTTTCCTAGAAACATTAGCAACATTTCTCCTGGGCACATGATGAATGACATTTCTCCTAGGCATATCTCTACCATGCACATAGGAAGAACTTGAAGCAAACATGGCATGAGCATCATAACTTCTATAAGCATTCCTAGAATGTCTCTTATCATGATACATGAAAGCATGGTTCTTATTGAGCACTACTAGCCATAGGGGCCTTCCCTTTCTCCTTGGCGAAGATGGAAGCCTTATGGCTTGTTAAGTTCTTGACTTCCCTCTTGAAGCCAAGACCATCCTTAATTGAGGGATGTCTACCGATCGTGTAGGCATCCCTTGCAAATTTTATTTTGTCAAATTCACTCTTGCTAGTCTTAAGTTGGGCATTAAGACTAGCCACTTCATCATTCAATTTAGAAATTGAAGCTAGGTGTTCGCTACAAGCATCAATATTGAAATCTTTACACCTATTGCAAATTGTAACATTTTCTACACAAGATGTTGATTTATTAGCTATTTCTAACTTAGCATACAAATCATCATTTATGCTCTTAAAGCTAGAAATAGAGTCATGGCATGTAGACAATTCACAAGAAAGCATTTCATTCCTTTTAATTTCTAAAGCAAGGGATTTTTGAGCCTCTACAAACTTATCATGTTCTTCATACAAAAGATCCTCTTGCTTTTCTAATAATCTATTCTTATCATTCAAAGCATCAATCAATTCATTAATCTTATCAACCTTAGTTCTATCTAAGCCCTTGAATAAACATGAATAGTCTATTTCATCATCGCTAGATTCTTCATCACTTGAGGAAGCGTAAGTACTAGTATCACGAGTGCTTACCTTCTTTTCCCTTGCCATGAGGCAGGTGTGATGCTCGTTGGGGAAGAGGAACGATTTGTTGAAGGCGGTGGCGGTGAGTCCTTCGTTGTTGGAGTCGGACGACGAACAATTCGAGTCCCACTCCTTGCTAAGGTGTGCCTCGCCCTTAGCCTTCTTATAAGTCTTCTTCTTTTCCCTCTTGTTCCTGGTCACTATCATTATCGGGACAACTAGCGATAAAATGACCAATCTTACCACATTTGAAGCATGAGCGCTTCCCCTTTGTCTTGTTCTTGTTGGGATGCCCCTTGCGACCTGTTGGGAGCCTTCGTCCTCCGAAGGTCCTCAAAAACATAATTTGACAATATTTTCCAAGTGAGTTATATGAACAGGTATCTTCGGACTCAGATCATGAACATGGAGTACGGTCAGAACGAAGCCAAAGCCAGACGAAGGGGGATTGAAATAAAGGACGGGCTGATTACCAAGCTGTACGAAGGATGGTGCACAGCCGAAGCTATGCGCAGAAAGCTTCGTCGCGATAGCAGAAAGGGGAACCGACTTAAAGACGAAAAGACTACTTAGGCCTTGATAGATTCCTATAAGTCAGTAGCAAATGTAATGGACATGAATGTAATTTTGCATGGGCTACGTCCCACGCCTATAAATAGATGAACAGTACTCCCGTACTATTCACGCTGACTTGGCATTTGCTTTCCGTCATCCTTGTACTTTTGCTTTCCTGCAATTCGAAGGTACACTTGTAATCCAAAATCATTTCCATTTTTACATGATAATAAAATAGAAGTGATGTTGTGGTAATATTTAAATGTTTATATTACTTTTTATGTTGCATGTAAGCTCTTCGTCATAAATTATTGTGCTTACGAAGATATATTATTTGTGACCTTCGTCCGGGACACATTATATCCCGAAGGGAAATAATGTTTAAGGGGACGAAGGACTTTATCATTTAACACTTTTTATGTTGCCTTGTTCTTAATCCGAAGCATTTGAGAACAAGTCCCCAACATTGGCGCCCACCGTCGGTGAACTCACTTCCACTTTGAGTTTTTGAACACCTTCGCTATGGCGCCGAAGAAAGCTTCAGCGACTGGGGCTGCAGCCCTGCAACCGCTGGACCCCAACCAGGAGACTCTCTCTCTTCGGGAAGCCCGAAACCAGAAGAGGAAGGCCGTCAGCCCAACGCCTCAAGAGGATGAGCTAGATCAAGAGATCAGAGATATGGAGATGCTTCATCAACAGGTGCAGAGGAAGAAGGAAAAGATGGCCAGGCTAGCTGAACTGCAAAGGCAGATAGACGAAGCTTCTGAAGAAGTTCGCCATCTTACTCACGATGAGCAGAACCGAAGGCCTCAACAAAAAGACCTTCATCAGGAGGGTTTCTTCAACGAAGATGACTGGTATGACAATCTCCATCATGGGAATTTTGTTTTCGATGATGCTTCTCCCCTGTCCGCTGAGCTGCAGGCTACACCTTGGCCTCCGTCCTATAAGCCGCCCCAGCTTCCCATATTCGACGGCCATTCAGACCCGAAGCAGTTTTTGATGAGCTACGAAGCAACAGTATCTTCGTATGGTGGCAATGCTGTAGTCATGGCAAAATCTTTTGTTATGGCTGTCAGGAGTGTTGCTCAAACCTGGTATTCCTCCCTTCGACCAAGAACGGTCACTTCATGGCAAAAACTGAAGGACATGTTGTTAACCAGCTTTCAAGGGTTTCAGACGAAGCCGGTCACTGCTCAAGCCTTGTTCCAGTGCACTCAGGATCATGAAGAATACCTTCAGGCGTATGTCAGAAGGTTCTTGCGTTTGAGGGCGCAGGCACCAACCGTGCCCAACGAAATTGTCATTGAAGCCATGATCAAGGGACTTCGGCCTGGACCTTCAGCTCAATACTTTGCTAGGAAGCCTCCTCAAACTTTGGAGAAGCTGCTCCAGAAGATGGACGAGTATATTCGTGCCGACAACGATTTTCGCCAAAGAAGGGAGGAGGCTTTCAGGTTTTCTGAAATGACCAGGGGCTTCGGAGGAAGATTCTATCCGAGGCATGTCAGGTCCATCCACAATACTCAAAATGATGATAAGGGAAGTCAACAGCACAGGCCGCAGTGCTCCTCACAGGCTTCGAGGCAACAGCAAAGTTTCTTCCGGCCACCAGCTCCAAGAGGCAGAGGCGCCAGGGGCTTCGGCGGAAGATTTGGAGATCAACCAAGGAGAATGTTTTGCTTGTTCTGTGGTGAAAACAAGGGCCATACCACCAGGATGTGCCATGTTACCATCCAGAAGCAAAAGGAGATAGCCGAAGCTGCAGCACAACAAGTTCAGCCGAAGCAGGTCATGCATACTGCTTCGTACCATCCGCCTTACATCCCAGAATACATAGGCAATCACCCTGCAGTTTCTGTTGCTTCGGCGAGTCAACCTCAAGCTTCCTGGCAACAGCCTCCGCCTCCACCACCGCTGCAACAGGGCCAACAGCCGGAAGGAAGCCAATATGCTCCACACCAAAGGGATCTCAGGGAACAATCCAAAGCTCGCACAATCAATAGCACTGTGCCAGAGTCGAAGCACATTTATTGACAAATATCCTACCTTGATAGCAGTCTTTTCCATTTAGTTCTATTTTCTGTGTAATAAAGAACATTTTTCAGTTTTCATGTAATAGTTTCGTTGTTTGCCACAAGGAAAATTTGTTTTCTCAGGCTTAAGTTGCTGAAGCTTTAAGATTTGCGATAACAAGGAGGACCTTTCGAATTATCAAAAATCCTTCGAAGCAACAAAAAGTCGTTCTAAGGAGCGCAGAGTAAGTTTGCTGAAGTTACAAAAAGCCGTTCCAAAGGGAACGCAGTGTAAGTTTTTTGCTCCAAAGTCGTTCCAAAGGGAATGCAGAGCATACAGCGAAAAGTCAACGCTGATACCGCCTAAGTAAAAGGCGAAGAAGCTCCAAAGTCGTTCCTAAGGGAATGCAGAGCTTACAGCGAAAAAGTCAACACTGATACCGTCTAAGTAAAAGGCGAAGAAGCTCCAAAGTCGTTCCTAAGGGAATGCAGAGCTTACAGCGAAAAGTCAGCGCTGATACAAAAATATTGTGTGTTTTACGGGGATATGTGTGTATCTTCGAACAAATGTCATCTACATAACATAACATCATCACATCATTTTGCATAGCATAAGCATCATACATCATGTTGCATATGGCAAAAGAAGGGGACACAGTGTCAACCTTCGAAAGGATGCTTTGAGAAAGTGAAAATCGTGCTAAGTTACAAGGGGATACGATATTGATCTTCGGAATATAGCTTCGGAGAATATTTTCACGAAGCTTGGATATCCTTCATCAGAGCACTATGAACATTGTCGTGATGCATAAGTTTTTCTATCTTCACGAAGCATGAAAAGAAGGGAAGGTGTTTTTTCGCCAAAGGCTCAAAAACGGTACGTATGTAAAGTTTCATGCATCGTAAAGAATCGAATCATCAAAAGCAAATATATTACAGAGTTACAAAATGTCACACATATTTCATTTCAGAAGTCTTTACAATAGTGCTTAATCTTCTCTTAAAACAACTTCGGCAGCTTCGTTCAGAAGTCGGTTAACAACTTCATCCATGATAGCTTCAGCCATCTTTTTAATTTCTTCGTCTCCTTTCGGGTGAGGGCCCGGAGACGCTTTAGTAGGATCTGAAGGAGGACATGATACGGCCACATTGCTATTACAAATTGCGAACGAAAGTTTAAAATCAAAAATTACAACACAATAAAAACCATTAGCTAATACCTATTTGCCCTTCGGGCTCTGAGCTTTTGTCAGCGGCCTTAGCTACTTCTCTAGCGTCGTGGATGCCCTTCTCGCTCTTCTGAATAATTTCTCGGGCCATTTCTCGGCCACCATTGTCCCAGACGTCGGTGAAAAATTTTCCACCAGCTTGGCTAGCTTCGGCCGAGGGATCTTTAATATCTTCAGGAGATAAGCTGGCTTCAGATTGTGCAAGAGCCTTAACATGATCGCAGCCTTTTTTCTCCAGCATAGTAGCAATCCCCCTGGCACCCGAGAAGGCACAAATGTCTCCGCGACTGTTTAGAATTTCTTCGAAGGCTTCAGCCTCATGGCTGATCCATTCGATCGGTCCTTCTGGGTTACCTCTCACAAAATCTTCCTTACTTGAAAATGCGCCAACGCTGGCGAAGCTGGTTTTTATTTTCTTTACACATTCCATGGATTTTTCGTAGCACCTTTTCTTAGAAGACCGAAGCTCTTCAACGGTTCCTTCCAAATGACTAGCCCATTGGTCGCTACATTCCCGTCTCGTTTCTTCAAGTATGCGTTCTTCTTTCGCTCGGGCCAATTGCTTCCGAAGATCGTCAATCTCGTGCTTTTGAGCTGCAACTTGCGCTTTAAATGCAGCTTCGTTCTCCTTTATTTTATCCACCAATGTAACTAGAATTTTGTCCTTTTCCAGGGCTTCGTTCCTTAGTTTGATAACCTCTGTCCGAAGGTTGTTGAAAGCAATTTCATAGCTTTCGTCTTCGGCATTCTTTTGCGCTCTCAGCGCGTTGCTTAGTATTAAGCCCTATATGTAAAAAGTTAGTATAAGAATAAAACAATAGATTTCGAATCATAAATTTTCAAAAACGCGCAATTCTCGCACCTTCAGACTATTATAGGCAAGGCTATCCGCAAGATCCTCCTTCGTCATAGCGCATAGTCCTGCTTCAAGCTTCGGAAACCCCATACTCCTAGCCATCTCCCGGCAGACAGATAATTCTTTGTTATCAGGGAGACAGTATAGGAAGTCATCTTCGTTTGTCCCATTAAACACTACTGCCCCCTTCGGATATTTTAATTCTCTGGCATAGTGATTGGCTTCATAGATCTCTTCTTCAGATAATTTCTTCCCCGAAGCATGTCGCACAATGTAATCGCATATGTTGGAAGGAGCTTCGGGGGCGGCAGTGTCAATTTCTTCAACCAAAATTGGCTCTGACATTTTTATTTTTTCTTCGGTTTCCAAAGATTGTTCCTTGGTGGGCTCTGAAGGCCCAGCTTCAGCTTCAAGTTGTTGCTTCGAAGCTTCAGCAACTAAAGCTTCAGTAGACACTTCAGAAAGTTCAACAGTCTTCTTTGGAGTTATGCTTGAAGACTTAATTGTCTCCAAAACATCTAGCACGTTCACCATTCTTTTTCTTTTCGGGGTCACCGATGGACCCTTTTGATTTTTTATTGTCTCAACATTTGCTGAAGGACTTAAGATTTCCAATATTTTTGGTCCTTCAATTCTCGGTTTTTCTGCCCTCTCTGCTGAAGGTGCTTCAGTTTTTTCTTCGATCTTCGGCACTGGAGCTGGCTCTGTAGTTTCAGTGGCCAAAGAGACTTCACCGATAAATTCAGGCACTATGGCCGGCTCAATAAAACGTGCCCGGTGGGTGAGCACCTTCACCTTTTTTCTTTGCGGCGCTGGCTCACTAGAGGCACCTGTGGCAACTTCTGTTGCAGGAGAAGTATTTTTTCTTTTGCGGCCTGGCACCGGATAATGATAGTCAGGGTAGACAAACCCGATTGCATCAAATACCCGGTTGAGCCTCTTCTTCTTTCGGCCTCCGAAGGCTGCCGATAATGCAGTATTCTCGGCCTTCGAATATACCCCAAGCAGTTCGTCACTTAAGGTTTCAATGCTTTTTAACCAGTCGTCATCAGGTTCAACAAATTTATCCCCGTATTTGAATGTGTATTTTAGTCTGACCAGTCCACCTTCGTCAGACTCTTTGATGGTCTCCTTCGGCATTTCCCACTTTCCTGCAAGTGGCCACACCCTGAAGGCAATATGCTCTTGGACCAAGTCCCTTGTCCCAATAAAAGAGCAGATTACGCCGAAGGCTCTTTGGCATTCTTCGGCCGCTTCATCCATTTCAACCTTCGGTTTTCGGAGTCCGAAGCGTTGCCAGATAGGACGCATAATGATACTTTTAACATCTTCCTGCGCTGTCAAGTCATTTCTGTCATCCAGGCACCGGGCCACCTCTTCCGAAAGGTTGGCACGGGGCAGCTTGACCCGGAGCGGGCACCGAAGCTGTAACAACCAAAGTTGTTGTGATATTGTTCTTTCCCCCAGGGCTTCGTCTCATATAACAACTCATGAATTTTGCAAAAGCTTTTAGCATTTGGTTCTAAACCTTGGCTTCTCACAGCCCAGACAAAGATTCCCATTCTTATGATAGCTTCGGGAGTAATTTGATGAAGGTAGATTTGAAATGTCTTCAGGACTTCGACAACAAAGCTGCTTAGGGGGAATCGAAGCCCAGCCTTGAGAAAGCTTCGGAAGATCACGACCTCATCTTCTTCGGGGGTAGGAGAAGTTTTTTCTCCAGCATCAGCCCTCACAATAGATATATCTCGAAAATATCTCCCCCTCATATTGTCAATATGACTCTGCTTAATAGTGGTTTTCCCGAAAACCGAGTGACTTGGCCGCCATGGTCGATCTTCGGACTCTCCCCGACCGCTTTCTACATCATAACTGTCGTTGTCACCAGTATCTTCAGATAAACCTTCTAAAATCTCTTTGGTGATTTTTTCTGTATTGGTCTTCGACATTGCCTCAAGAAAACCCAGGTTCTTCTCTTCAGAGAGACTTAGCTTCATCTCGACACCAGCCTTCTTCTCCTCAGACATCCCTTCGGAAATCTTACTTCTCGCTTCCGAAGCTTAAAACTAGGAAAGAAAACAAATATTTTTGGGCAGAAAGCTTTATAAGCAGGAAAAACAGATGGCAAAGAGAGCGTGCCAAATCAAATGTGGCGGGCTCCTATTTATACACTCGATATGACGGAAACTGTGTGGTCCCAGGTGTCAGTGACTTTTGCTATTCTAGCAAAGGGAAGGTGTTTTTTCGGACCTTTGGCTTAAGGCCTCCGTCCACATCGCAATCTGAATTTATCACTAACAAATTAATATTGCGAGGGGCTACTGTTGGGAGCCTTCGTCCTCCGAAGGTCCTCAAAAACATAATTTGACAATATTTTCCAAGTGAGTTATATGAACAGGTATCTTCGGACTCAGATCATGAACATGGAGTACGGTCAGAACGAAGCCAAAGCCAGACGAAGGGGGATTGAAATAAAGGACGGGCTGATTACCAAGCTGTACGAAGGATGGTGCACAGCCGAAGCTATGCGCAGAAAGCTTCGTCGCGATAGTAGAAAGGGGAACCGACTTAAAGACGAAAAGACTACTTAGGCCTTGATAGATTCCTATAAGTCAGTAGCAAATGTAATGGACATGAATGTAATTTTGCATGGGCTACGTCCCACGCCTATAAATAGATGAACAGTACTCCCGTACTATTCACGCTGACTTGGCATTTGCTTTCCGTCATCCTTGTACTTTTGCTTTCCTGCAATCCGAAGGTACACTTGTAATCCAAAATCATTTCCATTTTTACATGATAATAAAATAGAAGTGATGTTGTGGTAATATTTAAATGTTTATATTACTTTTTATGTTGCATGTAAGCTCTTCGTCATAAATTATTGTGCTTACGAAGATATATTATTTGTGACCTTCGTCCGGGACACATTATATCCCGAAGGGAAATAATGTTTAAGGGGACGAAGGACTTTATCATTTAACACTTTTTATGTTGCCTTGTTCTTAATCCGAAGCATTTGAGAACAAGTCCCCAACACGACCCTTTAGCGCCGTCTTGAAACGCTTGATGATGAGGGCCATTTCTTCATCATTAAGCCCGGCCGCCTCAACTTGCGCCACCTTGCTCAGCAGCGCCTCCTTGCTCCTCGTTGCTTTGAGAGCAATGGTTTGAGGCTCTTGGATAGGGTCGTTCAACGCATCGTCAACGTATCTTGCCTCCTTGATAATCATCCGCCCGCTTACAAACTTTCCAAGTATCTCCTCGGGCGTCATCTTGGTGTACCTAGGATTCTCACGAATATTGCTCACAAGATGTGGATCAAGGACGGTAAAAGACCTTAGCATTAGGCGGACGACGTCGTGGTCCATCCATCGCGTGCTTCCATAGCTCCTTATTTTGTTGACGAGGGTCTTGAGCTGGTTGTACGTTTGGGTTGGCTCCTCGCCCCTGATCATTGTGAATCTCCCAAGTTCGCCCTCCACCAACTCTAACTTGGTGACCATGGTGACGTCGTTCCCCTCATGTGAGATCTTGAGGGTGTCCCAAATCTGCTTGGCGTTATCCAAGCCACTCACCTTATGGTATTCGTCCCTGCACAATGAATCTAGAAGAATAGTAGTAGCTTGTGCATTTTTGTGAATTTGCTCATTAATGAATATGGGACTATCAGTACTATCAAATTTCATTCCACTCTCTACTATCTCCCATATGCTTGGATGGAGAGAGAACAAGTGACTACGCATTTTGTGACTCCAAAATCCGTAGTCCTCTCCATCAAAGTGAGGAGGTTTACCAAGTGGAATGGAGAGTAAATGAGCATTGGTACTTTGCGAAATCCGAGAGTAATCAAAAGAAAAGTTCGAATTGACCGTTTTCCTTTTCTCGTAGTCGTTGTCGTCGTTGTCCTTTTGGGAAGAAGAGGACTCGTCGCTGTCGTCGTAGTAGATGATCTCCTTGATGCGCCTCGTTTTCTTCTTCTTCCCGTCTTTTCTTTTGTGGCCCGACCCCAAGTCAGTAGGCTTGTCATCCTTTGGATCATTAACGAAGGACTCCTTCTCCTTATCATTGACCACCATCCCCTTGCCCTTAGGATCCATCTCTTCGGGCGATTAGTCCCTTTCTTGAAGAGAACGGCTTTGATACCAATTGAGAGCACCTAGAGGGGGGTGAATAGGTGATCCTATAAAAACTTGAAACTTAATGCCACAAAACTTGATTTGGAGTTAGCACAATAAATCCAAGTGGCTAGAGAGGAGTTCTTGCAAGACACGATAACCACAAGAAGATCAACACAGATAGACACAGTGGTTTATCCCGTGGTTCGTCCAAGTTCAACACTTGCCTACTCCACGTTGTGGCGTCCCAACGGACGAGGGTTGCAATCAACCCCTCTCAAGCGGTCCAAAGACCAACTTGAATACCACGGTGTTTTGCTTTGTTTACTATATCCCGCTTGCGAGGAATCTCCACAACTTGGAGCCTCTCGCCCTTACACTTTGATTTTCACAAAGAAGCACGAAGTAAGGGAGGGATGAGCAACGCACACAAGACACAAAATCATAGCAACAACACGCACACAAGTCACAACACGAGCTCTCAACACAACCCGAAGGGTACACTACTCAAATGGAGCTATAGTTGCTATCACAAAGAATCGAATGCGCAGAATTGAAGTCTTGGTGCTTAGGAATGCTTAGAGAATGCTTGGTGTACTCCTCCATGCGCCTAGGGGCCCCTTTTATAGCCCCAAGGCAGCTAGGAGCCGTTGAGAGCATTCCAGGAAGGCAATTCTTGCCTACTGTCGCCTAGCGCACCGGACAGTCCGGTGCGGATTTCTTTCCTTCTGTGGCGCAGCCGACCGTTGAAGATCCAGAGCCGTTGGCGCACCGGACACTGTCCGGTGCACACCGGACAGTCCGGTGCCCCCTTCTGACCGTTGGCTCGGCCACGCGTCGCGTGCGGATTCCTCGGCAGACCGTTGGCCCAGCCGACTGTTGGCTCACCGGACAGTCCGGTGCACCACCGGACAGTACGGTGATTTATAGCCGTACGCCGTTAATCACTTCCCGAGAGCGACGACTTCGCCTATGAATGGCTCACCGGACAGTCCGGTGCACCACCGGACAGTCCGGTGATTTATAGTCGTACGCCGTTGATCGCTTCCCGAGAGCAGCCAGTTGACAGTCGCCAGCCTGGCGCACCGGACACTGTCCGGTGCACCACCGGACAGTCCGGTGCACCAGACCGAGCTGTCTTTGGCTGAACAAAGTCATCTCTTTTCCAATTTGATTTCTCCTGTTTCCAGCACTTAGACACAATACATTAGTTCTTAAAACAATGTACCAAGTCTAGAAACATACCTTTAGACTTGATTTGTACTTTGTCCATCACTTTGCATAGATTACCATAAATCCACTTGTGTTGGCACTCAATCACCAAAATACTTAGAAATGGCCCAAGGGCACATTTCCCTTTCACTTCCCGCGCTGGAGGCCCGTACGACGGAACCAAGCGGGGATGGGTCGGCGGAACTATAGGAAGACAGACTCAATCGGTTCACTATTTCTTAGGTACACGTGATTATCATATCTGCATGTATTGCCCCACTGTCGAATATTTAAGGCCTAGGGGGCATCCCTTCAAGAGGGATCGAACTCACTACTCAACCATCCACCCTAGCTCTTTGCGTTCCTCGCACCAGAGAACTACCTTGTAACCCACCATATACAGCACTCTCGCCAGGACGTAGGGTGTTAGGCATTTCAAAGCGGCCCGAACCTGTAAACCATTGTCTACTGTTTCTCGTGCAACCGGCACGAACCATTGAGCTACAGTCGATAACACCGTCCTACTTCCAAAAGCACCTTGAGGGGTAACCCCGGGTGTGCGGTCGGACCCAAAACACCGACAGTTGTCTACTGAACACGTCATAGGCCTCAGCGGGATGCAATTTTTTCTGAGTAAAGTCATCACGTGCCGAGTCAAGGGGATTCTCGAAGACACGTCCCATGGATGCGGCCGTGTGTAGTCCTCGCGGGAAGCTAACCGAACTCTGGAAGGTCCGGCGTATCTATAGTGGATACGAGTAGTTGATTAGATAATTCTGATAGGTACAGGTTATCCCTTCAGTCGGCTATATAAAGCTGAAGAGGTACCCCTACCAAAAAGATAAGACACTCCACGAGGCTCCATTAGACCTAACTAGATCCACTCATCGCTTTCATCTTCTACCATTAGTAATGACTTGTAATCCTCGAACTCAGAGCAATACAACCACCAGAAACTCATGGGACATAGGGTAGTACGCCTCTCGCCGGTCCGAACATGTTTAATTCGTTGTGTTCCGCCATGCACTGCACGAACTATCGAGCTGCGATCGACATCATCGTCCTGCCAAAAGCGTTGCGTGGTACTCCCCGTAGTGCTCCGTCGGTACCAAACACCGACAGTATGTGGTGTGGGATCAGACAAAATGAAATTTCTCTCGTTTTTTCATGCTCGGAAGATCAGGGACGATGAGGGAGAAGGTAATGGACTATATACTATCAAATGGATTGTGCCTAGGGGACCGGTGTAAGGCACCCATTTAATAGTGCCATGGTTTTGGTGGGTTTAGCGCACTTGGAAATTACACATTAATAAATGACATTATCCCAGGGACCTGTGTTTTCTATTCCGGTCCCTGTATCTAGTGTAGAATGAAATGTGAACATGATTTTTTAAATAATGATAAATTGTGAGTATGTTGTCCTTTTCTAACCTTTTTCTAACCTGTAATTTTTATGTAATGATTTTAGAACAGCGTTTTTTTTTGCAGTTTAGAAATGTGTTCCTGATACTGCAGGTAGCTTTAGCTGCAGTACTCTCATACTATGTAATTCACATATTTAGAAAATGTTAAAACCAACATATAGCGAAGTGTGCGTAAATTTTTTCTGAGTAGATAAAAATATTTAACTTAGGTTTTATTTACCTCAATAACATGGATTATCCCGTAAAAAGGTCGGGTGTGCGTTCTCCTGTAAGTCAGGCTGCGTCATCTGCAACTTCTTAGCAAAACGACTCCTTCAATTTTTTTGGTATTTCTCAGATTTATTTCATTTGTAAAAAATGCAACGGAAATTGTAAAAAAAATGCTTTCGTTGAGATTTGAACTCAAGACCTCCCGCTTACTAAACGGGTGCTCTAACCAACTGAGCTACGAAAGCTCTTGTTTTTTTGTTTTGTGCAAAACATTATTAAGTGACGTTAAGTCATTTTTTTGTTCGTAACATATCCGAACGTGGTCTGGTATAGCAAGAGGCCAAGATCTCACATGCCAATTCTCATTTACTCTTCAGCTTATTCGCCATTTACAATTTTATTATAAATGCGAACATGAAGTTTTAGATAATTATATGTGGTCCTTTTTTTAAAAAAAAACTTGTCAGTATGTGGTCCTTTTCTAAACTTGTGAGTACGTAATTTTTTAGAAAGGTGTTTTTATTCTATCTTCTTTTTTTTTGCAGTTTAGATATGTGTTATTCTTGATCTTAGTAGTGCAGGTAGCTTTAGCCGCAGTACTCTCATATACTATACGATTCGCATATTTAGAAAATGTATACATTTTGTAAAACCGGCATATATGATTCATACTATATGTGCGTGTGTTTTTTCTCTAGGTTCATAAAAAATATTTAACTTGGAATAAAATTAGTACACCCGTTAAGGCAACACGGACGAGTTTTATCTCGATCTACCAGCTGAACACCTACTTGAAATAGTAATTTCATCCCCATATATATACCACTGGCGCAAGAGATTAGGTTAGTTCAATAAAATAAAATATTCTCTATGTCCCAAATTAAAATTCATTGTATATAATTAATATATTCTTTTAATATTTAATTTTATATATATATATATATATATATATATATATATATATATATACGTCTAGATTTATCAACATGTATTTAAATATAAACATAAAATCAAATGCTAATTAAATCGACTGCTATTTTGAGCCTGAGGGTAAAATATAATGGTTACTAGCTAATACTTTTGGACAATCGTAAACATATAGGCGGTAAACCAGAGTTGCATACATTTTTCTCAGTCCTCGTACCACGATCATACACATACACAAGCACATGCATATACTCACGCGTATACATACTATAGATCTCGTAGCCGCCCACACGCTTATTCATGCATCACACGCGCGCATATACATACATGTATACATACGTACGCACAACACGGCGCGCGTGCAGCAGGCGGGCGCTCGATATCACTCTCACACGCACGCGTAGCACACACGGGGAGGGACGACGATATGGGAGGAGGATCGATCAGCTAGCCGAAGAAGTGGTGCTTCTTCTCGCCGCCGGCCTCCTCGGCCTCCTTGTGGTCCTTCTTCTTCTCGTGGTGCTCGTGGAAGGCGAAGCCGCCGGAGCCGACGGCCGCCGCGGCCGCGACCTCCTCCTCGATCTTGTGGCGGTGCGCGTGCTCCGGGTCTTTCTTCGCCTCGTGCTTCTCGTACTGTGCATGTCCACGTCACACGAGGCGATCCGTCATCGTCAATCAGTTTGTTCGATTAATATATTATTCGTTCTCGTTCATGTATGTATGTATAAACTCAAGGAGGATCGGAGGACTACTACGTACGAGTGCGAAGGCGCCGGCGGCGATGGCGCCGGCCTCGCCGAGGTGCTGCTTGTGCTTGTGCTGCTTCTCCTCCTTCTTGTACTCGTCGTACTCGTTCTCGCCCGTGGACACGACCTCTGTCACCGTGGCCTCCGTGTACTCGGCGGACTCGCCGTACCCGCCGCCGGCGAGCTGCTCCAGCTCCTCCTCGTCCTTCTTGTGGTGGAACAGGTGGTGGTGGTGGTGCTTCTCCTCCGCCATGGATAATGAAACGAGCTAGAAGAGGGATGGACCGGCCTTAATTAGCTTGTTGGAGGGAGAGCAAGTGACAATTGGATCGACAGCTGTTCTTGCTTGTCGCCTTGGCAGTTGCTCATCGTCTTATATAGCCGGGCGGGCCTGTGGACTGAGCTGGCATCATGGACGGTGGTGGAAATCAGTACGCGCGTATCATTATTATCAAAATTCAGACATGATTAATTAGAAGCGATATGCACCGTCTACAGAACATCTTTATATTATATACATGATTCAACTATTTGCACGATGGAATATATACAATTCCCTTATAAGACTAAAATAAAATAAAATAAATTAACTAAAAATTAGTCCATATAAACTAAACATCCTCTAACATCATTTTAGATTAAAGTCAGTTATTTGTAGCGTTGGCGTTGTAATTTATAGAGAAAAAAATACTATAAAAATAATAGAGTCTAGTATAAATTAAAACCAAACGTACATGTTCTAAACCTTTACTGCTTGCCCAACCGGACAGGGCAGCTTATTTGGGCGGTGGGCCCACAGATGTAGTTGGGCGGCAGGGCCCACCGAGCTCGTGGTCGAAGCAAGCTGAGATACAGTGTCGGCAGGGCAGACGGATGATCCTTGGAATATCCGGAAAGAAGTTTTTTTTCCCCCACACACCGAAGCCAGCTTTTATATGGGTTTGACACGTGTGCCCATATG
Organism: Zea luxurians; assembly: GCA_029449295.1. Lineage (NCBI taxonomy): Eukaryota > Viridiplantae > Streptophyta > Magnoliopsida > Poales > Poaceae > Zea > Zea luxurians. The sequence continues at coordinate 6,446,594 of JAOPSE010000119.1, forward strand.
TCGGCTCCACCTCTCATAGTCTCATCCTCCTCCTCTCGCTCTTCTTTCACACCGGCCACCAGCGCCTAAAATATCAGGCATGATTTGTTTCCACACGGGGTCTCTCTCTGTACAAACACATCTAGTAATAATGCAACCGGATTATATTCGTTGTTTGTGATCATATCTCTTTTCACGAGGAGAAGATGACGGTGTCGGCCGGTTGGGAAAAAAAATGCAAAAGGCTACCAAGATACAGCTTCCCTCGCATTAACACACGGAATGCCGATGGCGACCCTGAACCGAAGATATTTATTCCTCTTTGCTGATCGATTTAGGGTCCCGCGGATTCGACTGATGGAGACAAAAACTAACATTCATCTACACTCTGTCCATTCATATCAAAAGATGAATGCATCCTTGGTGAGGCATATATATCTACTATATTTAAGCAGGAAAATCTTTTTTTTGTCAGAGTAAACGCACTGACCAGTCATCCAAAAAGCTTAAGCTGATGAAAAAAAGTTAGTCAATCCAACTGTACACTTGTCACTTAGCGCCTCACGATGAGGTCGCACCGTCGCAGCAACAGGGATGGAACCCCGCGGCCGCCCGCTTTAAGCACTGCAAAATATTCTTAGAATGCAAAATATTCTTCTTGCGGTTGTGCGCTATGTTGTCATTATATGCCACAGACAGATAGACTGCTCCGATCCTCCTGAAAATTAGATGCACAAGCATGAAGCAATTTGGGAACCTCATTATGAGCTAATTTCTCTCGTGAAAATGAAAACCTGAGATTCCAAAACTAGCCCTAAATACTGTGTTTTCCTTGTGTCTTTTGCAGAGAGAGAGAGAGAGAGAGAGAGAAAACAACAAACGGCGGGTTTGACAAATTGGGCTGCATATCCGTCCTTCACCGGTTATAGCCAACCACACGTTCCAAATAATATCTCCCGCTCCTTTGCGCATAAAGGAGCACACCACCAAATTGCATTGGCAATGCGCGTGGGGCACAGGCACAATTCTCTCCAACTGATCGTCCATCAATCAGCGATTAAATAAATGGGTAGTACGTACCATTATTAACTCTGTCTTGACAATGAGAGCGTACGTTAGAGATGGCCAAACGAGCCGCCCGGCCCCGATGAAGCCCGACCAAAAACCGTGCCGGGCCTGTTGAGGCAGCGGGCTTAATTTCCTGTCCAAGCCCGGCCCGCTTATTCTACCGTGCCGGGCTCGGACCGGGCCCAAAAAGCGGGCTTCGTGTCGGGCTCACGGGCCTCGTGCTTTTTGGCCATCTATAGTGTACGTACCCAATGTTATCCAGTTCTTCTCCTCTTCACTATTTCCCCTTAGGCCTTGTTCGTTTGTGTCGGATTGCAACAGAATTATTTCGGCTAATCAAAGTTTATATAAATTAGAGAAGCAATCCGGTTAGAAATCGTTCCGACCCACCAATCCGGCACAAACAAACAAGATCTTATAGTGATGATGTGCATCCAAGATGTGTACATCGGCGATCGTGTGTGCGTGTTTTTTTAATGTTTAACTCTTTTTAAATTACTTCTGAAAATAACATTAGAGATTTTTTTTAAGCTAACCCATTTGGTTGCGTTAATCACTCTAGCGTGACTGGTAACTAAGTCGACCAACATATATAGCAGGCCAGCCACACACTAACCAGCGACGCGACAGAACAGTATTGGTGACTGAATGCGTGATGGCAGGTTAGGTTAGGGATCAGATCGATCGAGGACATCAGCAATGCGCCTGCATCGCCATTATTACTGGTGACCAGACGATGCAAGCATGGAATCGCTTGTCGGCAGCGACACACAGATGGACAGGTCATGCAGAAATACACATTCGGCGAAATGGAAAGCTGCACACATGGCCGGACGCGATGAGCCGCGCACGCTACAAATGAGTGTCGGCCGGCCGGCCGGCCGGCCGGCGTGCAACGACAGCGCCGGCGTCTCTCTTCGACTGCAACTTCTGCCACCTGCGAATGTACACAGTTTTGTACGGCTGAAATGATCGTGATAACAACGAGCAGGACTGTTTTTTTTTCCCTTTCCGGGCTGAAAATAAATCTGGAACCACACAACCATCAAATTACAATGTTTGTACAGTGGAGTATGAAATCGGAGTGATGTATGTAAGCCTGCTGCCTTATAGCCAAGGTTTATTATTAGTCTTGCTCTTAACAGCAGTGGCGTCCTTTCTGTGTTTAGGCAGCGCTATTACAGACTGGATGGGTCCTCTGCTGGATGGGTCCTTATCCTTGGCGACCGAGCGATCAGCGTCTGGCTTCAAACTCACAGGATGGCCAACTTCAACAGCAGTCGTGTTCTTCCTGTTCCCGCGCAGCGCTATCGCAGACTGGCTCAGGCTGTCCCCTGGCTTCGGACGAGGGACGCTAGTCTTGGCGACGTAGCTTCCTTTTATGCTGCTGGAAACTTTGAAACTCTGCCGCTTAGCACGGAGTCCGCCTACACCTCCTCGCCTGCTGCTTTGACAGACTCCTGATGGGAAAGCAGAGCACGTCAATGAAAAAAACTGGGCAGCGCATCATGTCGAAAGATGAGAACAAGGCAGGAGCGATATGGTACCTACTGAACCCGAATCCTTTTCGTTGTGAAAATATGCAGATCGTTGAGGAGATCTCAGAGGAGGTAGATGACTCCGATGACTATCTTCACTGCACGGATCCACGCAAACATCTTTGTGAAGGTTAGACGCTTCTCTGTTCAGGAACTCGGCATCATAGCTACAGCTGTGCTCATCCACTTCGTTGCCCTCCAGCTTGTTGTTAGGCTGCCCATCTGGCACTGGCAACACTGGTGCTTCTGCAGCAGGGGTCAGACCTGACTGTTCCATCCCTACAGCTTCAGGAAAACTGCTAGCCAGGATACCACGAGCGGTTCGGTCGTACTCCTCGTGATGCTGATTGAGCGTTTCAACATTGTAAGTCGCTTGCGTACTGGTGCTTTCATTTACGTGCTGCAGCCAAGGCCCTGACATAGTAGAAGCTGGAATGAGCAGAAGGAAGATTTTACAGGTAACTTTGCCAAAGTTTATTTTAAGTCAAGAGTATATAAGGAAGTAATCGCTATTACTGACCTGATCCTGAAACACTCGCATCCTGACAAATTCCAGATTCTTCAGGAAATAGAAATGAGGATAAGCCATTTGGTAGCTCCAGTTCCTGGCAACAAATGGTGTGACCGTCCTTGGGCACAAGGGTTGTGTTGCTCGTAACAGATCCAGTACCAAGAATCCGACCGGTGTCTGCCTCACAGTTTAAGCTGCGCTTCTCAACTTCATCACCATCCAGCACAGGATTAGGTTGCTCATCTACCAGGGATGATGTTTCCACAGCTATTCCAGTTTCTAACACTCCAACTGGTGCAGCTTCAGACGTAGCACAAATGCCTGAAACTTGGTAGACATTGTGTTCATAGTGACCAGAACCAGATGGAGTTCTCTTACCAGCAACAGCCACAACAGATCCATTGTCCAAAGTATTGGGAGCATCTTTATCACAGTTAATGCCAGATTCCATGATCTCTGGGCTTTCCAGCTTGGGGGTAAGCTGCCTATCATTCAAATTTGATCTCTCTTCGGATGGAACCAGCATCGCTCCACTTTCTAAGCATTTGGTACCAGCCGCAGCTTCCACGATATCATCCCCATTTGTGCAGGGTTCAGAAGCAACCTGCTCTATCGTATCCTCATTGGGTCGATCTTTATGGTTATGGCCCTGGTGAAGCAATTCAGTATCATCCAAGAGATCAGTTGATCCTAACTGAGACAGATTAGAACCATGGTGTACTTTAACCTCAATATTGGCTGATTCATCTCCTGATATTTCAGGACCTGGGAATGCAAGGTCGTCATGTAACTGCATGGGTACCCTGGGATTTGATGAGCATGTTCCAGCATAATCCTTCATTGTGTGCACTGCTTCCTCAGACAAAGCACATTCATGCTTGCAACCAGGAGTTGATAAACTAATTAAAGGATTCTCAATAGCATCTGACACATCATTTGAATAAATAAACATTAGTTCAAAAGCAACAGTATAAAGTAGGTCATTTAAGTGTCTGTGAATAATACTGACAGAACCCATTCTTCATCAAGGTTAGCCTCTGGTAATCCTAAAAAAGGAACAGTTCTTATGGGTACCATTTAAATGGCAGGAAATACCACACAGATACGGGTTCGCAAGAATGCATGGAAATCATGAAAAAAACTATAGAAGAGGGGGGAAATGAAATGTCTATACCTTCCATTCCATTATCTTGCTGGGATGTATGCATGCAACCACCAATTTTGGAAATATTTTCTTCAGTATCATGGTGGGAAAAAGGTTCTGACACATGAGTATTTTCGAGTGCAGACTTGACATGGCAACCTTTTGATTCACCAAATCCATTTTCAGTATGAGTTGTTGCAGAAGCAGGTGCACCATATTCCACAGATTCATGTATGCTTTCCTGCCAGAACAAAGACTCTAGGCCAAATGGTGATTCTTCTGCATTTGGTAAAGATCCCATGTTCCTTGAGGGCAATACTATTTCCTCAAGCAAACCACATTGATGTTTACACTTTTGTGCTAATGAACATAGTGAAGGTTTTTCGAGGTCACCTGAGACACATTGATGTGTTATTCTCAAATAACACTTAAACCCAATAGTAAAACTGTAACTAAAACTCACTATCCACTTTAGAAATTCATGCATCAAAATCAGTTAAGTATAGAACTTTAGAAATCACACTGAAGAAATTATATGGAAGTTTTTTACCTTCCAATAAAATTGAAAATGGAAGTACTAAACAATTGGCTCAGATGAACTCGTTGTTTGGATGTTTAACAGACATTGTCTTCCAAATCAGTATGTAGTTATGGATACAGGATAAATTCGGTTGTACCTTTGGCAGTCTCTTCAGCTACTATGTCAATATCATGTTGCAGACTTTTGGTGTAGAGAGCAGTGGACATGATGCCAGTTAGGTTCTTTTCTCCAGACTCAATGGCATTTGCTTCCAAGCCAACTCTCCCTTCTCCGGATACAGGGCTTTGCTCTACACGATCTACAACAGTGAAGTTAATTGATAAGCCATCTGGTGATTTTGCAAGGACAAAAACTGTCTTTCAGTATATAACAAGACATTAATGGATAAAACTAATTACAACATCATAAAATCAATAAGGTTGTCATATGCCAGCTTTTGAACATCCAAACTAGATCAATAAATTATAATTGTGATGATGCTTGTCTACAGCAGATAAATTGAACAAAGCTAAATCCTACAGATTTGGCAATGCAGAGATATTAAACTAACAACTGTCATGCCATTAGCACACATGCTAGCCTCACCTCCACTGATCAAAGCTTTGTCTTCTGAGGCAACACAATTGTGTGGGACTAGTCCTGCAATGCATGATGATTGATCTAACTCTCCACTTCTTGTTTCAGATAAATGGCTATCAACAGCTTGAATGTCATGATGTTCCTGAGGCTGTTTACTCTTATCTAAATTTTCCTTTGCATTGTCACCAGATTCTGACCCAGGTACCACTTCATGTATACTCTGCACGGTGTAAATCTCATTAGTCGGTGTTACTGTTACAAGCAATGGACCTGAAGAGAACTCTTCTCTTGTGGCATTAACCTGACAAATTTCTTGAATTCTGCTAGTAGACTTATTGTACTCATGAGTAGCTTTGTGTGTGTCTATTGTTGCTTCCCTGATAATCATGTCATCATTTGCCTCCTTGACAGGCATCATTTCTACTGGATCAATTGTCCGTCTCCTCTTTGAAGACCTTCCCTTTAAAGTTTCGGACTGCACAACTATTTCAGTGTGATCCATGCTCGTCTTTTCAACACCATTAAGTGCAACAGATTTACGTGTTGATCTCCTCATAGTAAGTTTTGACAATTTTTCCTCATGAAGGCCACTGTTTTGTTCCTCAAGCAACACTGTGGCAACAGATCTCCTTGATCGCCTAATTGGTTCCTTTAGTTTCTGTTCCTTCTCATTATCTTGAGATTTACCGCTTTGGATATTGTTCTCAAGCATATCCGGTAGAACAGATTTACGTGATGAGCGCCTAACAGGTTGCTTCACAATTAATTGTTTCTCCACATCTTTCTCTTTCTCGTGCAATTCTGAGACAACAGATCTTCGTCTCAATCCCCTAACAGGTTCTTTAGTTGCCGGTTTGTTCACGTCCACCACACTGTTGTTAACCTGGACAACTCTATTTCTCAAAGACCTGGTGACAGGAGCATCATTTCTAGGCACATCTGAAACCGTAGGCAGCTCTACATTTGTTTGTGCATCTCCATTCTTCCTCCTCTTGTTCTCAACCACAGTGGGTGACATTACAACCGGTGCTATTGAGCAAGATCTTGTAATCCTAGCCGGTACTTCCACCTGAGTAGAAGTCTGCATGCCAGCTGCTTCTCCCCTCCCTCTCTTCGGTTCAACAAGAGGAGGCAACACAGCAGCAGCCACCGCCAAGCTTGATCTTCTTGTAACTCTGGACGAAGCTCCAACCTGAGCGCTGAGAACAACACCCTTATCATTCTCCTGGTTCTTGCACTTGCGCTTCCTGTCAACAAAAACAGCCACTTCTACTTCTTCAGACTCGGTAGCTCTCAGTGAATTTCTCCTGGAACGCCTCAAAGGGACAACTGCGCCCACCTCTACAGAACCGGCTTGAGCAGACTTCCCCCTTGTCTTGGCAACAACAGGCGAACAGGTGACCTGGGACCTCAGTTCACAGTCTTGAGCCTCATCACATAGCGAGTTTCTGCTGGACTGCCTCACAAGGACATCTGCGCCCAGCGAATTCCTCCTGGACCGCCTCACAGGGACATGTGCGCCCAGCGAATTCCTCCTAGACAGCTTCACAGGGACATCTCCGCCCACCTCTACAAAAGTAACCTTCTTCGTCTCATCAGCATCGCCGCCAGTTTGCCTCACACAACCCTTCCTCGCTGCCACTCCAGCCGCCTCCTCCTCCGCACCAGCAGCCCTCTGCGAAAGCAAGGAAGCAAAACCCAGCAACAGCATTAGAGAACAGTACCGCCAACCATTTCCATAAAAAAATGAACGCGCGGAGCATTTCCACGAGCACTTGGGGCTCGGATAAAGAGCGACGAGGGTACTGCCTTAGGAAGGGGAGTTGAGAGCATCGACTCCTTACCCCGAGCGCGGCGTCAAGACGAGCAATGAGATCGGCGTTGGAGCCCCTGGCAGAGAGGCCGTGCCGCTTGCAGAACGCCTGGAGCCCCACTCGATCCATCCGGCACAGCTCGATCCCCGCTAGAGATCACTGCGGCCTGGCTATCTGCGGCGGGTCGGGTTCAGAACCCAGTCTCGTCTCCGTCCGAGAACTTTTGATAGGCCGCGCGGCGCGACGAACTGCTCCGGCCGCGTTCTGTCGGGCGGCCGATGCCGTTTGGGTTGCCCTGCCTTTCGGGAGCCTGGGGGGAATTGAACTGGGGACGCGGCGGAGAGAGTGGCGGCGGGGTGGCAGTTCCTCGGGTAGGGAACCGAGGGCGTGTCCGCGTGTGCTCCTAATCCTCCTCCGTAACAGCGGCCCTATGCGACAGCGAGGAAGCAGAAGCCAACAAGCATTAGAAGGAGCACAGTACCAGTGTACCACTGACCATTTCCATTACAAAGAACAAATCGAACGAGCGGAGCATTTCCACAAGCACTTCGGGGGATTGGAACAAATTAGTTTGGCCACACTTCGATTGGAAGCTCAATCTACTGGATTCCTTCCTAGATAAGCTAGATTTCTTAATAAGCGAAAAAAAAAGGTAAAAAGGCACACCGTTTGGCAATCCTGGTAAGCGACCCCGCGTCTTCGTCTTCTCCGTCGTGGGTGATTCGCGCTGCTCGAGTTCGAGGCCGCTGCATCCGGTGAATCCAGGGTCACCGCGCTCCTTGTCTCCCTCACTGCCGCCTCTTCCTCTGCCTCGAGCAGCCTTCCTCAAGCACGTGGCTACCAGCGCAAGAGAGAAGAGCCTAGCGGCGGCGCGAAGGAGAAACCCGGCGGAGCCGTGGAGGATGCTCCAGGCTCGAACAGTCGAACTGCTGGGAGCTTAGCGCGGTGGGGCCACGAGCTTCCAGGGGGGGGGGGGCGCAGGTAGGTTTGAATTTGGGAGTTCCCGCGCACACGTATGTTTGGATGGAGCCACAAAACAATTATTATGTGTCTATGTATTTGGTTTGTCGAAAACCTGTTACCAATTGTCCTCTATAAAAAAGTAGTTGTCACATGTTTGTTATAAAATAATATAAATTGTTTGGTTCCAACCATTGTAAGTTGTCTACTATGAATAAACCGTGTACTATTTGTATTTTGTTTAATTATATCTTTTAACCAAGTATATAATTGGGAAAAAAAGAATTCACATTTATGTTCCTGATATTTTACAAATAAAAAGAATTCACATTTATGTTTCTAATAGCTAATTATTTATAATCCTATTTTATTTCCATTTTCTGCACCTCATTAAAACAATAAAGCAATTTTAAAATTATATTTTTGATACTTTTATTAAAATGTACTTTTTATTTCATTTATTATAACACTTAACTAATTTTTACCTTGTTTTAGTTTCTATTTATCATATCTCTTTATTAATATATTGAATGTGGATAAGCAGTAAAAACATAGTCCCAGCTGTTTTCAATTTTGTATTTAAAAACTGTTTTATCAAAGTAGAAGCATCTTCAGACTTTAGATGGAGGTGAGCACCTCTTTGGAGGATAATCCCTCTATTCTTTTGTTTATTCACTCCTTCAGTAGTTTTGTGCCCACCTTAGCCTCCTCTTCCTAGAGTTGAAATCAGTGAGCTATTGTATAATCCAAGGTAAATGATATTTCTCTGCAATAATTTTGTTCTGTTGTCCTCCATTTAATAATAAGTGATCTTTCTCTGCATTTAATCTTATAACTCTGCAATAATATCGTTCTACAAGTTTGCCCTGCATTTAATCCATGCGCTATATATATGGTCATGTTTTAGGTGGATGACTAGGAGTCAACTAAGATTCAACTAATCGAGCAAATCAATGACTTATCACGATTAGCCACCTTATATCGCTGTTGAGTTGACTAGAGCCGACTTGTCGACTTTAAAATCTTGATTAGCCGAGAGTTCAAACCAAAGCATGGATAAGATACGCTAATTGCCAAACGATGCCTGCACAAAAGCACCGAGTAGCACGATCGGTTACAGTTAATTAAGGTACAAACAGAGACTAACACCTGGTTAGCCACTTGCAGGACACACCTCGATCAACTTCTCTAGTACACCAAGGTTAAATAATGTACGCAGCAGCTTCATCGAAACACGCTGCACAAAATAGTTAATTATCCCAAAGGTCAAATAATCTGCCAGTACTGCCTGAGGACATATCCTGTGCAATCACTCATTTTGGTGCAAGCGTGCAATCAAACTATCCAGAGCATCCAGTCTAGATCCAACGGTTTCATATGTAAGTGGTTAAATATAAAATAGACACTAGGTTTCAGGTGGAAGGGGTTAAATGTAAAATAACAGTTACCATTAGATCTAGATCGAATGCACCAGATCGCTTGATTGCATGCTTGCACCAGGATAAGTGATTGCATAGGATATTTTCCCGTACTGCCTTGGCTCATACTGTCCCTGTACTGCCTTGGCTCATACTGTCCCTGTCCCTGGCTTTGGGCGAGGGGCACTCATGGCGATTTAGCTTCCTTTTACGGTGTGCTGGAAACTTTGAAACTCTGCAGCTTAGCACGGAGTTCATCTATACCTCCTCGCCTGCTGCTTTGACAACTTGCTGATGCGGGAAAAAAAATTACATCGATGAGAAATCGAGCGACATGTTATGTCCAAAGATGTGAACAAGTCTGGAGCAACACCATCATACCTGCTAAACTCGAGTCATTGTTGTTCTGAAAACATGCAGAATGTTCAGGAGATTTCAGAGTGGGGTAGATCACCTCCACTACAAAGATCCATGCAACCATCTTCGTGCAGGTTTGATGCTTCGCTGTTCTGGAATCCAGTACCAGAGAAGCTGGAAAAGTCTTTATCACTACAAAGAGTTTGAAATATAAACGGTGTGACAAGGCCTTGCTTCGTCAAAAGCTGAGGGAACTCTAATCTTTTTGATAAAAAAATGCCATATATACATATTGATATTCGACATTTCCCAACTAATTCAGTACATTTTTTTTTCTTAACATGTACATATCGCTTCTGCTGTCAGCCCAAAGTTGTGGAAACTGGGAAGTACCAACATGGCTAATATATTGCACAGTTATGGTTAAAGAAGTTCATACAGGTGGGGATCAAAGCCTCAAACCAAGTAGGTAGCTACCATGGTTAATAATCAGGGCCTCAGGGGCACATAAATGCACTCTTTTTTTAGGAGCACATATAAATATTCTTTTTTTTAGGAGCACATGAACACACTTGGTTACATGACAAGGACCATGTTAGCAAAAGCAAACGACCTACTTCAACCTTGCTTACAGATATTCTATTTCTGAGAGCAGGCGCCAAAAGAACTCGAGAGGAAGTCAGGGTCGTCGCTGGTGCCCAAGATGCGATTGGCCAAAGTCTTGCTGCCACAAAGATACTATTGTAGCTAACAAAAAGCCGACTGCCTCCTCGTGCAGCCGAGCTCCAGGTGGTGGAGAGCATAGGTTGATCCAACCCAAGAGAGGGCTGCCTCAGATTCGAACCGACGCCGCAGCTATGCGTGTTGATCGCCTAACACATCCCCTTTCAGTCGGCTGCTTACCCACATCTCCACCCTTGGCATTTTGAAACTCCCTGTTACTAACACTTTGGTGCATACCTTTGGTTCTCACATCATCCTTGTTGCTCCTGGTGAGACTGTCTTTGAAACCTGGCGACAGCGACTCGACATCTCCCACACTGGCCTTAGCGGTGTTATGTGTCAATGGATGAGCTATACTCAAGTCCTTGCCCCCCACTGGTACTCCATTCACCTTGTTATTTTCTAAATATGTGTTTCTTAACAGCTCATCAGGCCGAGGACGGTTTCTGCTTGATCGCCTGTGTTGGGAGAACTTACAGGGCACAGCAGCTTGTTCTTTATCCTCTACAGGAGGTACAGGTGGCTGACGCCCGTGAGTTGCTGGTGTACTACTGGGCTTCCTCTTGGTTCCAAGCTTCTTCCGGGCACGAGTTCCATCAACTGCGCTGTTGTTAACATGAACAACTCTGTTCCTCAGTGACCTGGTAATAGGAGCATCGTTTCGAGGAACCTCCAAGTCCTTAGACACCTCTCCGTTTGTGTGCACATCTCCTGCCTTTCTTAACTTGCTTCCAATCACAGTGGGCGATAATGCAGCAGCTGCTGTTGAGTGTGATCTTGTAGTTCTGCCGTAAAACTCTACCTTAGCAGGTTTCAGCTCAGCAGGGACGTGGTCTACTTCCTTCCTCTTACTTGTACTCTCAGCAATAATTGGTACTGCTGTGGTGGCGAACACTTTAACTTCAGCTAACTCCTTAACACCAGGTTCATCCTTATCATCTGCTACTTCCATCTTCTCAACAGCAGGGGACGAGATTGACTTCCTCGTCCTCCTATGAGAAATTCCAGACGACGCACTGGCACAAATATCCTCAGAATTCTCCTGGATCTTCCGCTTCTGTTTCCTGTAAGTGGCTGCTTCTACCACCTCCTCTTCTTCCTCAGCCTCAGTAGGATTATTCCGACTTTCAACCCCACTTTCAGCGCACAAATTCACCACTTTTGTCCCGGGCTGTGTCACTGGAGCATCTGCACACAACTCTTGAAAAGCACCATGATCAACAGAACCGCCACCAACATCAATCTTCTGCGAGCTACCCCTTTCGCCTAGAGCTGCGGCAGGAAGTGCCTCCCTGGCCTTAGGCCTGCACCATGTCTTCGCCCTCGTTTTTCCAACGAGGGTGGCCAATATCACATCAGCTGCTACTGAGCTTTCTACCTTTCTAGCCCCTCTCTTCTCCTCAGCATCACATGGCAATGAGACTGCTGCAGCTGACGAGCTTAAACTCCTTGTGATCCTACGAGAAATTCCTGCCCATGAATTAGCAATAACCCCAGCATTCTCATGGGCCTTGCGCTTCTGCTTCCTCCTAGTAGCTGTTCCTACCACCTTCCCTCTTTCCTCAGCCTTAGCAGGGTTATTCTGACTTTCAACCCCACTGTGAGAATGTAAAGACGCCACTTTCATCCTAGACCGTGTCACTGGGGCATCTGCACCAACTTCTCTGGTAACGCTTCCACGAGCAGAACCACCACCATCATTGTGTTTCCGCCGCCGACCACTTCCACTCACTGCTGCAGAACGAGGTGCCTTCCTACCCTTGCGCTTGCGCCTCCCCCTTGTCTTGGCAACAACGAGTGACAAACTCACCTGGGACCTTCGTCTTCGTCCCTTCACCTCTGACGTTTCATCCAATGCAAAACTCACCTTCTTGGAAGCCCCGGAAGTGCCACCGCTAGCACTACCTCCCAGACGCTTCAGACAGCCCTTCCTCACCACCACACCAACTACACTCTCAGCTGAAGCAGCAACAGCAACAGAAGGCCCCTGCAACTACAAAAACAAGCAACCAAACCAAAAATCAACAGAAAGATAAGAACAGAAAGCACTTCGGTTATTTCCCTCATTGCTGTGATTGTTCCCTGTATATAGCAGAGTTTTGGTTTGGCCTTGCCGCGGCGCTCTGGGTACGGCCCCCCTAAACCCTAAACTAAACACAAAACACTAGTTGTTTTCTGGTAGGCAATGATGGACTGTGTGTTGCAGACAGAGACTACAATCCACACGGTTACTCACGAGACTTCATGCACGAGAAAAAAAATTGAAAATGGCTCAGGTTTTGCTGTTAGTTTTTTGACAAAATATTTTTAGTTTCATCGTATAACATAATATATAGGGGTGTATGGTTTCTAGAACCTAATTTTTAGTTACTCCATTTTATACCATTTTATTTCTTAAATGATAAATACGGAAACTAAAACTAAATGAAATAAAATGGAGAGTCTAAAAATTAGCCCCTACAAACCAAACACCAAACACAAATTTTTCTGCGATGGGCAAGACCGCAAGAGTGCAAGAAAAGCGAGGTTTGGAGAGCCGTACCGAGAGCGCGCCTGCGAGCACGGCGGCGAGGTCGGCTTTGGAGCCGCGGATGGCGAGGCCGTGCTGCCGGCAGAGCTCCAGCAGGTCTCTCCGTTTCATCGCAGCAAACTCCATCCCCCGGCGCTGCGCTCACCCGCCGGAGTGGCGCGGGTTCTGGTCTCGCTCCGATCACCGCCGTTCGACCAACGGATTTTGGTGGCGGTGGTGGGCGGGCGTGCGGTGGTGTTTCCTATGGTCGTAGTTTGACGGTGGCCGGGTCCGGGAAGCAGTGGTCATTCTGGGGATGCCCAGGAGGCGGCGGCTTGCTGGAGAAGCGGCCGTGACTGTTTCACTGGCAGGTGGGGTCGCGTAAGGGAACCGCTCGGTCCGAAATGAATTTTATGTACTTTAACTGAGAATATTTTTTTTCTTATTGGTCCCCTGTAGGTCTAGTGTAGGTATTCTATAAATGAAAGTGATTAGAGTAGATTTGGATGTGTTATGTGAGTTTTGATCTATTTGGATTTAAACACTTTTTAATCCCTCTAAACTACTTCAATCCAAGAATACAAAAACTAGGGTAGTAGAGATGGCCACAGATCGGATATTAAAAATATCCGCCCGCAACCATATCCGCGGTTGCAACTAATATATGCCCCGCGATCATGCCGACGGGTAGAAATTTATATCCGTCGATTTAAAAGGCAACGTCAATAGGTGTTTATGACATATATTTCAGTCAATGTCTACTCTTCCATCTATTGTATGTTTATGATATTTCTATTCACATTTTAAGCAAATTTGTATGCATTCTCTCGTTGCATAACCCAGTGTGTATCTGGGGTTTCTAACATTTACGTTAGCTCGGTATATACGATTAAAACCGAGAGGTTTTACACTTAAAACTGAAGGTTTTTACGATCGAACATGGAGATGCGTCCAAACAGTGACCCGTATACCAATTTTTAAGTAGTGTACCATAATGCATAAATACATTTACCATGTAGCATAATTAATATCAATATATATCATAAATTGTTTGTAACGACCTAGCTGCATGGCTGTTATAGATATCCTATTTTTATGGACGAAATAAGGCATGATCTTTTTTGTTTCCATGCATGTCAATCCATTTCTTTTCAACACACATTCTTACCTTTCTAAATTTGTGCACATGCAGCAGGAAACAAATTTTTTACGTGGTGTACCACACTACATAAATATATACATCATATAGCATAATTAGTATTAGTATATGTTATAATCTCGTTACAACGAGCCTAGCTACATGGCTGTTGCAGAGATCCTATTTTTATAGACGAAATTAACCATTTAAATCAGTTTTTTTTTGTTTCCATTCAGACCAATTTATTTCATTTCAACGCATATTTTTTGTCATCCTAAATTTGTGTACATGCAGCAGGAAACTGTTTTTTACGCGGTGTACCATACTGTATAAATATCTATAACGTATAACACAAATAGTATCTGTATATATCATAAACTGGTTCTAACGAGCCTAGCTGAATGGTTGTTTGTAGAGATCCTATATTTATGGGAGAAATAAAACATTTAAATCAGTTTTTTTTGTTTCCATGCATGTCAATCTATTCCCCTCAATCTACATTCTTGTCATCCTAAATTTGTACACATGCAGCAGGGAAAACTAATTTTTTATGTGGCTACAATATTGCATAGATAACTATAATGTGTAGCATAATTAGTATCAGTATATATCATAAAATGTTTCTAACAAGATTAGCTGCATGACTATTATAGAGACTCTATATTATAGATAAAATAAAACATTTAAATCGGATTTTTTTGCTTCTATGCATGTTGATCCATCTCCTAAATTTGTGCGCGTGCATTCCAATTTTGTTGTGCATGCAAATGGAAACAAAAGGCGTGTATGCAGGGATAGGCATGGGGTGGAGACGTCCAGGCTAGTCTGGTCGGGTGGAGGCAGCGAGGACTAGTCTGGTCGGATGATACAGGAGTGGCTGGGGTTTCCACCATATGTTTGGAAGCTTAGGGCTCTTAATAGCCTTACCATATATATATATATATATATATATATATATATATATATATGAACAAAGGATTGAATAAAATCATATATGCATGCATTTAGTAGATCTTTATTAGAAACCCTATTTGCGTTAGGAGATGTAGCTTCAAGGTAAGCAAGTTCTTAAAAAGTATTTTAAATCACATTCTTGGAGAATTTTACTAGATTCCCAAAATAAGATTGTGGGATGTTACAACTAGGCACGACCTGGATTAATTTTATTTTCTATTTTTATAGAATATCTGTATTATGCTTATGTGTAGAGTATAAAAAACATATGTTTTATTGGCTAAGTAAGTGAAAATGTGTATTTACAAGTACTGGTTGATTGCCTTCTCATATGAGACATGGTGGCTGATGTGGTTTTAGGTCAGAACTAGATGTATGCCCGTGCGTTGCTACGGAGTTAACATATAATGATAAGATATATTGAGATGTATAGAAACATTAATTATCGTTATACCTTCTTGTTAGCATCTTTTAGAGGTTAAAAAGATTTATATACATTAAAAGATATATATATAGGTATGTGCCCGTGCTTCGCTACGTAAGTTAACAATTAGTCCACTTATTCGGTGCTGGTGTTGGGGCGAAGGCGAAGACACCACCCTTCGCTCGAGGCCTTCGCCGTACTCGTTGCACCCTTCGGTGACAAGACAACGGGCATACCTACCCTTCGTCTCATACGCCGCCGGACGAAGACCTGTGACGAGGTCGTCTCAGCTGGCGACCTCGTCCAGAATGGAGGCCCGCGTGTGATCCGGCCCATTGTAACAGGCCCTGCGTGGCCGTTGCGCGTTACGGGCCTAATTTGTAAAGGCCTCCCTATAATTACGGTCTGTAACCCCGCTTTATGGGAATATTCCAGGGATAACCTAGGTGTCTGAGGGCACATGCGTCCTTAACACGGGACGCTGGGCACTCGGATACCTATAAATACCCCCGCACAGTGCCCTTGAGAGGCTAGATTAACAGAGCTATTGCCATCTCGTGCGAAAACCCTGTTTACGTTACTACACACCCCCATTGGATCAACTTGCCTCGGAGAGCAAGTTGCAACATTTGGCGCCTACCGTTCGTGCTACGAAAAACCACCCGCGATGGCACCTAAGAAAGCTAGCGCGAAGGCTGACGAGGCTGCGAAGGCAGCACTGCTGGCCGCAAAAAAGACAAGGCCCTCGTCCTCACCCACTCCACCCACCAAAAGGCTACTGAAGACGACGTTCTCCGCACCTGCGAAGACGACGTTCTCCGCACCTGCGAAGACGACGCTCTCCGCACATGCGGCCCTGAAGGGCAGCCGCAACCTCCCCTAGGCTTCGCTCCACCAGAGGGCACGGACTTCACCGAGGACGGTGAAGTCATCGGTGTCTCCGCAGAAGAACAACTACAGTTGCGCGCCCTGCGCATCAAGAACCGCAATCTCCAGAGGCAAAAAGAGATACTTGAGGCCAAGCGCCAGCGTGTGTCTGCACAAGCCAAGGTGCGGCAAATGATACGAGACGAAGAGCAGAGGGCCCAGGAGCTCGAGCAAGAGATCGCGCTAATGCAGCGCGAAGGCCACTTCGGCCTGCAACAAGGGCCACCCCTGCAACAGCGCGCACAAGTCGAAGACCTGCATTTTCCCTACCGCGACCACGCCATCCCACACGCCGCGGCATTCCAAGGTGTCAACTACCTCGACGAGCGAAGTCCCCTGGCGCCACACCTGCAAGTGACAACCTGGCCTGCCAACTTCCGGGCAGGGACCTATCCCAAGTACAACGGCAGCACTGACCCAGCACAGTACATCATGAGTTATTAGGTCGCCATTGCATCTTCCGGAGGGGACGACACTGAAAGGGAAATGTGCCCTTGGGCCATTTCTAAGTATTTTGGTGATTGAGTGCCAACACAAGTGCTTAAATGTGAATTTATGCTCATGGATGGACAAAGTGCAAATCAAGAGTAAAGGTATGTTTCTAAGCCTTAGTACATTGGTTTTGTGTACTAATATACTTGTCTAAGTGTTAGAAACAGAAAGAAGAAGAAAAGAAAAGAGGTGAAAAAGACTTGGCTGTGTACAGCCAAGACTCAGCTCAGTCTGGCACACCGGACTGTCCGGTGGTGCACCGGACTGTCCGGTGGTGCACCGGACAGTGTCCGGTGCGCCAGGCTGACTCGGCGTGAAGTGACCGCTCTCGGGAATTCACCGGCGACGTACGGCTATAATTCACCGGACTGTCCGGTGTGCACCGGACTGTCCGGTGAGCCAACGGTCGGCCGGGCCAACGGTCGGCCGCGCGATCTGCGCGGGACACATGGCCGAGCCAACGGCTAGAAGGGGGCACCAGACTGTCCGGTGTGCACCGGACATGTCCGGTGCGCCAACGGCTCTCTGGCGGCCAACGGTCGACTGCGCCGTTTAAGGAAAGAAATCGGGCACCGGACAGTGTCCGGTGCACCAGTCGACAGAAGGCAAGATCAGCCTTCCAGATTTGCTCTCAACGGCTCCTAGCTGCCTTGGGGCTATAAAAGGGACCCCTAGGCGCATGGAGGAGTACACCAAGCATTCCTACAACATTCCTAAGCACCAAGACATCGATTCCGCGCATTTGGTTCATTGTGATAGCATCTAGAGCTCTTGTTGAGTTGTGAACTCATTGAGTTGTGTTGCGAGCTCTTGTTGCGACTTGTGTGCGTGCTGTTGCTCTGATTTTGAGTCTTGTGTGCGTTGCTAGTTCCTCCCTTACTCCGTATTTCTTTGTGAATCTCAAGTGTAAGGGCGAGAGGCTCCAAGTTGTGGAGATTCCTCGCAAACAGGATATTGAAAGGCAAAGCAAAACACCGTGGTATTCAAGTTGGTCTTTGGACCGCTTGAGAGGGGTTGATTGCAACCCTCGTCCGTTGGGACGCCACAACGTGGAGTAGGCAAGCGTTGGTCTTGGCCGAACCACGGGATAAACCACTGTGTCATCTCTGTGTTTGATCTCTTGTGGTATTGTGTTTTGTTGAGACTCCTCTCTAGCCACTTGGCGATTATTGTGCTAACACTTAACAAGTTTTTGTGGCTATAAGTTTAAGTTTCACAGGATCACCTATTCACCCCCCCTCTAGGTGCTCTCAGACACCACGATGGCCAAGTCTTTCATCATCGCCCTCGAGGGCCTAGCTCTCACCTGGTTCACCAGGTTGCCCCCGTTGTCCATTGACTCCTGGAGAAGCCTCCGTGACAAATTCCTACTCAACTTCCAAGGGTACCGCCCAGACACTGACGCCTTGGCCGAACTCTCACTCTGCAAGCAGCTAGAAAAGGAGACTCTGCAGGAGTACTACCGCAAGTTTCTGACGCTCAAGTCACAGCTACCCTCGGTCGATGACCAAATCGCTATCCACTACGCCATCAGTGGCCTTCGGGCCGGCGTCCTCTACAGCCACTGCATCAGGGATCCGCCCAAAAACCTCCAGGAGTTGTACCAACTATTTGAAAAATATGCCAAATCCGAAGAACTCCACCAGCGCAAAATTGAGTCTCAGAGGAAACCCAGATGCTCCACAGTCCAGTTGCACGTGGACGAGGACTCCGCAGCCAGACTCCGGTCGGGACGGCCGCAATCAGCAGCAGGTGCACAACATCGCCAACCAGCACCCCGCTGGTGAGGCCCCTCGCCGCCAGGAATATCCCCCCAAGGCCGCGGAAACGGAACTCGCGGACGGGGCCGGGGACGTGCGCAACCGCCGCGCCGATTTTACTGCCTTGTTTCACGGCGAAGACTACACCCACCAAACCAAAGACTGCCCAGAGACGAAGGCCACCAGAGACAGGATGGCACGGGCGCAACCAGCCGACAACCCTAGAGTTGTCGCACACACATATCAGCAGCCCTCTCCACCATACATCCACGCCCCCGCTCCGCATCCACCGCACCACGCATACCAACACCACCAAGAAGTACAAATCGTACCTCCCCCACCCCCTCTTCCACATCAGCAACAACAAAACATCCACCACCCCCATGCCCCGAAACAAGAGGACTTCGTCGATCAGCCGTATCGCGGAGTCATTCATATGATCACTGGGGGGTCCAGCACCGACTTTGACATGAAGCGGTAGAAGCGGGACCACTACCGCAGCATCAACCACGTCGCCATCACCGGTCCGGTCGTGCAGACAAAGTGGTCCCATGTACCGCTGACCTTCGACGCCCGAGACGTTGATCTGCGCAGCGCCCCCCACATCGACGCCATGGTTATCAACTGCAGCGTGGCAGGCTGGGACCTGCACAAAGTCCTAGTCGACAACGGCAGTCAAGCAGACATCATCTTCCTCCATGCCTTCGACCGCATGGGCATAAGCCACAGCCTGCTAAAGCCTTCGGACAACCCGTTGTATGGTTTCGGCGGGAAGGGCACATTTCCCGTCGGCAAAATAGAATTGCCTCTCTCCTTCGGTGTAGCACCCAATGCCCGAAGTGAGCAAGTGACCTTCGATATCGTGGATATGGTATATCCGTACAACGCCATTATGGGTCGGGGCTCCATCAACAAGTTTGAGGCATCCATTCATGGACTTTACCTGTGCATGAAGATACCAGGTCCGTTAGGCGCCATCACTGTCTACGGCAACCAGCAGACTGCGCGCAACATAGAGCGGGACTTCGTCCCCGGGCAAAGAAATGTGCATTGCCTCACGGCCCAGCGCGAGGTCCCTGCGTCCGCCAGCCCAACCGACAAAGAACACGACAAGGCACAGCTGCAGAGCAACGACGGGACCAAGACTGTCCCCCTCGACCAGGCCACGCCCAAGCAGACAGTCACCATCAGCGAAGACCTCACTTCGCATGACGAGGAGAAACTCCTCTGCTGCTTGTCCAAGAACAAAGACGTCTTCGCCTGGTCCGCCCTCGACCTGGTCGGGGTCAGCCGATCCATAATTGAGCACAGCTTGGGAATCGACCCTTCGGTGAGACCGAAAAAACAGCGACTCTGCAAAATGTCCGACGAGAAGACAGAAACCGTTGAGGTACATCGCCTCCTGGAAGCCAAATTTATTGAGCCAGTGGCTTACCCCATGTGGCTCTCCAACGTTGTGATGGTGCAGAAAAAGAGCGGCAAGTGGCGAATGTGCATCGACTTCACCAGTCTCAACAAGGCCTGCCCAAAGGACAACTTCCCGCTACCTCGGATCGATAAAATAGTCGATAGCGCGGCCGGGTGCGAAGTCATGTCACTCCTCGACTGCTTCTCCGGTTACCATCAAATATATATGAAGGAGGAAGACAAGGCCAGCATCAGCTTCATAACACCCTTCGGCACATATTGCTTCATCAGAATGCCGGAGGGACTCAAGAATGTCGGGTCCACCTTCTCCCGGCTTACCAAAACAGTGCTCGAGGGGCAAGTCGGCAGAAATATATTCACATATGTGGACGACATCGTCGTCGCCAGCAGGAGCAAGGAGGACCATCTTGCTGACCTCGCCGAGACATTCGCGAACATGCAGGACGCACGACTTCGCCTAAACCCCGAAAAGTGCGTCTTCGGCATTCGCCAGGGGAAAATATTGGGCTACCTGGTATCACACCGCGGCATCGAGGCCAACCCAACCAAAATTCAGGCCATCATCAACATGACGCCCCCGCAGTCAGCCAGAAACGTCCAGCGCCTGACGGGCAGATTGGCCGCCCTCAACAGATTCATCTCCAAATCCGTAGAGCGAAGTCTCCCCTTCCTCAAAACTCTCTGCGGCGCAAAAGACTTCGCTTGGGGACCAGAGCAGGCGGCGGCCTTCGCCTCATTGAAACAGTACCTGTCGGAATTGGCGGTTCTTACAAGCTCCGACTCTTCGCTACCCCTGTTGCTTTATGTTGCGGCCTCGCCGGACGCGGTCAGCGCGGCACTGGTTCAGGAGCAGACAGTAGAGGGCGCGATCAGGCAGTGTCCAGTTTATTACGTCTCCAAAGTGCTCACACCATCAAAATGTAACATGACGGAACTGGAAAAGATTGCCTATGCAGTCGTTATGTCCTCGCGCAAATTGCGCCACTATTTTGAAGCATTCAAGGTCCGAGTCACCTCAGATAGGGGACTCGGCGAACTGTTCAGAAACCCGGAGGCATCGGTACGGATCGGCAAATGGGCGGCCGAACTCTCCGGCTACCACATCACTTTCGAGCCCAGGACAGCCATCAAGTCACAAGTTCTAGCAGACTTCGTTGTCGACTGGACTGGGCCAATAACACAACCGGACCCGTCCGCAGAGAAAGTTTGGACAATCCACTGCGACGGCGCATGGTGCCATGCGGGGGTAGGCGCTGCTACAGTCATCACCTCACCCGCCGGGGTCAAGCACAGATACGCGGCACGCTTAAGCTTCGCTCTGGAATCTAACAGATGCACAAACAACATAGAAGAATACGAAGCCGTCATCCTCGGTCTCCGCAAGCTAAGGGCCCTTGGTGTCACCACCTGCATTGTCAGAACAGACTCCAAGGTAGTCGACGGCCAAGTCGAGAAAGACTATGCAGCAAAGGACCCCGCACTTATGCAATACCTCGCGGCCATCCGAAGTCTTGAGAGACAATTCAAGGGATTCACCTTGCAGCATGTGGACCGGGCCAAGAATGAAGAAGCCGATGCATTGGCCAAGGCTGCCGCCAAAGGCGAGTCCCTGCCCTTCGACGTGTTCTACCATGTTATCGGCACGCCAGCCGTCCGGAGCCCCGAAGGGCTCAAAATAACCAATGACAGCGAGGGCCACCGCATAGTCAACCTTATTATGACCGAAGACTGGCGGGCACCAATAACCCTATTCCTACAGGGGTACTACCACCCAACCGACATCAACGAGGCCAAGCGCCTCAAACATCGAAGCCGGGACTTCGCACTGATTGAGGGTCAACTCTACAAGAAGGGGGTCAGTCAGCCAATGCTTAAATGTGTCACCGAGACCGAAGGCGTCCAAATCTTGTGCGAAGTCCACAGTGGTACTTGCGGCTCTCACGCAGGGCCAAGGGCCCTAGCCGCAAAGGTGATCCGCCAAGGTTTCTACTGGCCCACAATGATCTGCGCCACAAATCGGGTCACAAGGTCCTGCGAAGCCTGCCAGAAGTTTTCTCCTCGATCAGGCAGCCCCTCGCAATTCACAAAACTGATCGCCCACACATGGCCTCTCCAGCGCTGGGGCCTGGACATCGTCGGGCCCCTGCCCACGGCTCAGGGGAACCTCAAGTTCACCTTTGTCGCTGTCGAGTATTTTACCAAATGGATCGAGGCGAGGGCTGTTTCCACAATAACGTCAAAGACTGCACAGAAATTCTTCTGGCAAAACATTGTTTGTCGCTTCGGAGTACCGTCCGAACTCACAGTTGACAACGGCAAGCAGTTTGACAGCCAAGACTTCAAGGATTTCTGCTTCTCCATTGGCACCAAGCTTGCCTTCGCCTCAGTATATCACCCGCAATCCAATGGAGTTGTGGAACGCGCCAACAAAAAAATTTTCACAGCTGTCAAGAAGATGCTCCTCGACTAAAAAAGGGCAGGTGGGCCGATTTGTTACCTGAAGCGGTCTGGGCGCTAAACACGACTGAGTGCAGGGCGACTGGGTTCACCCCTTTCCGCCTTCTATATGATCGGAGGCCATGACCCCACAAGAAATAAAGCATGGGTCCCCGTGAACAGTTTCATCAGCTGTCCCCGACGTGGACGAACCCACTTCGAAGGATCTTATCGATGGAGACCGCGTCTTCGCTCTACAGGCTCTAAATAAATACCAAGCCCAGACAAAAGCATGGCGCGACCACGCAGTCATCCCGAGGGAATTCAGCGAAGGGGACCTCGTACTCGTCCGAACAGCTCGAACAGAGTCCAGGGGCAAGCTGGAGCCCAAGTGGGAGGGCCCTTTCATTGTCAAGGCGAAGGCATCCCCGAGCGCATACAGGCTCGCAACGCCAAACGGCGAAGACTTGGAGCATTCCTGGAACATCGATAATCTCCACAAATTTTTTGTTTGACTCATCAGGGCCAGCTCGCCCTTGTAATTCACAAAAACAATTTTATTCTGGCCCGCACTCTTTTCCTCCCGGGGGGTGAGGTTTTTAACGAGGCGGAGTCATGTAATATACAAGTGAAAAATCCCCCGCAAAAATCTACGTCGAAAAAAGACCGCGCCGACGGTCTTCAACATTCGACCAATACAAAGTCACCGCGAGGCCCAGCGCTAGCTACCCTCGCGTGCGACACTCCGCGCAAAAGTCGCCTAAGGGTGCAGCTGGATTAGCACAACAAGTGCGAAAAATCGAAGTCTTTCTCAAAAAAGACTATCCGTGCAAAAGTCGCCTAAGGGTGCAGCCGGACTAGCACAACAAGTGCGAAAAATCGAAGTCTTTCTCAAAAAAGACTATCCGTGCAAAAGTCGCCTAAGGGTGCAGCCGGACTAGCACAACAAGTGCGAAAAATCGAAGTCTTTCTAAAGACTATCCGTGCAAAAGTCGCCTAAGGGTGCAGCCGGACTAGCACAACAAGTGCGAAAAATCGAAGTCTTCCTCAAAAACAACTATCCGTGCAAAAGTCGCCTAAGGGTGCAGCCGGATTAGCACAACAAGTGCGAAAAATCGAAGTCTTTCTCAAAAAAGACTATCCGTGCAAAAGTCGCCTAAGGGTGCAGCCGGACTAGCACAACAAGTGCGGAAAATCGAAGTCTTCCGCGAAGAGCATCCGCGCAAAAGTCGCTGTTGGGGCCATGCTTCGTTGCGCCGAAGGTCTTACACGAAGAAGCAGCTTCGGCTGAAGTTGTCCCCAGGAGATGGCCGAAGGTTCCGTTTCATGAAGCTTCGGCGTTACAAACCGACATAGAGATAGAATGACCTTTTTATCCATAAAGGTCTGAGTCAATGTTGTAAACTTTTGTAAGGGGCATAATTGTAATTTGTCACAGGCTGCGTCCTGTGTCTATAAATAGATGAGCAGTACCCCCGTACTGTTCACGCTGACTTGGCATTTTGCTATTGCGTCCCGCTTGTGCTTTTCTCTTCCTTCAAGACCGAAGGTACATTTGTAATTTGAAATCATTTCTATTTTTACATGATAATGAAATAGAAATGATTCTGTCTTGATATTTAAATGTTTGTTTTATATTTTATGCTTAATGTGAAACCTTCGTCATTTATTGTCATGTTTACGAAGGTATGTCTTTTGTAACCTTCGCCCGAGATTCATTATTTCCCGAAGGGACATAATATTTCGGAGGACGAAGGACTTTAACACTTAACACTTTTTATGTTGCCTTGTTCTTAACTCTTAGCATTTGAGAACAAGTCCCCAACATTGGCGCCCACCTCCGGTGAACTCACTTCCACTTTTCTGAGCTGATGGCTTCGTTTAACAATCAAGCTGGAGCTGCTTCGGCTTTGAAGCTGGTGCTCCCGATCACAGGCGGTTCTTGCTCAGAGCCGGCTAATAAGAAGCAGAAGAAGGAGGCTCAGAGAAGGGTGCAGCATGTTGGAGTGCAGGGACCCTTCATCAAGTCAAAATGGTCCCACATTCCAATCACTTTCTCTCAGGAAGACCTTCAGCTTAAGGATTATCCTCACAATGATGCCATGGTTATCTCTTGCGTGATCAAAGGATTTCTGGTTCACAATGTCTTGGTTGATACAGGCAGTGCAGCTGATATTATATTTGCTAAAGCCTTCAGACAAATGCAAGAGCCCGAGGATAAGATTCATGATGCTACGCACCCTCTTTGTGGCTTCGGAGGGCGACAGATTGTAGCACTTGGGAAGATTACCATGCCGGTAACCTTTGGATTTGTTAACAACACAAGGACTGAGCAGGTTGTGTTTGATATTGTTGACATGGAGTATCCTTACAATGCTATCATTGGCCGTGGTACTCTTAATGCCTTCGAAGCAATTCTTCACCCAGCTTATCTCTGCATGAAGATACCTTCGGACCAAGGGCCTATTGCTATTCATGGAAGCCAGGAAGCTGCTAGAAGGGCCGAAGGAAGCTGGACTGACTCCAAGGCAATCCATAACATAGATGGAGCTGAAGCTTCTGAACAGTACAAATTCAGGAGGGAGAAGGCAGCTTCAGCGGATCAGCCGAAGCCCATGTATTGTGTGAAGATATAGCAGAGCAGAAGGTGCTGTTGGGTTCGCAACTATCTGAAGACCAGGAGAAAACCTTGATAAGGTTCTTATTCAACAACAAAGATGTTTTTGCATGGTCAGCTAATGATCTCTGTGGAGTAAATCGGGATGTTATTGAACATTCGCTTAATGTTGACCCATCTTTCAGACCCCGAAAGCAGAGGCTTCGGAAAATGTCTGATGACAAGGCCGAAGGGGCTCGCAATGAAGTAAAAAGACTCCTCAGTGCAGGAGTTATCAGAGAAGTGAAGTATCCAGAGTGGCTAGCTAACACTGTTATGGTGAAGAAGGCCAATGGCAAGTGGAGAATGTGCATCGATTTCACAGATCTCAACAAGGCTTGTCCAAAGGACGAATTCCCGCTGCCAAGGATAGACTCTTTAGTCGATGCAGCAGCTTCTTCAGAGCTCATGAGTCTCCTAGACTGCTACTCAGGCTATCATCAAATTTGGATGAAGAAGGAAGATGAGCCGAAGACTAGCTTCATAACCCCAAGTGGCACATATTGCTATCTTCGGATGCCTGAGGGGCTCAAGAATGCTGGAGGGAGTTTCAGCAGAATGACTGCGAAGGTTCTCCAGTCTCAGATAGGCAGAAATGTGTTGACTTATGTTGATGACATTATTGTAAAAAGCACGAAGCAGGAAAATCATATTGCTGATCTGCAGGAGACCTTCGCCAGCTTCAGACAAGCTGGTCTGAAGCTGAATCCAGAAAAATGTGTCTTCGGAGTGAAGAAGGGTAAATTTCTTGGCTGCTTGGTTTCAACAAAGGGAATCGAAGCTAATCCAAATAAAATCGAAGCTATACTTTGAATGGAGCCACCAATCACAAGAAAGGGGGCCCAAAGATTGACAGGAAGGCTGGCATCTCTCAACAGATTTATATCCAGATCAGCAGAAAGAAACTTACCATTCTTCGAGGTGCTGAAGTCAGCTGATGTCTTTCAATGGGGCCCAAGTCAACAAAAAGCCTTCGAAGAGCTGAAGCAATACTTAATAGATCTAACAACATTAACTCCACCAACGCCAGGGGCTCCTCTGTTGTTATATGTGGCAGCTTCGCACTCAGCAGTAAGTGCGGCACTTGTCCAGGAGAAGTTTGATGGACAAGTCAAGAAGCAGGTCCCAGTATATTTCGTATCTGAAGTCCTTAGTATATCAAAGAAAAATTATACAGAGCTGGAGAAGGTATTATATGCCGTTTTAATGGCATCCAGGAAGCTTC
Organism: Zea luxurians; assembly: GCA_029449295.1. Classification (NCBI taxonomy): domain Eukaryota; kingdom Viridiplantae; phylum Streptophyta; class Magnoliopsida; order Poales; family Poaceae; genus Zea; species Zea luxurians. The sequence goes on from JAOPSE010000119.1 coordinate 6,473,175, forward strand.
GGCATTATTTTCAGGCATACAATATTATTGTTCCTTCTTCGCAGCCGTTGAAGGATATCATGAGAAATAGAGAAGCTACTGGACGGATTGGAAAATGGGCTGCAGAGCTCAATGAATTTTACATTGATTATGTGCATAGATCCTCGATCCAGTCTCAAGCATTGGCAGATTTCATTGCCGACTGGACGCCAGGGGCTCAGGATGAAGAAGCAAATAAAGATACCGAAGTGTGGACAGTGTTTTGTGATGGCTCTTGGGGAACCTTCGGAGCAGGTGCAGCTGCTGTGTTGGTCTCACCATCCAAGGTTAAAACTTGTTATGCAGCAAGACTTGACTTCAGCTGTACAAACAATATCACTGAGTACGAAGCTCTGCTCCTGGGCCTTCGGAAATTAAAAGCAATGGGAATCAGAAGGGCGATTCTTAAAACTGATTCCCAGGTTGTTTCGGGTCATATTGACAAAAGTTGCAAGGCTAAAGATCCGAAGCTTGAAAAATATCTAGACACGGTCCGAAGGATCGAAGCCTCGTTCGAAGGATTTTCTGTCAAGAATATTCCTCGAGGACAAAATGAGCATGCTGATTTGCTAGCCAAGTCTGCAGCACAGGGGCTGCCGTTACCTTCAGATGTGTTTTTCGAAACAATAAAGACAGCTTCAGTGGAGCTCCTTGAAAGAGCAGTCCTCAACATATCTCCTGTTTACAGCGAAGATTGGAGAACTGAAATAATCTCTTACCTTCAGGGTAAGTTCTTTTCAGATGACGAAGCTTACAATAAAAGAATAGAGGCAAGAGCTCGTCCGTATGTCATGATAGAAGGGGAATTATACAAGCATGGAGTTTGCGCTCCGTTGCTCAAGTGCTTATCTAGAGCCGAAGGTATAGAGTTGATGAAAGAGATACATGCAGGCCTGTGTGGATCCCACATCGGATCCAGGCCGTTACTTGGAAAAGTGTTCCGCCAAGGATTTTATTGGCCAAAGGCAGCTTCGGATGCAGCAGAGTTAGTTCAAAAGTGCGAAGGTTGTCAAAAATGTGCAAGAGATCAAAAGCAACCTTCGTCTTTGACACAGCTGATACAACCCATCTGGCCATTGCAAAGGTGGGGCCTTGACTTGTTGGGTCCATTACCACCAGCCCAGGGGAATCTAAAATATGTTATAGTAGCTGTGGAGTATTTTTCCAAGTGGATTGAGGCGAAGCCATTAGCCACAATAACTTCGGCCACTGTCCAAAAGTTTTTCTGGCAGAATATTGTCTGTCGTTTCGGGGTACCGAAGGCTATCACTGTAGATAATGGAACGCAGTTTGATTCCGAAGCTTTCAGAAAATTCTGTGATCAAATTGGAACGAAGATCCATTTTGCATCAGTCAGGCATCCAGAGTCGAATGGGCTCGTTGAAAGGGCCAACGGCATTATAATGACAGGAATAATGAAGTTAATCTTCAATCAACCCAGGGGAAGGTGGCCAGATCAGTTGACCAAAGTGGTGTGGAGCCACAATACAACAACATCAAGGTCTACAGGCTTTACCCCATTCAAGTTATTATTCGGTGACGAAGCAATAACTCCGGAAGAAGCTAAAGCTGGATCAATAAGAGTGGTAGCTTCGGCAGGATCAGATACCGAAGATACTTGTCTTGTGGAAAAAGATGCCTTAGAAGGGATCAGGCTTCAAGCCGTGGAAAATATCAATAAATACCAGGCTGAAACAGTCAAATGGCGAGATAGAAAGGTCCGGCTAAAAAATATTGAGCCAGGACATTTGGTGCTTCGGAGAGTGGCCAACCCAGATACAGTGGGCAAGTTACAATTGAAATGGGAAGGGCCTTTCTTAGTAGCATCTTCGTCAAGGCCTGGTTCGTACAGATTAAAGGACATGGATGGCAACGAAATTCCAAGATCTTGGAATGCAGATGAGCTTCGGAGATATTATGTATAACTTGATGTAACTTTTTATGTTTTTCTTTTTCATGGCACCCTTTTCCTTTCTAAAGGGGGAGAAAGGTTTTTAATGGGGCCATCATATGTAATTTCCTTTTTTAGTTTTATAAGAGCAAAATCTCCCAAAGAATGTAAATGTAAAAAGCTGAGAACGCACCATCGAGTGCTAAAACTGAAAAAGAGAAGAAGCTCCAAAGACGTCCCTAAGGGGATGCAGAGCTCACAGCGAAAAGTCAACGCTGATTCCGCCTAAGTAAAAGGCGAAGAAGCTCCAAAGACGTTCCTAAGGGAATGCAGAGCTTATACCGCCTAAGTAAAAGGCGAAGAAGCTCCAAAGACGTTCCTAAGGGAATGCAGAGCTTATACCGTCTAAGTAAAAGGCGAAGATGCTCCAAAGTCGTTCCTAAGGGAATGCAGAGCTGATGTGTGGTTGTTTCTAAGGAAATAATGGCTGAGGGTGTGGCTTCGGACATATGCTTCGGACATTCATTCGCACATTACATTACATCATAGCATTTGCATTCATAAGCATTCATTCATAGCATTTGTGTTCCTAAGTGGTTGCTTCGGCAAAAAGAAGAAGTGGTCTCTTATGCTTTGTTGTGTACAAAAAAGAAAAGCTTCGGCAAAAAGAAGAAGTGGTCTTTTATGCTTTGTTGCTTGGCAAAAAGAAGAATTGGTCTCTTATGCTTCGTTGTGTACGAAAAGAAGGGAAGGTGTTTTTTCGCCTTCGGCTCAAAATACTAATTTCGTCCACATCAAAGCGCCTCAATACAAGGGTAAGAATATATTACAAGGTATGTACAAAGTTCATTGAGAACAAATTAATTGTATCTACAAAAAGTTGTTACAAATTCTCCTGAGTTTTTCTAGTCTACTCCTGCTAATCTTCGTCAGGCTTCCGCTTCGGCGGCATATTCTTTAAGTTTCACCTTCAGCTTCGTCATCCTACATAAATCAAGGTATCGTGCGTAAAAATCAAGTGCAAAGGAGAAGGTAAGTATGAAGTATCATTTCTTACTGGTTCAAGATGACTTCGAGCTTCGTCTCCAGCCTTCTCCCGCCCGCCTTTTGTCCATATCATTTTTATAAATCTATTTGAGATGCTTCGGGCGAGATCAGGTATATCGTCCAGGATTGATGGAGACAGGGTGAAGTTGGGCCTGTTGACGATTTTTCCATGCTCGCAGCCGGCCTTCAGGAACGCTGCAGCGGTACCCCGAGAAGCTACCCAGGCACAGAAGTCACCGTGCCCGGCTATAACTTCGTCAAGTTCTTCAATTTCAGCTTCAATATGATCGAAGGTTTTCGGTAAATCTTCAGCTGAAGGGTTAAACTTCCCACCGCTGGCTCCAACTGAGTGAAAGATCTTCTTTAATTGTTGGATACAGTTGTTACTAAATTTCAGGCACTTGTCTTGAAGGCTTGTTAATGATTTTTTCAAGTCTGAGTTGCTCTGGACTTCGGCTTCAAGTTTTGAATTAAGCTCTAGCTTCTCCTGTTCAAATTGTTTTGATTGACTGATAAGCTTCGAATTCAATTCTGATACTTTAGCTTCAGTCTCTGCCAGCAAGCCTTCGGTCGATTGGAGCTCGAAGTCTTTCTTTTCAATGATAGCTGATTGTTCTTTTATCTTGCTCTCTAAATTTTCAATTATAGCTTCGTGTTTTTTGTCCTCCAAATCTTGCTGCATCTTCAGAGCTTTGCTCAGTAGCATGCTCTGCACAGAAACAACTTTCGTTAGTTATATTTTCATTATTAAAAGCAATAAAAACCAGAGAAAAGGTTGTTTACCTTAAAGTTGGAATAAAATAAGCTGCCAACGATATGTTGTCGTCGGTAGCGGCTGATGTCTATCTCTAGCTTCGGAAAACCGATACTCTTTGATAGAGTACCGATTACCTTAGCTCCAGTTTGGTCTCGAATGCAGCCTAATTTTTCATCATCCACACCTCCGAAAAGAAGAGCTCCTGGCTTGTATCCGCAAGATTTAGCGTATTCCTCGAGCTCTTCTATTTCGGCCTTCGTCAGTTCTTGCCCAATTAAATTTTGAAATGTGTAGGCTTCGTCGCCCGAAGTGTCTTCGGCTATTTCTTTCCCTTTCCCAGGCACTGTGGCCATGGTTTTTTCAGCAGCAGTGGCAGCCTCTTCCGCAGCCATGTCTTGCAAAATTTTGTCGATGTCCTCAATGGTAGTTTCTAAGTTCACATCTTCGGCTGTAGCGGCTTCGGTAGCCGCGACCTCCGAAGGTGCGACTTCGACGTTAGTTGTGCCCTCGACAGCTGGTGTTTTCTGAATTGACGCCCTCGGCGGCGTCTTGTCGATAACTTCAGTCACTGCAATAATTCTTTGCCGTTTTGGTTTGGTTATCTTCGTCTGTTCCGGCTCTTCCACCTTTCGAAAAAGCTTCGTCAGTTGGAGCCTTAATGGACTTAGCTTCGGGGGCACGGGTTCAGTCATTACCTTTAAAATTTTCTCCACGTCGCTGGCAGAAGGTGGTGCGGGGGACCCCTCTTCATCGGATAATTTTCGCTTTGGAGTTGATATTTTTCTCTTCTTGGGAATTTTCTTCTCTTTTGCTGGTTCTTCTTCATCCCTGTTCAAAGCTTCGGCCATTCTTTTTCTTTTTTGGCCCTCAGCACCCTTGTTCAGTTGTTCATAGTCAGGGTACTCGAAGCCCAGGGCATCAAGCACTCGGTTCAGCCTTCGCTTCGGACGGGTGCCGAAAGCTGCTGTCATCAGTTGATCTTCTTTTTTGGAATAATTCCCAAGAATTTCATTACACATCACCTCAACTGTGTCCAGCCATTCTTGGCAGGGCTTCTTAAAGTATTTCTTGAATTTAAAGTGATAAGGAAGCCGGACAAGTTCCCCCTCCTTCTTCTCCCCCTTTAACTTTGGCATTTCCCATTCTTTCAGAGTAGGGAAGACTCTGAATGCCAAGAATTCTTGAACCAGATCCCTGGTACTGATATGCTCTGCAATAATTCTGAATTCAGCCATTGCTTGTTGTGTTTGACCTTCTGGTGTCATGTTGCATCGGGGTCGGGTTTCTCCGAAGATCAGCTCGAGTGGACTTTGCACAAGCTTCTCCTTGTCGTCATCAACCTTGATATAGAACCATTCTGATTTCCAGCCTGCCGGCCATTTGTTTCGGTAGCTGATTACAGGAAACTTTGCAGTTTTCCGATAAGCAAAATTATAGCAACCAAAATTGTCATGCAAACCATCTTTTCTAGCCTTCGTCTGATAGTGCAGTTCGTGAATTCGACAAAAACTGTCGGCAAATGGCTCCACTGCTTGGCTTCGGAGGGCCCAAATATAAACGCTAAGCCTAACGATAGCGTTAGGAGTTAACTGGTGAAGGTAAATACCAAATCTCTTCAGTATCTCCGCAATAATCTCGTGAAGAGGGAATCTCAGCCCAGCCTTTAAAAAGCTCTTGAAGATGACAATCTCGTCCTCCTCTGGCTTCGGGGTGGTTTCTTCTCCCCCGAAGCGTAGTAGCTTCTTCTGGTTTTCACTGAAATAACCTGCTTTCACCATCTTGGAAAGGTCAGCCTTTGAAACAGTCGACTTTCCGAAATCTAGGTGACTGGGCTTGCTGGGCATGGCAATACGGTAGTCATCTTCGGGATCAGTCCCTTCAATGTCTTCTTCTTCTCCTTCGACAGTTGTCGGGTTTGCTTCAGCAGCAGGCATTTCTCCCGCAGTCACCAGTCCGGAACGCTGCATCGCTTCGGAGATGGGCACAGTATTCGAGCCTTCGGCTTCGTCTCCTTCACGTGCAACTCTGGCAGTAGATCGCACTCTGGCCATTTGATTCTGAGTTTGGGGAAGTTAGATTCTTTTCCTTTTTTCCCGAAGCTTTTCTTTCTGACGAAGCAAACTTCGAGATGGACCTTCGTTCGATTCTGAGAATCAAGCTTCGGCTATAGTTAAGAATTTTGGCAGCAAAACAGTGCAAATAGCAATGAATGCTGTCGTAACTTCACACCTACTCGTCTGTTTATATAGTACTGCAGGTAAGAAGGCGAAGCGGCATGATTTTTACACCAGGCGGGCAGTCACTTGCACTCGCTGTGCAGTGGACCGCAAAGATCAAACAGTAACTCTGCAAGGTGGGCCTGGCACGTGCTCGGAAACCGGATCGTTTCTCAGCAACGAGCTCAGGGAAGGTGTTTTTTGGACCTTCGGCTTCCCGAAGCTGAAGAAGTTTTTTTCACGGATCAAGCTCGTTACGAAAAACGATCTAGCACCGCGAAAGGGGCTACTGTTGGGGCCATGCTTCGTTGCGCCGAAGGTCTTACACGAAGAAGCAGCTTCGGCTGAAGTTGTCCCCAGGAGATGGCCGAAGGTTCCGTTTCATGAAGCTTCGGCGTTACAAACCGGCATAGAGATAGAATGACCTTTTTATCCATAAAGGTCTGAGTCAATGTTGTAAACTTTTGTAAGGGGCATAATTGTAATTTGTCACAGGCTGCGTCCTGTGTCTATAAATAGATGAGCAGTACCCCCGTACTGTTCACGCTGACTTGGCATTTTGCTATTGCGTCCCGCTTGTGCTTTTCTCTTCCTTCAAGACCGAAGGTACATTTGTAATTTGAAATCATTTCTATTTTTCCATGATAATGAAATAGAAATGATTCTGTCTTAATATTTAAATGTTTGTTTTATATTTTATGCTTAATGTGAAACCTTCGTCATTTATTGTCATGTTTACGAAGGTATGTCTTTTGTAACCTTCGCCCGAGATTCATTATTTCCCGAAGGGACATAATATTTCGGAGGACGAAGGACTTTAACACTTAACACTTTTTATGTTGCCTTGTTCTTAACTCTTATCATTTGAGAACAAGTCCCCAACAGTCGCCTAAGGGTGCAGCCGGACCAAGCACAACAAGTGCGAAAATAACTACACCAAACTGTCCGCGCAAAGACCGACTACATGCGCACCAGACCGACATAACAAATACACCAAACCAAGTGTGCAACGCCTTCATGAGCATAGCCGAATGTGCGAAGGCACACAACCTCATCATACAAGCCATTACATATGTACAACAAGGGCATCACACTTCACATCGGCTCAACCTTCGGAATAATTCCCATCTCCCTATAGTTAAATAGCATTATCCTCAGCTCCTCACCCACAAAAAGACTTCGTAGCTCCCCCTCACCTACACTCGCAACAGACGACAAGGACAACAGTTCCTGCCTGCCAGCCCTGCCCACACGAAGCCGTCCACCGTCCGCCTCACTCACTCTACGCTTCGCAACCGCCCTTCGCCGCCTACGCCCCGCACTTGGACCAGGCACAACTTCAGCGTCCACAGCACGCGGCGAAGCCTCCGCCGCTGCCACATCTAAGGCCGCAAAGTAATCCAAGTCCTCATCCGACGACTCCTCAGTCCACTCAACCGAACTCTCAGAGTCACCAAAATCAGAAAACTTAGACGCAAATTCATCTGATTCATTCCCATCATCCACGATCGAAGCCGCCAAAAAAATAGCAGTAGCGGTTGCGTGCGCAGGCCCAAAATCTTGAACCTGCGCAGCAACCAAGGTTTAGCAACATATACAAAACTCCCTAACTACCCACACCCACTAAGCCACCTGCGAAGACCCAGCCGTCGCGGGATCCTCCGCTGCCGACTCCGCCACCATCTTCACAGGATCCTCAGCCCTCGGCGCAGCAGTTGGCGACGAGCCACCGCCGGCCGCAGTGGCTGCGGGGGCATCAGGGGCGCCTTCGGCGGTTTCTGGGGGCGGCGCCGGGGCGACCTCGGATACAGCCGCCACCGGGTTCGACTCCGAATCAGGCTGCGCGCTGTTCAAAGCCCCGAAGTCCTCCACTTTCTCGTTACGCGCCGTCTGAGACACAGCACACAGATTCATCAAGCCCACATATAACCCACATTCAGCAACACTAAACAAGAGTCAAACATTACCTGACCCCTCGCCGTGTCGGACCGCTCCCTGACCACCTTCCGACCGTGGGGACCCCACATCCGGTCGAAGAGGGCTCCCGCGGATTCCTTCACCACAGGGTCCTCAACCTTGTAAATCTCGCGCTCGAAATCCTCATCAGATTGGTCGAAGACCTCATAGTGCCGGCACCCTTCGCGGGACAGCGCGTTCATCGCCCCTTCGCAGGTGACCAGGGAGGCATAGGACATAAAGCCCTCCACAATGGTGGGGAGCGCCAGCAACTCCTCCTGCAGCCACTCGAGGCAGCGAAGTCCAGGCTCTTGATCTGGCACTTCGAAGTCAGCAGTCCGCGCGCCCAGCTCGTGGTACGAGTCCATAAGCTGTTTGCGCGTCCGCTCAGCCTCCGTGCGCGTCGAAGCCTCGACCCTCTCCACACGGGTCTGCAGAGCGTTGAACCGCTCCTCCCATTCCTCGGCACGCTGTCTGGCAAGGCTACCCTCCACCCGTGCCAAATTGGCCTCCGCCTGCGCAGACTGCGCCTTGGCGAAGGCCTCATTAGCCTCCCTTCTCTCCTCCGCCAGTTGGCGCCGGAGGTCAGTCCTCTCGCCCTCCAGCGCGGCCACCTTCTCCGCCAGCTTGCGGCACTTGCTGTCGGCGGCCGACTTTTCCCGGACGGTGTCAGCATGTTGCGCCCGAAGTCTCTCGACTTCGGTAGACACAACCGTTGTAAGGGCCCCTGACGCCACGCGGTCAGCGAAGTCAGCCGCCTACAAGACACACATAAGACCACAATCCCAACGAAACTGGTAAAAGCCGAAGTCTAGCTCAACTTACCTGACTTAATGCCTCCTTCAGCCGGCGAGACACATCGCCCGCCTCGTCCTTGACGGCAGTGAGTGCCGGAATCTCACCACCGGCGCTGAGAGCGCTACCCCTCGCCCCAGGCACCGCGGCAGCCGCCACGGTCGCCACCGCAGGCGGAACAACAATAAGTTGCCCCTCGCCCGACCCTGCAACGTACCAACAGTTAAAAAAACCTCGGGCTATCGACTTACCAACGAGATAATCGTCCACGCTAATATCGGTGGCGAAGTCAGCAACACGCTTGCCCGGCGGAGGCAATTCTCGGGCCTTCTCGGCTCCGGCCGGGACAGACTTGGTTCCGCCGGCGGCGGCCGCCTTCACAGCCTCCGGCACCCTGCTGGACCCAGGGGCGACCGACTTCGTTGCCAGCGTCGGCTGGCTGCCGCCAGGGGCAGCAACCTTCGCAGTCCCCCGCGACCTCTTCGGCCTAGCCTTAGGCAGCCTGACGACCGCCTGACGCTTCTGCGCAGCTCCCTGACGATCCTTGTCCATCACTACCGGCACAACAGCAGTAATATTCCGTCCATAAGGAAACACTCTCCAGCCACGAACCATGCGAGATGTAAAAAAGTCTTCGCCGGCCGCGCGGAGGATAGGAACATTCTTAGGCCACCAACCCCCGGTAACCTTCAGCATCCGCGCCGAAGACTCCCGGAGCTCGGGCGAAGACATCCTTCCCCCGGGGGCCGCGCATGTCCTCATCAATTCCCTAGCAAAACCATCGGAAACCCCCAGTCGTCCCGTAGCAGTACCTAGCTTCCTCTTCTTAGAGGATGGGGCGGCCGCCGGCGCGGGGTCGTCTCCAGCCTCTGCCGCGGGCTTCTTCCCACGACGATCCACATCGTCTTGCCCGGGATAACCGCCATACGGCAGACGGTTCAACTCGAAGACCCTGTTCAAGCGATCGTTGGACCCGCGTATATCCCAGCTACGCTGGCCCTCCGTCTTCGGCACGTACCGGCCAACAATCTGCACCGCCCCATCCTCCGCCTCACGCACGAATGCGGCGGGATCGCGGCTATGCAAATCCAGTGCGAAGGCGGGACTTCGCACCAGCATCCCACCACGGGAAGGCATATGGCGAGGGCATACTTCGCCCAGCGCCCAGCCATGCGCCAAAGGCCACACCCCATACGCCACAAACTCCTCAACCAAATCGCGCCCGCTACTCAGGCCGGCCGCGCACCGCAGGGCCCCTTCGTTCGCATCCTCCTCCGCCACGTCAAACTGTGGGTATGCTGAGTAATAATGCGAGCACATCTCGGCCACGGGGAGCCCCGAATGGTCTTCGACTGTGCCCTCCGCAACGTAGAACCAAAACTCATACCAGTTGCTGCATTTATTGCGGGCGCAAGGAACCAACTCAACGACCTCCATCGAGGTCTTGCCGGTCTTCGGCGTAAATGTACAGGACCCAAACTGAGCAACCTTATTTCCGATCATCCTTTTCTGCCAGTGCAGACAATAGTACTTCGTGAAGACTTCGACCGATGGCTGTCCGCCGTACGAAGTCGTCGCCCAGACATATTTTGACAGGGCCACCACGACATTCGGCGTCAGCTGGTGGATCTGGACGTTGAATCTGCGCAGGACTTCTCCCACGAATCGATGCGCAGGCAGGCGAAGACCAGCGGCAAAGAACGCCTCGAAGACAACCAACTCGCCTTCTGGCTCGGGGACCTCCTTCGCCCCCGGGACACGAGCGACTCCGCTGCCAAAGTAACCAAGCTGCTGCATATCTTGCACGCGGACCGAGGACATCCGCGACACACCGAAATCCACCGTGTCGCCGATGCGCAACTCCTCCGCCGCCACAGTGCTCAGCGTCTCCTCAGACGACGCGTCGGCCGGCGGCGTAGCGGCAGCAAAAGAAGAAGAGGTCGGCATCGCTAGGTACCGTCGGCGGCGGCGGGCGGTCTGCTTCACACGGGCCAGATCTCCGGCGAGCAAGAGCAAGGAGGGCAGACGAGCAGCGAGAGGTTTGAGAAGGCGGTTAGGGTTTTCACGGAGCGCGGAAAGATAAAGTTCAAAACGTGCCGCCCCCCGTCCCCCTTTATACATAGGGCACGACGCTTCGGGAAACCCGCAATCCAACAGTACGGCGTCAATCAACGGTCATGTCAAAAACCCCCGCGGAACCACTTCGAGCGAGGGCAGCGTCTCCGCCATCTAGCGACGTCTTCGGCACCAGATGACTTAGTCGAACTGGTCCCTCGGAGGGCAAATGTTGGGGCGAAGGCGAAGACGCCACCCTTCGCTCGAGGCCTTCGCCGTACTCGCTGCACCCTTCGGTGACAAGACAACGGGCAGACCTACCCTTCGTCTCATACGCCGCCGGACGAAGACCTATGACGAGGTCGTCTCAGCTGGCGACCTCGTCCAGAATGGAGGCCCGCGTGTGATCCGGCCCATTGTAACAGGCCCTGCGTGGCCGTTGCGCGTTACGGGCCTAATTTGTAAAGGCCTCCCTGTAATTACGGTCTGTAACCCCGCTTTATGGGAATATTCCGGGGATAACCTAGGTGTCTGAGGGCACATGCGTCCTTAACACGGGACGCTGGGCACTCAGATACCTATAAATACCCCCGCACAGTGCCCTTGAGAGGCTAGATTAACAGAGCTATTGTCATCTCGTGCGAAAACCCTGTTTACGTTACTACACCCCCCCGTTGGATCAACTTGCCCCGAAGAGCAAGTTCCAACAGCTGGTTTAAGGACGGTAGCAGCTGCAAATGCTACAATATTTGCTTTTTATATAACGTGATATAGCAGCAAGAGAAACAAACACACATTTAAAATACTCCTATGCGCTCACTCCATCAGCTCGAGAGAATAGGAGCTCTGTCGCTATGATTAGGGATTTTAGCCATAGGACCGTAGCATAATTTATGAATACCCTTACTCATTGGTAATCGATTGTTCCTTTACCTGTGTGCAACATATAACCGTTGAAGCAAATGGTGTTTATTTACTGCTAATAATTACAAATGACCAAACAAACATAATATTGCAAGGAAAATCTTTGTACAAAGAACAAATGCATAAGAACATTTGCTCTTACCAATAATTACAAATGACCAAACAAACATAATGCAAACTTGTTAGATGCCCGTGCATTGCAACGGCATATAATCACGGAAATAGACTTTCGGACGTAACTATCGCTACCTTCTTTGTTCGACCAATACAAACAAAGTCTATGGCTAGATACCATCATACCAAGTATGAAAAACAACGCATGGTGGTGATATCGAATTCCAAGCTGTTAGCAGTGTTCAGAGTGCGCATCCCTCACAAAATAGCATATGAATATACACTCAATCTCAAATCTATCTCGAATTAACAGACGAACAGATAGATAGACATTTGAAGCATGATCTTGTTTTTGTCTTGCAGCAGCTGCACAGTATCACTAACCTCATCAATACTTTTGCCAGCAGCAGCTCCATGGTCCTTTTTCTCCTGCTTAAGTCGTTTAAATAGCCGATCTTCTATATGATCACTAAGAACAGTTCTTGGCAAATCTTTTGCCCCCAAGAGAACAACACACTATGATAAAGGTTTGCGCAGCCCACATTTGACCTCCTCGTAGAAATTGGGACAAGTATATTCAGCTTGTCCTCCATCATTCCTTCTTCCATTAAATAGAGCACAAATTTGGTGTTGCTAGCATTTACACTTGTCACATTGAACCCATTGCAGAATGCATGATTCGAAAATGTTTAGCACAAAAGAAAAATATTACAAACATTTAAGCTTTTATGACACTACCGTATCAATGGAACTGCAGAACTTACCCATTCTTCACCTTCGAAAATGTTTGATTCCATATATACCACCAGGAGCATAAAAAGAGTACAGAGGAAAACGGTACTGAAGCATCCAAAGAGACACCAACCGCACCAACTTGATGTGAATGGAGGGAACTTTTCACTCTTGCTCTTAGCATTTGCATGAGTAATGGACCTTCCTTTCTGTAATAAAAAAGGATACACACAAGTTAGCGATACTGTCAAGTTTGCTTTATGGTATTATAGGCTTCCTTTTTTACCACGGTTGATAAGAATGAGAGGACCTATCGTGAAGTCTGCGTGGATGTAGGATGTAATTCACAAAACATAGAGCTTATGTGAAATACTGAATGTGCTAAGACCAACTCTATTCTAAGCTTATCTTATTAACATCTAAAAATATCATGTCACAGTAACAAAGTGTACCATAAGTAACAAGTTCATTCAACGTACATCAATATTTACTTGAAGTTCAATATTTGCCTCTGGAGCTGAAACTGCCTTAGGTCGATCACATGTTCTATGTCTTCTTGGATCCATCACCATTAGCTCTACCACCAACAGCTCTATGTCTTCTCCATGGCTCCTATAATCTTGACTCTCAGCAAACTACTGTTAGCAAATGAAAAAACTAAGACCATGAATGAATAAGGAGAAGAAAGTGATCATTTTATTGCTCAAGAGATCTGATACGACCCAACAATATTCTTAACATGCTACGGTTATGGCGCCTTCGTCGCCTCGACGATCTGTTTGCCAGGTAAATTTTTTTCTTCAAAAACTTGAAAAATAAGATAGCCAAAAACTAATGGGGTAAAGCATCTCTTGTAGTCTAGAAAAGGATATTAGGTTGGACTGCATCATGATCCGGACACCTTCAGTAAAGTGGTTGTGCTGATCAAGTTACACCACATTGTTCCCCTTGAAGAAATCTACCTTCTGATCTGAAATTCACTGCATGCCAATGTATAGTAAGCAGATATAATTGGTCAACCACGTCACTACATCAGATCAAAAGTGATAAATGGCAGATACACATATACCTTCCTTTCTAGGAGAAAGCGCTCTATGGCGGTCTGACGACAACATACAAGAAGCCTGCCAAGAAATACAACACCCTGTATCCTAATTAGCAACACATGTACGTGCATGCTCTATTCCACAAGCTCTCAGGCACTGGCTGGAATGGATGCAGGGTCGATCATCCCAGCCAGAAACGCGACGAAGATGCACACCATCAGCAGGCCGATTATCGCAGCCCTGATGGCGTTCTCGCAGCTATAAGGTGATGGGATCTCTTCTTCATCCAAGTCGAAGTCCAAGTCTGTGACAGGTGACCCGTCATCAACGCTGACCAAGCGGGGCTACTTGTTGCTCCCTTCCCCTGCCTGTATCACTGAATCATCACGAGCACTCTCACATCGCAGGCAGCTGCATTTACCGCCCAGAAACGCTGGCACAGCCTGCAGGAACTCCGCCAATGCCTTCTTGTACGAATCTCCCTCAAAATGCAACTTCTGCTTTGTAGCTGGTTTCAAGACCTGTGTAGAATTTAAGCTATGAGTACCATGTGATATTGCAATCTACCAGCAAAAAGATAAAGTCAAACTGATCCTTCCTTTTTACAGAGCATCTTTAACTTGTAGTCAGCCTTGGTTGGTTTGTATCCTGATTAGGTTACCAATTTTGGTAAAAAAATGTTGCAGGAAAATTTTGGCATCATACAGAAGTTGAAGTAGATAAATAGTGAGGTTCAAAATTTACAACAGACATGCTCATGAAGGAATCAGGTACCAGTCCCACTAACCATAACTGACCAAACAAGATCATGAAAAGCTAATTATTATCTTACCTATACAACATCACAAGACCATGAAAAGCCAATTAAAATATTCATCACCTAAATAAAACAAGCGAGGTGGACACACAAGAACCAATGGCATTAGATGCCAAGTAGGGTGTAATTATTATCTTACTTGAAGAAATGTCTGTGCAATAACTCTGACAACTAGAGGAAGGCGGATGACAAACAATACCCCAAGACGATTCGGGTAGTTTTCTCGGACCACAGTGATAAACGACCTCATCATTTGCATTGGAAATCTGAATGGCGAAATCCCATGGCAATCCAGTAAAACGGTAATTCTTGAATCTTCTTCATTTATCAATTTTACAACACCATGGTCAATTTGAGAAACTGAATTGAAAGGAAATAGTGAGATAATAGCCACTTTTCTTGCAAACAATTAGAGGAAGCGACAGGTGAAAACAAATATGCAGTAAGTAAAGTAGGGGACAGGAGAGCATAACAAAAGCAATATGAATGTTAGTAGATAGCTCAGTCTCCAGCTAATAGGAAGAAATAGAGAGAAATATTAGTTTCAGATTTGGTTGGAAGCTCAAAAAACAATAGCAGGGAAATTTGCATGATAGTATGTAGTCTAATCAAGGCTGAAGCAGAGTTCATTCCCCACAACATCGGAGGGTCGAAAATAGAAACTCAAGATTGCTTAATCACACTAAATATGTAAACATGTCTACTATATCACGAAATAAGAAAATGACTAAACTATGGAACCTAGTGTTAAACTGAAAGTATAGGACTGAACTATATGCGGCTTAGAAATAAATAATGAACTTACAGAGAACCAGTGAGGACTACAAAGATCATGTTGTGACCTTGGCTCCGGTGTACACCATCTCCAGGATCAGCTTAGAGCCATATCAAATCACCAGCGAGTAGCCGCAGAAGAGGAGCAGCATGACTGTGCCCATGCCAAGCCCAATGGCGAGCCCCTCTCGGACGTCGGACTTGTACGTGCTCTTCAAGGACTTGTTGTACTTCTCCATCGCCCATTTCTCACCTAGTAGCAACAGGTTTCGTCAGTCATGGCCACATGGATCCGTTGAGAGCGCTTCAGGGGGAGGGGTCATGTGTCTATTGTAAGGATGGGATGGATTGGGTTGCGTGCTCACCGTCCTGATGGAACCAATGGTCTGCTCCACCACCATCGATCCACATATGCCACCTAGCCCAAGGACGCCATATTAGTCATGATGTTGTACATGACCGCACCCGCTAGGACAAGCGGTGGAATGGACGCCATCATGACCATGGTCAGCAGCCAGCCCTACGTGAAGGCGACGATGAAGCCAGCCCTACCAGCATGGATAACGCTCCATGATGACCTGCATTTGGCTAACCACCCATAACAGGTTTTGTTTACTCATCTCTAGTGTTGAGTCAAATCCATCACCTGACAGCCAAGTTGTGGGACTGGACTTGGACCACGAACCATTTTTACTTAATTCACCTTGACCGCTGTCGTGGAAGGAGACATTGGCATGCCCACCTTGTTTGGCTCTATCTTCTTAGCTGCCCATGACAAGGCGTCTGTGCCTACTCTTACTGGAGACAGCAACAGCCTAAGCCAAGAGAGCAGGAGAAAAACTTGTAAAATCTTTTCGTCGTTCAAGCGGCGATTATAAAACTTAAAAACCAGCCGAAATGGATATTCTGATACAAGCACAACAAAACCAATGGGGTGGGAGATTCAGGGTAACTTACTTTAGGTCTTTCTCCAAATCCTCGGAGTCCTCGTATGTAGAGAATCACAAGTAGATAGTCTATCCAGAATCAAACAGAATATCAGCCAAACTGTGTTGCTGCCACATTTTGCTAATTAATAATAATTTGCAGTTAACAGTAATCTAGAAGTCCTGAGTTATATTGGTGTTTTCCAGAAATCCAGATGCATGCATTTTTTTCTAGGAAGCAGATGCATCCATATTGAACAAACAAATAAGCTATCTGTCAAAAGTACTACATACCAACCCAACGCTTAAAACAACGATGTATTGCAAAGTCATCTCCCATTCTGCAGACATATTGATATAGTCAGTTAACCAAAATTAATATTCTAATTCAGCTACAGCACAGTTGTTCTTCCAACCAGATTGAAGAAATACAACAAAAAGTATCCATCAATGATTCAAGGACATCCACTCAAAAAAGATAGAACAAGTGTTTAGGACAGTACTGAACTTTTAGGAACTTTAATCCCCACATGCTAGTGCTACCATCTCCCCGGTCAAAAATTACAGTTTTTTCATTGACGCATTGCATACCCACCAAGGCGTGGACCTAGTGGATTTGGATGTTCAGTTTTGCACAGCAGAATGCAAAGCGAAGATCTGGGAATACCTGATGGATGCTCGTGGCCAATGAAGAGACCCGTGAAGGCCTCAACCCCTTCTGTAGGGCGGCGGCGGTAGCCCAACCAGTTCGTCGCACGGCAAGCACAAGGGAGGGGAGGGGTCAGCGGTGGTGGGGACTTAGGGAGCGAGCAAGGAGATGTGGCGATGGAGGAGACGAGGGGAGGCGACGGCACAACCGAGAGGAGGGAGGTGCGGTGTGTGAGCCGCCGACTGTGTTGGCTAGGGAAGAGGGAGCCGGGGACGACACAACTTGCGCTAAGGCACCTAGTCGAGGGCAGAGCTGGAGGCCAACGCGTGGAGCTGCGACACCCTGTCAAAGAGAACCAGGAGGGCGCGGCGGGCGTGAGAGCGGCGGTGCCGAAGGCAGGAGGTGGGTTCGGCTCGAGGTGGCGACGCGGCAGTCGTGGGACTCGGCGCCCGTGGCACCGCCATCGCCGCCCCCACCCCGGAGCGCGTGAAGGCAGATCTGGACGAAGGCAGGTGGTGGGAGCGCGAACACCTGGGAAAGTGGGGATCGAGCTAGGGTTTTGCGTGTTGTTGAGGGAAAGACGAAGAGAGGGGGAGGCGTGAGGTTGAGAGAGGTTGGGTGATACGTGCCTGTCGTCCGCTCCCGCTCGCTCCTCGTCGCCGACCGGATCTAGCTGTTGTGACCTCCTCCCCTCCCGCTTGCTGGCTGCCGCCGATCGGGTGGCCATGCCCGACGCTCGTGGATACGCAGCCCCATGCCGACCGTGGTCCATGAGGTCGATGCTCCTCTTCTCGAAGGAGGTCCCAGCGACGGCGAAGCAGGAGGACGATAGGGTCCTCAGAGGGAGCAGGACGCTAGATCCGGGCTGATGGATGGGATGAGACCGCGTGGGGGAGCTGGATCCCGCCGGTCCGAGCAGGCGGCGGTGGAGGAAAAAGGTGGTGACATGGGAAGAAGGTGTGCAGCGGCGGAGGAGAGGCAGAACACGCCTAACAGGTGTGCAGCGGCGGCGACATCATGGGAAGGAAAAAGGTGGTGGCATGGGAAGGAAGACGACGACGGTGTGGTGAGGAGCAAGTGGGGCCGGGCCGAGGGATCTGGCGCGGTGGGGGAGGCTTGGATTGCGGCGACCGCCATGGATGGAAGGGTGCGGTGGGGAGGCGTGGATTGCGGCTCTAGTGCGGTGGGGGAGCAATTGAGAGCGGTTGTGGCGTGGTGGGAGCACATCCGTGCGATGAGGAGTGGAGGGAGAGGATTGTGCGGCAGAACATGGCGCACGATTGTGAAGTCTACACTAAAGCCTTATAGAGTAGTAAAGATATGCCTGATCAGTTCAAATGGAAGTTAACCCTACATGGTTTCTATACCAGCAAATCTGCCTATGAGGCCTTCTTTGTAGGCTCCATTAAGTTTGGTCCGACCAAAAGAATTTGGAAAACATGGGTACCTTTTCGTTGTAGGTTCTTCATTTGGTTGGTGTACCATAACCGAGTTTGGATAGCTGACAGATTAGCCAAAAGGAATATGCCACACTGGGAGGCTTGCCCTTTATTTTTGTGATCAAGAAGGAGAAACAATACATCACTTTCTGATTGGATGTGTCTTTGCTTGTGAGGTTTGGACCATAATTCTGCAACAATTAGGGCTGCTGCAAATGGCGCCACATATTACAACTGCCAGTTTTTTAGAATGGTGGAGGAAAACAAATGCAGCAACACCAAAAGAATTTCGAAAAGGCCTCAATTCATTGATAATCCTGTCGGCATTTCGAGACCGGGGGGTCCCTAAGCCGACGAGTGAGTGTGCCGCGTGCCCCAGCCCAGATGGGTCGAGCGCGTGGGCGAGCGCGAAGGGGGGAAGGCGAGGTGGCCGGAGACGGGCGTGAGAGAGGTGGAAATCCCGCGACCTTCGTGTTCGTCCCGCGCCCAGGTCGGGTGCGCTTGCAGTAGGGGGTTACAAGCGTCCACGCGGGTGAGGGAAGCGAGCGGCCCCTAGAGAGCGCCTGTCCCGTCCTCGCTCCCGCGCGGCCAACCTTCTCTAAGAAGGCCCTGGTCCTTCCTTTTATAGTCGTAAGGAGAGGATCCAGGTGTACAATGGGGGTGTAGCAGAGTGCTACGTGTCTAGCGGAGGGAGAGCTAGCGCCCTAAGTACATGCCAATGTGGCAGCCGGAGAGATCTTGGCACCCTGCTGGTGTGATGTCGTGGCTGTCGGAGGAGCAACGGAGCTTGGCGGAGGGACATCTGTCGGAGCGGTCGAGTCCTTGCTGACGTCCCCCTGCTTCCGTAAGGGAGCTGAGAGCTGCCGTCGTCACAGGGCACGCGGGGCGCCATCATTGCCTATCTGGCGGAGCTAGCCAGACGGGACACCGGTCTTGTTCTCTGCGGCCCGAGTCGGCTCGGGGTAGGGTGATGATGGCGCTCCCTGTTGACGTGGCGGGCCCGCGCCCGAGGCCGGGCGACGTGGGGGCTCCTCCGAAGCTGGGGTCGAGTCTGTCTTCCGTTGCCGAGGCCGAGCCCGAGCCCCTGGGTCGGGCGAGGCGGAGGTCGTTCGGCAGAGGCCAGGGCGGAGTCCGAGCCCTGGGGTCGGGCGAAGCGGAGTTCGTCGTCTTCTGGGGCTGAGCCCGAGTCCGAGCCCTGGGTCGGGCGGAGCGGAGTTCGCCGTCTTCCGGGGCTTAGCCCGAGTCCGAGCCCTGGGTCGGGCGGAGCGGAGTTCGCCGTCTTCCGGGGCTTAGCCCGAGTCCGAGCCCTAGGTCGGGCGGAGCGGAGTTCGCCGTCTTCCGGGGCTTAGCCCGAGTCCGAGCCTTGGGTCAGGCGGAGCGGAGTTCGCCGTCTTCCGGGGCTTAGCTCGAGTCCGAGCCCTGGGTCGGGCGGAGCGGAGTTCGCCGTCTTCCGGGGCTTAGCCCGAGTCCGAGCCCTGGGTCGGGCGGAGCGGAGTTCGCCGTCTTCCGAGGCTTAGCCCGAGTCCGAGCCCTGGGTCGGGCGGAGCGGAGTTTCCTATGGCGCCTTTGGCAGGGCCTGACTGCCTGTCAGTCTCACTCTGTCAAGTGCACTGCAGTCAGAGTGGCGCAGGCGGCGCTGTCCTTCTGTCAGACCGGTCAGTGGAGCGGCGAAGTGACGGCGGTCACTTCGGCTCTGCCGGGGGGCGCACGTCAGGATAAGGGTGTCAGGCCACCTTTGCGTTAAATGCTCCTGCGACTTGGTCGGTCGGTGCGGCGATTTAGTCAGGGTTGCTTCTTAGCGAAGGCAAGGCCTCGGGCGAGCCGGAGATGTGTCCGCCGTAAAAGGGGGGCCTTGGGCGAGACGGAAATCCCTCGGGGTTGGCTGCCCTTGTCCGAGGCTAGGCTCGGGCGAGGCGTGATCAAGTCGCTCGTATGGACTGATCTCTGACTTAATCGCACCCATCAGGCCTCTGCAGCTTTATGCTGATGGGGGTTACCAGCTGAGAATTAGGCGTCTTGAGGGTACCCCTAATTATGGTCCCCGACAGTAGCCCCCGAGCCTCGAAGGGAGTGTTAGCACTCGCTTGGAGGCTTTCGTCGCACTTTTTTGCAAGGGGACCATCCTTTCTCGGTTGCATTTTGTTCCGGTGGGTGCGCGCGAGCGCACCCGCCAGGTGTAGCCCCCGAGGCCTCGGAGGAGTGGTTTCACTCCTTCGAGGTCTTAATGCCTTGCGTAACGCTTCGGCTGGTCTGGTTGTTCCCTCATGCGAACTGGCCGTAGCCCGGGTGCACGGTCGGGGCCTAAGCTCTCGGGCTGGTATGTTGACGCTGTCAACGGTTCGGCCGGAGCCGGGTTTGCGAGAGCAGCCCCCGAGCCTCCGCACAGGGCGAGATGGCGATCAGGGACAGACTTGGCTTTTTACATACGCCCCTACGTCGCCTTTCCGCAAGGAGGGGGGGGAGTGCGCCATGTTACCCTTGATGGGCACCGAACATGGTGTCTCCGGTGAGCTGCTGAGAGCACCTAGAAGGGGGGGGGTGAATAGGTGATCCTGTAAAACTTCAAAACTTAAGCCACAAAAACTTGGTTAATCGTTTGCACAATAATTGCCAAGTGGCTAGAGAGGAGTCTCAACAAAACACAATACCACAAGAGATCAACACAGAGATGACACAGTGGTTTATCCCGTGGTTCGGCCAAGACCAACGCTTGCCTACTCCACGTTGTGGCGTCCCAACGGACGAGGGTTGCAATCAACCCCTCTCAAGCGGTCCAAAGACCCACTTGAATACCATGGTGTTTTGTTTTGCCTTTCAATATCCCGTTTGCGAGGAATCTCCACAACTTGGAGTCTCTCGCCCTTACACTTAAGATTCACAAAGAAATACGGAGTAAGGGGGAAATAGCAACGCACACAAGACTCAAAAATCAGAGCAACAGCACGCACACAAGTCGCAACAAGAGCTCGCAACACAACTCAATGAGTTCACAACTCGACAAGAGCTCTAGATGCTATCACAATGAAACGAATGCGTGAGATCGATGTCTTGGTGCTTAAGAGTGTTGTAGGAATGCTTGGTGTTCTCTTCCATCCGCCTAGGGGTCCCTTTTATAGCCCCAAGGCAGCTAGGAGCCGTTTACAACAAATCTGGAAGGCCATCCTTGCCTTCTGCCGTCGGGTGCACCGGACAGTCCGGTGCACACCGGACACTGTCCGGTGCCCGATTCATTTCCATAAACAGCGCAGTCGACCGTTGCAGACCGTTGGAGATCTGGCGCACCGGACAGTCCGGTGCACACCGGACAGTCCGGTGCCTCCTTCCGACCGTTGGCCAGACCACGTGTCGCGCGCAGAATCCGCGGCCGACCGTTGGCGCAGCCGACCGTTGGCTCACCGGACAGTCCGGTGCACACCGGACAGTCCGGTGATTTTTAGCCGAACGCTGTCAGCAACTTTCCCGAGAGTGGCCAGTTCGCCCGAGGCAGCCTGGCGCACCGGACACTGTCCGGTGCACCACCGGACAGTCCGGTGCCCCAGACCGAAGCAGCCTTTTGGCTGTACACAGCCAACTCTTCTTCTTTCTTCTTCTCTCTGTTTCTATCACTTAGACAAGTATATTAGTACACAAAACCAATGTACTAAGGCTTAGAAACATACCTTTACTTGTGATTTGCGCTTTGTTCATCCATGGGCATAGATTTACACTTAAGCACTTGTGTTGACACTCAATCACCAAAATACTTAGAAATGGCCCAAAGGCACATTTCCCTTTCAATCTCCCCCTTTTTGGTGATTTATGCCAACACAACATAAAGCAGCTAGAACAAGTGCAAAATCACTCCAAATAAAATAACTTTGAGTTTTATTCAATTTTGGCATATATGGATCATCCTTTGCCACCACTTGGTTTGTTTTTGCAAATCAAACTCAAATCTCTATCTCTTAAGTCAAACACACATTGAAGCATAAAGAGAGTCATTCCAAAAGAGATTGATCAAAGATTTCAAAAACTCCCCCTTTTCCCATAATTACTACTTCTCCCCACAAGAAGCCAACTTTTGACAAGAGATGCAATAAAAGCGTTTTGACACACCAAAAAGCTCTATTCTACTGTTTTCAAAATCTCTCAAGTGGTAGCTGATCCATTTATCACTTTGGCCTTTATTTTCTCCCCCTTTGGCATCAAGCACCAAAACGGGATCAATCTTGGCCCTTTAACCCCATTGCCTCACCAAATCTTCAAATAAGAGTGAATAGGCAATAAGAGTTTAAAGATGAACTTGGAAAAGTTACTCTTTTCATCGGAGTGCAGTGGAAGTCTTTGCATGGTCCAAGTCCACCTTTTCCCTTTCAATTCTCCTTTGAGACTAAGACAAGCAAACTCAAGCATATGGTTAGTCTCAAAGGGTCAAGTTGTAACACATCTCCCCCTAAACACGTGCATCACTTTGCAACGGACTTGTGAGGTCCAGGGAGTGTTTGTACAACTTGAGCACCATAATAAGCAACAAGATGCAGAATGAACATGATCAAAGGCATAAACACGTATATGCTACATTTCAATCCAAGTTCCGCGAATCTAAGATATTGAGCTCACTACGCAGCCTGCAAAAGGTCTTCTCATCTAGAGGCTTGGTAAAGATATCGGCTAGCTGGTTCTCGGTGCTAACATGAAACACTTCGATATCTCCCTTTTGCTGGTGGTCTCTCAAAAAGTGATGCCGGATGTCTATGTGCTTTGTGTGGCTGTGTTCAACAGGATTTTCCGCCATGCGGATAGCACTCTCATTATCACATAGGAGTGGGACTTTGCTCAGATTGTAGCCAAAGTCCCTGAGGGTTTGCCTCATCCAAAGTAGTTGCGCGCAACACTGTCCTGCGGCAACGTACTCGGCCTCAGCGGTGGATAGGGCAACGAATGTTTGTTTCTTAGAGTTCCATGACACTAGGGACCTTCCTAAGAATTGGCACGTCCCCGATGTACTCTTCCTATCGACCTTACATCCAGCATAGTCGGAATCTGAATATCCAATTAAGTCAAAGGTAGACCCCTTTGGATACCAGATCCCGAAGCAAGGCGTAGCGACCAAATATCTAAAGATTCGCTTCACCGCCACTAAGTGACACTCCTTAGGATCGGATTGAAATCTAGCACACATGCATACGCTAAGCATAATATCCGGTCTACTAGCACATAAATAAAGCAAAGAACCTATCATTGACCGGTATGCTTTTTGATCGACGGACTTACCTCCTTTGTTGAGGTCGGTGTGTCCGTCAGTTCCCATCGGCGTCTTTGCGGGCTTGGCGTCCTTCATCCCAAACCTCTTTAACAAATCTTGCGTGTACTTCGTTTGGGAGATGAAGGTGCCGTCCTTGAGTTGCTTCACTTTGAACCCAAGGAAGTAGTTCAACTCGCCCATCATCGACATCTCGAATTTCTGCGTCATCACCCTGCTAAACTCTTCACAAGACTTTTGATTAGTAGAACCAAATATTATGTCATCGACATAAATTTGGCACACAAATAAATCACCATCACATGTCTTAGTGAAAAGAGTTGGATCGGCTTTCCCAACCTTGAAAGCATTAGTAATTAAGAAATCTCTAAGGCATTCATACCATGCTCTTGGGGCTTGCTTAAGTCCATAGAGCGCCTTAGAGAGCTTACACACATGGTCGGGGTACCGTTCATCCTCGAAGCCAGGGGGTTGCTCCACGTACACCTCCTCCTTGATCGGCCCATTGAGGAAAGCGCTCTTCACATCCATTTGGTACAACCTGAAAGAATGGTGAGCGGCATATGCCAGCAAGATACGAATTGATTCTAGCCTAGCCACAGGAGCAAATGTCTCCTCAAAGTCCAAACCTGCGACTTGGGCATACCCTTTTGCCACAAGTCGAGCCTTGTTCCTTGTCACCACCCCGTGCTCGTCCTGTTTGTTGCGGAACACCCACTTGGTTCCCACGACATTTTGCTTGGGACGAGGCACCAGTGTCCAAACTTCATTTCGCTTGAAGTTGTTTAACTCCTCTTGCATGGCCAACACCCAGTCCGGATCTAGCAAGGCCTCTTCTACCCTGAAAGGCTCAATAGAAGAGATAAAGGAGTAATGCTCACAAAAATTAACTAATCGAGATCGAGTAGTTACTCCCTTGCTGATATCACCTAGAATTTGATCGACGGGATGATCCCTTTGAATCATCGCTCGAACTTGGGTTGGAGGTGCCGATTGCGCTTCTTCCTCCATCACATGATCATCTTGTGCTCCCCCTTGATCACACGCCTCCTGTTGATGAACCTGTTCATCGTCTTGAGTTGGGGGATGCACCGTTGTTGAGGAAGAAGGTTGATCTCGTTCATTTTGTTCTTGTGGCCGCACTTCTCCAATCGCCATGGTTCGTATAGCGGCCGTCGGAACATCTTCTTCATCTACATCATCACAATCAACAACTTGCTCTCTTGGAGAGCCATTAGTCTCATCAAATACAACGTCGCTAGAGACTTCAACCAAACCCGATGATTTGTTGAAGACCCTATACGCCTTTGTATTTGAATCATAACCTAGCAAAAACCCTTCTACAGCTTTGGGAGCAAACTTAGAATTTCTACCTTTCTTCACTAGAATGTAACATTTGCTCCCAAATACATGAAAGTAGGATACATTGGGTTTGTTACCGGTTAGCAGCTCATACGACGTCTTCTTGAGGAGGCGATGTAGGTAGACCCGGTTGATGGCGTGGCAAGCCGTGTTCACGGCTTCCGACCAAAAGCACTCGGGGGTCTTGAATTCTCCAAGCATTGTCCTCGCCATGTCGATTAGCGTCCTGTTCTTCCTCTCTACCACACCATTTTGTTGTGGTGTGTAGGGAGCGGAGAACTCGTGCTTGATCCCTTCCTCCTCAAGGAACTCCTCCACTTGAAGGTTCTTGAACTCGGACCCGTTGTCGCTCCTTATCTTCTTCACCTTTAGCTCAAACTCATTTTGAGCTCTCCTGAGGAAGCGCTTTAGGGTCCCTTGGGTTTCAGACTTATCCTGCAAAAAGAACACCCAAGTGAAGCGGGAAAAGTCATCAACAATAACTAGACCATACTTACTTCCTCCTATGCTCAGATAGGCGACGGGTCCGAAGAGGTCCATATGTAGCAGCTCCAGGGGTCTTGATGTTGTCATCACATTTTTGGTGTGATGAGAGCCTCCCACCTGTTTCCCTGCTTGACAAGCTGCACAAGGTCTATCTTTTTCGAAATGCACATTGGTTAGACCTATCACGTGTTCTCCCTTTAGAAGCTTGTGGAGGTTCTTCATCCCCACATGTGCTAAGCGGCGATGCCACAACCAGCCCATGCAAGTCTTAGCCATTAAGCATGCATCTAGACCGGCCTCTTCTTTTGCAAAATCAACTAAGTAAAGTTTGCCGTCTAGTACTGTCGGCGTTCCGAGACCGGGGGGTCCCCGAGCCGACGAGTGAGAGTGCCGCGTGTCCCAGCCCAGATGGGTCGAGCGCGTGGGCGAGCGCGAAGGGGGGAGAGAGAGAGCGAGCGAGAGCGAGGCGGCCGGAGCCGGGTCGTGAGGAGGGAGACGGAGATTCCCGCGGCCTTCGTGTTCGTCCCGCGCCCAGGTCGGGTGCGCTTGCAGTAGGGGGTTACAAGCGTCCGCACGGGTGAGGGGAGCGAGCGGCCCCAAGAGAGCGCCTGCCCCTGTCCCTCGTTCCCGCGAGGCCAACCTTTTCTAAGAAGGCCCTGGTCCTTCCTTTTATAGGCGTAAGGAGAGGATCCAGGTGTACAAATGGGGTGTAGCAAGGTGCTACGTGTCTAGCGGGGGAGAGCTAGTGCCCTAAGTATATGCCAAGGTGGCAGCCGGAGAGATCTTGGCGCCCAGCTAGTGTGGCGTCGTGGCTGTCGGAGAAGCGACGGAGCCGGACGGAGAGACAGCTGTCGGAGTGGCTGGGCCCTTGCTGACATCCTCCTGCTTTCGTAAGGGAGCGGGGAGCTGCCGTCGTCATGGGTCTATCGGGGCGCCATCATTGCCTATCTGACAGAGCTAGCCAGATGGGACGTCGGTCCTGCTCCCTACGGCCTGAGTCAGCTCGGGGTAGGGTGATGATGGCGTTTCCTGTTGACGTGGCGGACTCGTGCCCTAGGTCGGGCGACGTGGGGGCTCCTCCGAAGCCGTGGTCGAGTCTATCCTGCATGGTCGAGGCCGAACCTGAGCTCCCGGGTCGGGCGAGGCGGAGGTCGTTCGGCAGAGGCCAGGGCGGAGTCCGAGCCCTGGGTCGGGCGAGGCGGAGTTCGTCGTCTTCCGGGGCCTTAGCCCGAGTCCGAGCCCTGGGTCGGGCGGAGCGGAGTTCGCCGTCTTCCGGGGCCTTAGCCCGAGTCCGAGCCCTGGGTCGGGCGGAGCGGAGTTCGCCGTCTTCCGGGGCCTTAGCCCGAGTCCGAGCCCTGGGTCGGGCGGAGCGGAGTTCGCCGTCTTCCGGGGCTTTAGCCCGAGTCCGAGCCCTGGGTCGGGCGGAGCGGAGTTCGCCGTCTTCCGGGGCTTTAGCCCGAGTCCGAGCCCTGGGTCGGGCGGAGCGGAGTTCGCCGTCTTCCGGGGCCTTAGCCCAAGTCCGAGCCCTGGGTCGGGCGGAGCTTCCTCTGGTGCTTTTAGCCAAGCCTGGCTGCCCGTCAGTCTTACCTTTTGCGTTAGAGGCCCCAGTGACTTGGCGGTCGGTGCGGTGATTTAGTCAGGGTTACTTCTTATCGAAGGCGAGGCCTCGGGCGAGCCGGAGATGCGTCTGCCGTGAAAGAGGAGGCCTCAGGCGAGACGGAATCATCTTAGGGTCGGCTGCCCTCGCCCGAGGCCAGGCTCGGGCGTGGCGTGATCGAGTCGCTCGTATGGACCGATCCCTGACTTAATCAAACCCATCAGGCCTCTGCAGCTTTATGCTGATGGGGGTTACCAGCTGAGAATTAGGCGTCTTGAGGGTACCCCTAATTATGGTCCCCGACAGTAGCCCCCGAGCCTCGAAGGGAGTGTTAACACTCGCTTGGAGGCTTTCCGTCGCACTTTTTTGCAAGGGGACCAGACTTTCTCGGTTGCACTTTGTTCCGGTGGGTGCGCGCGAGCGCACCCGCCGGGTGTAGCCCCCGAGGCCTCGGAGGAGTGGTTTTACTCCTTCGAGGTCTTAATGCCTTGCGCAATGCTTCGGCTGGTCTGGCGGTTCCCTCATGCGAACAGGCCGTAGCCCAGATGCTCTTGTCGGGGCCCAAGTTCTCGGGCTGGTATGTTGACGCTGTCAACGGTTCGGCCGGAGCCGGGTTTGCGAGAGCAGCCCCCGAGCCTCCGCACAGAGCAGGAGGACGATCAGGGACAGACTCGGCTTTTTTATATACGCCCCTACGTCGCCTTTCCGCAAGGAGGAGGGGGGGAGAGCGCCATGTTACCCTCGATGGGCACCGAACATGGTGTCTCCGGTGAGCTGCAATCGGGTAATCCGAGTGGACGTCCGTGCCCCGTTCGTTGGGGGTCGGCTAGGGGCCCGGAGGCACGCCCAAAAGTACCTGCGGGTGATCTGCCGGACCCGGTCCCCTGGCGACGGGGTCCGAGGGCTCGTTGCCTCCCTCCGATGGGATTCCGTTACAGAGTCGTTCCCGCTGGTCTCGGAAATGTCCTAGGGTACCTCGGGAGCGCAGCCCGAGCCTTGGTTATGTATCGAACGTACCCCTGGTCATCCCTCGCTCGGTGTCTGAGGCGACTGTGAACCCTTCGGGGGGCCAGCCTTCGAACCCCTGATCAGTAATGGGCGCGGAGCCCGAGTAGCCTGAGGCGGTCGTGGGACCTTTCGGGGGCCGACCTTCGAACCCCTGACCAGTAGTGGGTGTCGGGCCCACACGATCTGAGGCGGCTGTTGAACCCTTCGGGGGGCCAGCCTTCGAACCCCTGATCAGTAAGGAGGCTCGGAGCCTAGTTCCTTCGCGGGGAAGGATCCCTTTGGGGTTATCCCCCTTTCCCGGTCCCTGTTGCAAGAGATAGAGAAAGAAGGAAAAGGGAAAAAGGATTCGAAATTGAACGTCGTGGCGTACCTTTTTTGGTGTGGCCGTTTTGTCGAAGGCGAAACGTCGCCCGCCACCTGTAGCGCTGTCCGTTGAGCCGCGGAGTTAATGCGCCGGGGCGAGTAGTTGGCGAGGTTGCCGTTGCGCGTGCGCGAGCCGTTCGAGGTACGGGTCACGGGCGCACCGTCTTCGCACCGCGAGAGAGGAGGTTCTCTTGCCGCCTCCGGATGGGACGTGAGCCTAGCTGATGGCGTGATCGCTGCTCTTGCGCGCCTGCCACCGTCATTACTGCCGGCCCACTTTCGGTCGCATTGACCGTCGCGCCAGGCTGGCGCTGCCGGGTCGCGTGCTGGGTCGCCTCGAGTCGCGGTATTGGTTCCGCGATTGAGGGGGCGCGACGGTGGCGCAAGTGGCGGTGCGGTTGCTTGCATGCGGCAACCGGCGCACTGGTTGTGTGACACGTGGGCCTGGGCCTCCAAGCAGTCGCGTCACAAGTCGGAGAAGCGCGTCCACCTGGCGCGGTTGCGTGCTGCCTGCACGGCTGCCCGCCCCTTCTGCCCGTTGGCCTGGGCAAAAGTGGGGGGTCGCCTGTGACCGCTGGGCGGTTGTGTGCACCGCGCGCGGCGGTTTGGCTTCTTCTTCTTTGAGCCGGTTTGCATGACATGCGGGACCCAGCCCCCGGGCCGCAGGGGAGGGCCTTGGAGCGTGTTGGAGAAGACTCAGCCCGTGGCGTTTGGGGGCGCACGCAGGGAGAGTTGCCTTTAAAAGGAGGGCGGCCCCTTTCGGAAGGCAACCATGTCTTCTTCCTCCCTTATGCGTCGTGTCTTTCCATCTTCCAAGCCCCCGGATGGGGGGTATCCGCCGTCTTTCCTTCTCGTTGGAGGGACACAACTCCGTGGGAGTTGGTACCTTTCAGCCATCGTTCGGCTTCAAGGATTTTCATCAGGCAGCCCGGTTGCACCCCTCCATCGGCGGTCACCCAAGATGGTGACCTCCAGCTTGATGGTGGGGAAGGGCTAACCGGACTGCCATCTAGGTCCCACCCTCAGCCTCAAGGATGTTCATCATCCTCGCTGGGGTGGGTGCCGGACTGAGCCGGCGCTCTGCCTCCCGTGCGGGTTTTGTGGGTCATCCTCTCCCACTATGTTCGTGGGAGAGGGCGCTCACTGGCCCTGCGGGTGGCCTGGACTCCGATGACGCAGGATGGATCGGCGACGAACGTCGTCACCTCCAGCGTGTCGGGTCCGCTGGCTCGGGTCCGGCGGCCCCTTCTGTCGGGGGGCGTCTGCCGCGCCGGGTATACGGGAGGTCCACCCTAGGCGCCGCACGTCGCTAGGGCGGCGCTCGTGTTCTGGGGTGGTCCTGCCTTTGCACCAGGGCGGCGTCCTCACGCGGAGGCCGGTGCCCCACTCATTTGGGAGGATTTGAGTGGGGATCTGCCAGAGGGCTGGTGGCTTCTGCCGTCAGCGTCGAGGCGGGGGCGGCTCGAGAAATCCCCGTCGCCGGCGGGGTCACCGCCACTACCCGCTCTTCAGGCCTCCGGCTCTTTGTACTTGTCCTCGCCCCTCGGGTGGCGTTATGGGCGAGGGCAAGACGACAGCAGTGCCTGCGCTGCAGCGGAGGGGGGGAACCGGAGTTCCGTTTGTAATGGCACTTCGGATGCCAGAGTGTCTGTTCATTTCGGCTTTCGGGGCCTGAACATGTATGTAATTTTGGCACAGAGCCGTGTTTTTTCCTCATTTTCGAGCGCTAAGTCTCGCCTGTTGATTATCTGACCCGCTTCACCAAGCATGAGTCGCCCCGTGTCAAGGTGACGAGTGAGGTATCCGTATCCCGGAGGCGTAGGAGTACCCCGGCTCGGTCGGCCCTGTTGTCCGAGGCTCCTCTAGCTTAGTTAAAGAGACCCCTCGGCCGCTCTTCGATGAGCCGAGGCCAGGGGTAGAGATATCAGCATGAACAGAGGCGGAGTCGGCTCGAAAACGAAACCTGGTTGGCCGGAGCCTGGCCAGGTTGTTCGTTGGCTGGATCGACGTCGGGGCTGATCAGCCGAGGCTCCGGACCGGGCTGGCGCCCTCGGAAGGTGGTCGGCCGAGGCCCTGGAGGTGGCTGGCCGAGCCGCCTGCTCGGGCCAGATCCGGAAGAGCCCCTGGGTCGATTGCTCGGGCGTGGTGATGACGTCGTCCTTTGGAGCGGAGGCCCTCGGACCGCGTCGCCGTCCGAGGCTAGTCCGAGCCTCGCCGAAGATGCGGTCGATGCCGAGGGTGTCGCTGCCCCCTTCCAGCGCCAAGACATGAGTCTGCAGGATCAGCTTGTCTTGTAGCGTGTGCTTTGTGTGGCCGTCGAGGCCAGAACACACACCCTTGCTGTGTTATAAAGCTGCGTCCCTTTTCCTCTTGTTCCAAGCATCTGGACTTTTTGTCGGTAACAGGGATATTTGTGCGAGCGAAAGTTGCTTCTCGCGGAAGGTGAGGAGTGAGGTATCCGTATCCCGGAGGCGTGGGAGTCCCTCGGCTCGGTCGACCTTGCCGCTTACGCGCACTTTTACTCGTCCACGAGGCCCTATCACCGATTTAGTCGAGAAAACTCGAAGAATCGCTTTGACAGAAGAGCTTTCGAACGTAGAGACTTGTTCGATCCGCGGAGTCACTTTATCCGAGCACGAGTTACTTATCGCAGAAGGTGATGAGTGAGGTATCCGTATCCCGGAGGCGTAGGAGTCCCTCGGCTCGGTCAGCCTTGGCTGCTTACGTGTACCCTGTCGTTTCCAGGACCCGCTTTTCGAAGTAGTCAAAAAGCACGAAAGATGTTCTGGTAAAAGAGATTTTCTGTTTGAGGAAAATTTTGACGCAGAGGGGGTTTCCCCCCTTTTAGCCCCCGAGGGAGGGTCGGGCTTTGCCGAGGCGAGGCCGACCCTTCCTTGTTGACTAAACTTTGCGCGGGTGCGAGGTATATGAACGATTTGGAAATATTTCAAGGGTAGAAGCGACGTAGCTGTTGGATGTTCCAAGCGTTGCCGTAGACCTCGCCTTGATTGTTGGCTAGCTTGTACGTTCCGGGCTTCAGAACTTTGGCGACGACAAACGGCCCTTCCCAAGGGGGCGTGAGCTTGTGCCTCCCTCGGGTGTCTTGCCGCAGCCGAAGCACCAGATCGCCCACCTGGAGGTCTCGGGGGCGGACCCCTCGGGCGTGGTAGCGTCGCAGGGACTGCTGATACCGCGCCGAGTGTAGTAGGGCCCTGTCCCGAGCCTCATCCAGTTGGTCTAGCGAGTCTTCTCGGCTAGTTTGGTTGCTTTCTTCGTTGTAGGCCCTCGTCCTCGGGGAGCCGTATTCCAGGTCAGTGGGCAGGACGGCCTCGGCCCCGTAGACCAGGAAGAACGGCGTGAAACCTGTGGCTCGGCTTGGCGTCGTCCTCAGGCTCCAGACCACCGAGGGGAGTTCCTTCATCCATCGCTTGCCGAATTTGTTGAGATTATTGTAAATCCGGGGCTTGAGCCCTTGTAGAATCATGCCGTTGGCACGTTCCACTTGCCCGTTCGACATGGGATGTGCTACGGCGGCCCAGTCCACCCGGATGTTGTGGTCCTCGCAAAAATTCAAGAATTTTTTGCCGGTGAACTGGGTGCCGTTGTCGGTGATGATGGAGTTCGGGACCCCGAAGCGATGGATAATGTTGGTGAAGAACGCCACCGCCTGCTCGGATCTGATGCTGTTTAGGGGTCGGACCTCGATCCACTTGGAGAATTTGTCGACGGCGACCAGCAGGTGCGTGTAGCCCCCGGGCGCCTTCTGCAGAGGGCCGACGAGGTCCAGACCCCACACAACGAAGGGCCAGGTGATGGGTATCGTCTGCAGAGCCTGAGCGGGAAGGTGGGTCTGCTTTGCATAGAATTGGAACCCTTCGCAGGCGCGAACAATTCTAGTGGCGTCAGCCACCGCCGTCGGCCAATAGAAGCCTTGGCGGAAAGCGTTCCCGACGAGGGTTCGAGCTGCTGCATGATGGCCGCAAGCCCCCGAGTGTATTTCTTGCAGGAGTTCCTGACCCTCGGCGATGGAGATGCATCGCTGGAGGATGCCCGAGGGGCTACGGTGGTAGAGCTCCTTCTCGTCGCCCAGCAAAACGAACGACTTGGCGCGGCGCGCTACCCGCCGAGCCTCGGCTCGGCCGAGGGGCAGCTCTCCTTGGCGGAGATATTGCAGGTACGGGGTCTGCCAATCTTGATCTGGCACGACCCTGCTCCGCTCCTCCTCGACGCGTAGGGCCTCACCCTCGGGCCCCGAGGGTTCCTCGGGTTGAGCCGAGGATGGCTCGGGCTGGGCCGAGGTCACCTCGGACGAGGCTGAGGGCACCTCGGGCCCGGGCGCGTCGCCCATCTTGACGGAGGGTTGGTGCAGATCCCGGGAGAAGACGTTCGGGGGAACCGTAGTTCGCCCCGAAGCTATCTTCGCCAGCTCGTCCGCAGTCTCGTTGTAGCGCCGAGCGATGTGGTTAAGCTCGAGCCCGTAGAACTTGTCTTCCAGGCGTCGAACCTCGTCACAGTAGGCCTCCATCTTCGGGTCGCGGCAGTGGGAGTTCTTCATGACTTGGTCGATGACGAGCTGCGAGTCGGCACGTGCATCGAGGCGTCGGACCCCTAGCTCGATGGCGATTCGCAACCCGTTGATCAGAGCTTCGTACTCAGCCACATTGTTGGACGCCGGGAAATGGAGGCGGAGTACGTAGCGCAGGTGCTTCCCGAGGGGCGAGACGAAGAGCAGGCCCGCGCCGGCTCCCGTCTTCGTCAGCGACCCGTCGAAAAACATGGTCCAGAGCTCTGGTTGGATCGGAGCCGTTGGCAACTGGGTGTCGACCCATTCGGCTACGAAGTCCGCCAGTACCTGGGACTTGATGGCCTTCCGAGGGGCGAACGAGATTGCGTCGCCCATGATTTCCACCGCCCACTTCGCGATCCGTCCCGAGGCTTCCCGGCACTGGATGATCTCCCCCAGGGGGAAGGATGACACCACAGTCACCGGATGAGACTCGAAATAATGTCGCAGCTTTCGCCTCGTCAGGATCACTGCATACAGCAGCTTCTGGACTTGTGGGTAGCGGATCTTGGTCTCGGACAGTACTTCGCTGACGAAGTAAACTGGCCTCTGAAGGGGTAAAGCATGCCCCTCTTCCTGCCTTTCGACCACGATCGCGGCGCTAACCACCTGAGTGGTTGCGGCGACGTAGACCAAGAGGGTTTCTCCATCAGCTGGGGGTACCAAGACGGGCGCCTGGGTGAGGAGCGCCTTCAGGTTCCCGAGGGCTTCCTCGGCCTCGGGAGTCCAAGTGAAGCACTCGGTCTTCCTTAAGAGACGGTACAGGGGCAGGCGCTCTCTCGCCGAGGCGCGAAATGAAGCGGCTCAAGGCCGCGAGGCATCCCATGACCCTCTGCACTCCTTTTAAGTCCCTGATGGGCCCCATGTTTGTGATGGCTGCGATCTTCTCCGGGTTGGCTTCGATGCCCCGCTCGGAGACGATGAATCCCAATAGCATGCCTCGGGGCACCCCGAAGACGCATTTCTCGGGATTGAGCTTGATGCCCTTCGCCTTGAGACACCGGAATGTCAGTTCGAGGTCGGAGAGAAGGTCGGAGGCTTTCCTGGTCTTGACTACGATGTCATCGACGTAGGCCTCGACCGTGCGACCAATGTGTTCGCCGAACACATGGTTCATGCACCGCTGGTACGTTGCACCCGCGTTCCTCAAACCGAACGGCATGGTGACATAACAGTACATGCCGAAGGGCGTGATGAAAGAAGTCGCGAGCTGGTCGGACTCTTTCATCTTGATTTGATGATACCCTGAGTAGGCATCGAGGAAAGACAGGGTTTCGCACCCTGCAGTGGAATCCACGATTTGATCGATGCGAGGTAGAGGGTAGGGGACTTTCGGACAGGCTTTGTTGAGACCAGTGTAGTCTACACACATCCGCCATTTTCCCCCTTTCTTCCTCACAAGTACAGGGTTGGCAAGCCATTCGGGATGGAATACCTCTTTGATGAACCCTGCCGCCATCAGCTTGTGGATCTCCTCGCCTATCACCCTGCGCCTTTCCTCGTCGAATCGGCGCAGAGGCTGTCTGACCGGTCGGGCTCCGGCCCGAATATCCAGCGAGTGCTCGGCGACATCCCTCGGTATGCCGGGCATGTCCGAGGGACTCCACGCAAAGACGTCGGCGTTTGCGCGGAGAAAGTCGACGAGCACTGCTTCCTATTTGGGGTCGAGCCCGGAACCGATCCGAATCTGCTTGGAGGTGTCGCCACTGGGGTCGAGAGGGACGGCCTTAACCGTCTCCGCTGGCTCGAAGTTGCCGGCATGTCGCTTTACGTCCGGCACCTCTCGGGAGAGGCTTTCCAGGTCGGCAATGAGGGCCTCGGACTCGACGAGGGCCTCGGCGTTCTCCATGCACTCCACATCGCATTCGAATGCGTGTTTGTACGTGGGGCCGACGGTGATGACCCCGTTGGGGCCCGGCATCTTGAGCTTCAGGTAGGTGTAGTTGGGGATGGTCATGAACTTCGCGTAGCATGGCCTTCCCAACACCGCGTGGTAGGTCCCTCGGAACCCGACCACTTCAAATGTCAAAGTCTCCCTTCGGAAGTTGGAGGGTGTTCCGAAGCAGACAGGAAGGTCGAGTCGTCCGAGGGGCTGGACGCGCTTCCCGGGA
Organism: Zea luxurians; assembly: GCA_029449295.1. Classification (NCBI taxonomy): domain Eukaryota; kingdom Viridiplantae; phylum Streptophyta; class Magnoliopsida; order Poales; family Poaceae; genus Zea; species Zea luxurians. The sequence continues at coordinate 6,508,064 of JAOPSE010000119.1, forward strand.
ATGATCCCGTGGAAGGGCGCAGCGCCTGCTCGGACAGACGACAGATCGATGCGCAGGAGCCTGAGGGTCTCAGCGTAGACGATGTTGAGGCAGCTGCCCCCATCCTTCAGGACCTTGGTGAGCCTGACGTCGCCGATGACGGGATCGACAACGAGCGGGTACTTTCCTGGGCTCGGCACGTGGTCGGGGTGGTCGTCCCGGTCGAAGGTGATGGGCTTGTTGGACCAGTCTAGGTAGACTGGCGCCGCCACCTTCACCGAGCAGACCTCCCGACGCTCCTGCTTACGATGCCGAGCCGAAGCATTCGCCGCATGCCCTCCGTAGATCATGAAGCAGTCGCGGACCTCGGGGAACTCTCCTGCTTGGCGATCTTCCCTTTTGTCGTCGTCGCGGGCCCTGTCACCCTCTGCGGGTGGCTCTACCCGGTGGAAGTGGCGCCGAAGCATGACGCATTCTTCGAGGGTGTGCTTGACGGGCCCCTGATGGTAGGGGCACGTCTTTTTGAGTGCCTTATCGAAGAGGTTGGCGCCCCCGGGGGGCTTCCGAGGGTTCTTGTGCTCGGCGGCGGCGACAAGGTCTGCGTCGGGAGCGTCGCGTTTCGCTTGCGACTTCCTCCCGCCTTTCTTCTTGGCGCCGCGCGGAGCAGACGTCTCGGGAGCATCTTCCGACGGGCGGCCCTGGGGCTGCTTGTCCTTTCGGAAGATGGCCTCGACCGCCTCCTGGCCGGAGGCGAACTTGGTGGCGATGTCCATCAGCTCGCTCGCCCTGGTGGGGGTCTTGCGACCCAACTTGCTCACCAGGTCGCGGCAGGTGGTGCCGGCGAGGAACGCGCCGATGACATCGGAGTCGGTGATGTTGGGCAGCTCGGTGCGCTGCTTCGAGAATCGTCGGATGTAGTCCCGGAGAGACTCTCCGGGCTGCTGTCGGCAGCTTCGGAGGTCCCAAGAATTCCCGGGGCGCACATAGGTGCCCTGGAAATTGCCGGCGAAGGCCTGGACCAAATCCTCCCAGTTGGAGATCTGCCCCGGAGGCAGGTGCTCCAACCAAGCGCGAGCGGTGTCGGAGAGGAACAGGGGGAGGTTGCGGATGATGAGGTTATCGTCGTCCGTCCCACCCAGTTGACAGGCCAGGCGGTAGTCCGCAAGCCACAATTCCGGCCTCGTTTCCCCCGAGTACTTTGTGATAGTAGTCGGGGGTCGGAATCGGGGCGGAAACGGCGCCCGCCGAATGGCTCGGCTGAAGACCTGCGGACCGGGTGGTTCGGGCGAAGGACTTCGATCCTCCCCACTGTCGTAGCGTCCCCCACGCCTGGGGTGATAGCCTTGGCGCACCCTTTCGTCGAGGCGCGCCCGACGGTCGCGATGAGGGTGCTCGTTACCGAGGTAGCCCGGGGCCACAGGCGCGGTGTTGCGCGTGCGCCCGGTGTAGACCGAGGCTTCCCGCACGAGTCGGGAAGTCGCGGCACGAGGTTCCGAGGGGTACCCCTGCCTTCGGGAGGCAGAGCTCTCGGCCCGTCGGGCCGCAGCGCCTTCCAGGAGATGCTTAAGTTCTCCCTGGATTCGCCGACCCTCGGTGGTTGATGACTCCGGCATCACGCGGAGGAGCATCGCTGCAGCGGCCAGGTCCTGACCGGTCCCGCCGGATGCGGGTGGCGGTCTGTCCCTGGCATCGTTAGCGATGCAGTGCTGGAGACCTTGGGGCAGGTGACGTATCTCTCCGGCCGGGGGCTGGCTCGCCCATACCTGCCCGACGTTCCGGCGGATTGCCTCGAGCGCTCCTGCTCCCTCATCGAGCCCGGCCTGCGCCCCGCGGACTTGCTCGAGCTGTGGGTCGTGACCCCCCGCCGGAACGGGGACCACAGCTAGCTCCCGCGGGATGTTAGCGCGAGGCGCTGGCCTAGGGAGATCGCCATCCTCCGGCATGCCGAGACAGCTGCCTCCGGAGGGACCCCCTAGCTCGACGTGGAAACATTCGCGGCTCGGGCCGCAGTCCTTGTCGTCAAGGCTGCGGCTACCGTCGGAACAATCGGAAAGGCAGTAGTCGCATGCGGTCATGAAGTCCCGCATGGCACTGGGGTTGCCAGATCTGGAGAAATCCCAGCAGACGCTGGGGTCGTCGTCTTCCTCGGACCCAGAGGGTCCGTAGGTTGAGACGCCCGTCAATCGGTCCCAAGGCGACCGCACACGAAACCCCAGAGAGGTTGCACTCGCCTCAACGTGAGTGCCCGCCAGGGCGAGATCGCTAGGCGGGTTGAGGTCGAGTCGAAATGATGAAAGATGGGGTACAGTCGGTACCTTTTTGTCGACGAGGAGCGACGAAGTCATGTCGGGGGCTGATCGCGCCGTCGTCTTGGGTACGAGGACGACGTCCTGCAGGCCCTTCGTGAGCGTGCTGGCGTCATCCATCCGCTCGGAGTCGACGTGCTGCGGGGGGATGGCGCTCGCCTTTGCCTCGAACGCGAGGGTGACGCCTAGCGTACCCTTCGTCGGGGCACTGGGGATGTCGATTTGCTCGACAGCCGTCGGAGCGCTGCCTCCCGTTCGGCCCTGGCTGCCCCGCCTTCTCCTCCTGCGACGGCGAGGGAGAGGATGGGGCGAGCTCGAGAGTTGTCCTTCCCGCACGCGGGGAAGGCGACGTCGGTTCCGCCGCCGGCGGGCGGACTGTCGACCGCCATTGTTGCTGCCGCACGGCGGTGGAAGGAGTACCATGTCGTAGCCGCTGTCGAGAGACATGAACTCGAGGCTCCCGAAACGGAGCACCGTCCCGGGTTGGAGAGGTTGTTGGAGACTGCCCATCTGGAGCTTGACGGGAAACTGCTCGTCAACACGCAGCGTGCCCCTACCTGGCGCGCCAACTGTCGGCGTTCCGAGACCGGGGGGTCCCCGAGCCGACGAGTGAGAGTGCCGCGTGTCCCAGCCCAGATGGGTCGAGCGCGTGGGCGAGCGCGAAGGGGGGAGAGAGAGAGCGAGCGAGAGCGAGGCGGCCGGAGCCGGGTCGTGAGGAGGGAGACGGAGATTCCCGCGGCCTTCGTGTTCGTCCCGCGCCCAGGTCGGGTGCGCTTGCAGTAGGGGGTTACAAGCGTCCGCACGGGTGAGGGGAGCGAGCGGCCCCAAGAGAGCGCCTGCCCCTGTCCCTCGTTCCCGCGAGGCCAACCTTTTCTAAGAAGGCCCTGGTCCTTCCTTTTATAGGCGTAAGGAGAGGATCCAGGTGTACAAATGGGGTGTAGCAAGGTGCTACGTGTCTAGCGGGGGAGAGCTAGTGCCCTAAGTATATGCCAAGGTGGCAGCCGGAGAGATCTTGGCGCCCAGCTAGTGTGGCGTCGTGGCTGTCGGAGAAGCGACGGAGCCGGACGGAGAGACAGCTGTCGGAGTGGCTGGGCCCTTGCTGACGTCCTCCTGCTTTCGTAAGGGAGCGGGGAGCTGCCGTCGTCATGGGTCTATCGGGGCGCCATCATTGCCTATCTGACAGAGCTAGCCAGATGGGACGTCGGTCCTGCTCCCTGCGGCCTGAGTCAGCTCGGGGTAGGGTGATGATGGCGTTTCCTGTTGACGTGGCGGACTCGTGCCCTAGGTCGGGCGACGTGGGGGCTCCTCCGAAGCCGTGGTCGAGTCTATCCTGCATGGTCGAGGCCGAACCTGAGCTCCCGGGTCGGGCGAGGCGGAGGTCGTTCGGCAGAGGCCAGGGCGGAGTCCGAGCCCTGGGTCGGGCGAGGCGGAGTTCGTCGTCTTCCGGGGCCTTAGCCCGAGTCCGAGCCCTAGGTCGGGCGGAGCGGAGTTCGCCGTCTTCCGGGGCCTTAGCCCGAGTCCGAGCCCTGGGTCGGGCGGAGCGGAGTTCGCCGTCTTCCGGGGCCTTAGCCCGAGTCCGAGCCCTGGGTCGGGCGGAGCGGAGTTCGCCGTCTTCCGGGGCTTTAGCCCGAGTCCGAGCCCTGGGTCGGGCGGAGTTCGCCGTCTTCCGGGGCTTTAGCCCGAGTCCGAGCCCTGGGTCGGGCGGAGCGGAGTTCGCCGTCTTCCGGGGCCTTAGCCCAAGTCCGAGCCCTGGGTCGGGCGGAGCTTCCTCTGGTGCTTTTAGCCAAGCCTGGCTGCCCGTCAGTCTTACCTTTTGCGTTAGAGGCCCCAGTGACTTGGTCGGTCGGTGCGGTGATTTAGTCAGGGTTACTTCTTATCGAAGGCGAGGCCTCGGGCGAGCCGGAGATGCGTCTGCCGTGAAAGAGGAGGCCTCAGGCGAGACGGAATCATCTTAGGGTCGGCTGCCCTCGCCCGAGGCCAGGCTCGGGCGTGGCGTGATCGAGTCGCTCGTATGGACCGATCCCTGACTTAATCAAACCCATCAGGCCTCTGCAGCTTTATGCTGATGGGGGTTACCAGCTGAGAATTAGGCGTCTTGTGGGTACCCCTAATTATGGTCCCCGACAAGTACACCCTTAAAAGCTAGTGAACCATCACTTCTTCTAAAGACAGACACATCTACATTTGTAAATAAACAGTTGTATCCCATATTACACAACTGACTAACAGATAGCAAATTGTAACCAAGAGACTCTACTAAAAACACATTTGAAATAGAGTGCTCATTAGAAATTGCAATTTTACCTAACCCTTTTACCTTGCCTTGATTCCCATCACCGAATATGATTGAATCTTGGGAATCTTTATTCTTGACGTAGGAAGAGAACATCCTCTTTTCCCCCGTCATGTGGTTTGTGCATCCGCTGTCGATAATCCAGCTTGAGCCCCCGGATGCATAAACCTGCAAGGCAATTTTAGGCTTGGGTTTTAGGTACCCAACTCATGTTGGGTCCTACAAGGTTAGCACAAATATCCTTAGGGACCCAAATGCAAGTTTTATCACCCTTGCATTTAGCCCCTAACTTCCTAGCAATTACCTTTCTATCCTTTCTACAAATTGCAAAGGAAGCATTCAAAGCACAGTAAATTGTAGAAGGACCATTCATAACTTTTCTAGGAATATTAACAATATTCGTCCTTGGCATATGATGAATATTTTTCCTAGGCATATTTCTATTATGCACATAAGAAGAACTAGAAGCAACCATGACATGAGCATCAAAATCATCATAAGCATTATAACCCCTATAAGCACTTCTAGGTTGTCTTCTATCATGATACAAAAAAGCATGGTTCTTTTTAGCATTAGTAGCCATAGGGGCCTTCCCTTTCTCCTTAGCGGGAATGGGAGCCTTATGGCTTGTTAAGTTCTTGGCTTCCCTTTTGAAGCCAAGTCCATCCTTAATGGAGGGGTGTCTACCAACAGTGTAGGCATCCCTAGCAAATTTCAGTTTATCAAAATTACTCTTGCTAGTCTTAAGTTGAGCATTAAGACTAGCTAATTCATCATTCAATTTTGAAATAGAAACTAAGTGTTCACTACAAGCATTAGTATCAATGTCCTTACACCTAGTGCAAATTTCAACATGTTCAACACAAGAGTTGGATTTATTTGCTTCTACTAGTTTAGCATTTAAATCATCGTTTATGCTCTTTAAGTTAGAAATAGAATCATGGCATGTAGACACTTCACAAGCAAGCATTTCATTCCTCTTAATTTCTAATGCAAGGGATTTTTGAGCTTCTACAAACTTATCATGTTCTTCATACAACAAATCCTCTTGCTTTTCTAAAAGTATATTCTTTTCATTCAAGGCATCAATTAATTCATTAATTTTGTCTATATTAGATCTATCTAGGCCTTTGAACAAACATGAATAATCTACTTCATCCTCATCACTAGACTCGTCCTCACTTGAAGAAGCATAGGTAGAGTTGCGAGTACATACCTTCTTCTCCCTTGCCATAAGGCATGTATGACGCTCGTTGGGGAAGAGGGTTGATTTGTTGAAGGCGGTGGCGGCGAGTCCTTCATTGTCGGAGTCGGAAGAGGAGCAATCCGAGTCCCACTCCTTGCCTAGATGCGCCTCGCCCTTTGCCTTCTTGTAATGCTTCTTCTTTTCCCTCTTGTTCCCTTGGTCCTGATCACTTAGCATTAGGCGGACGACGTCGTGGTCCGTCCATCGCGTGCTTCCATAGCTCCTTATCTTGTTGACAAGGGTCTTGAGCCGATTGTATGTTTGGGTTGGCTCCTCCCCCCTTATCATAGCGAATCTCCCAAGTTCGCCTTCCACCAATTCCATTTTGGTGAGCATGGTGACGTCGTTGCCCTCGTGAGAGATCTTGAGGGTGTCCCATATTTGCTTGGCATTGTCCAAGCCGCTCACCTTATTGTACTCTTCCCTGCACAAAGATGCTAAGAGAACAGTAGTAGCTTGTGCATTTTTATGAATTTGTTCATTAATAAACATAGGGCTATCCGAGCTATCAAATTGCATTCCACTCTCTACAATCTCCCATATGCTAGGATGGAGAGAGAACAAGTGAGTACGCATTTTGTGGCTCCAAAATCCGTAGTCCTCTCCATCAAAGTGAGGGGGCTTGCCAAGTGGAATGGGGAGCAAATGCGAATTTGAACTTTGCGGAATACGAGAGTAGTCAAAAGAAAAGTTCGAATTAACCGGTTTTCTTTTCTCGTAGTCGTTGTGGTCGTCGTCCTTTTGGGAAGAAGAGGATTCGTCGCTGTCGTAGTATACGATCTCCTTGATGTGCCTTGTCTTCTTCTTCTTCCCATCTTTTCGCTTGTGGCTTGAACCCAAGTCGGTAGACTTGTCATTCTTCGGCTCGTTGAAGATGGACTCCTTCTCGTTGTTGTCGACCACCATCCCCTTTCCCTTAGGATCCATATCTTTGGGCGATTAGTCCCTTTCTTGAAGAGAACGGCTCTGATACCAATTGAGAGCACCTAGAAGGGGGGGTGAATAGGTGATCCTGTAAAACTTCAAAACTTAAGCCACAAAAACTTGGTTAATCGTTTGCACAATAATTGCCAAGTGGCTAGAGAGGAGTCTCAACAAAACACAATACCACAAGAGATCAACACAGAGATGACACAGTGGTTTATCCCGTGGTTCGGCCAAGACCAACGCTTGCCTACTCCACGTTGTGGCGTCCCAACGGACGAGGGTTGCAATCAACCCCTCTCAAGCGGTCCAAAGACCCACTTGAATACCACGGTGTTTTGTTTTGCCTTTCAATATCCCGTTTGCGAGGAATCTCCACAACTTGGAGTCTCTCGCCCTTACACTTAAGATTCACAAAGAAATACGGAGTAAGGGGGAAATAGCAACGCACACAAGACTCAAAAATCAGAGCAACAGCACGCACACAAGTCGCAACAAGAGCTCGCAACACAACTCAATGAGTTCACAACTCGACAAGAGCTCTAGATGCTATCACAATGAAACGAATGCGTGAGATCGATGTCTTGGTGCTTAAGAGTGTTGTAGGAATGCTTGGTGTTCTCCTCCATCCGCCTAGGGGTCCCTTTTATAGCCCCAAGGCAGCTAGGAGCCGTTTACAACAAATCTGGAAGGCCATCCTTGCCTTCTGCCGTCGGGTGCACCGGACAGTCCGGTGCACACCGGACACTGTTCGGTGCCCGATTCATTTCCATAAACAGCGCAGTCGACCGTTGCAGACCGTTGGAGATCTGGCGCACCGGACAGTCCGGTGCACACCGGACAGTCCGGTGCCTCCTTCCGACCGTTGGCCAGACCACGTGTCGCGCGCAGAATCCGCGGCCGACCGTTGGCGCAGCCGACCGTTGGCTCACCGGACAGTCCGGTGCACACCGGACAGTCCGGTGATTTTTAGCCGAACGCTGTCAGCAACTTTCCCGAGAGTGGCCAGTTCGCCCGAGGCAGCCTGGCGCACCGGACACTGTCCGGTGCACCACCGGACAGTCCGGTGCCCCAGACCGAAGCAGCCTTTTGGCTGTACACAGCCAACTCTTCTTCTTTCTTCTTCTCTCTGTTTCTATCACTTAGACAAGTATATTAGTACACAAAACCAATGTACTAAGGCTTAGAAACATACCTTTACTTGTGATTTGCGCTTTGTTCATCCATGGGCATAGATTTACACTTAAGCACTTGTGTTGACACTCAATCACCAAAATACTTAGAAATGGCCCAAAGGCACATTTCCCTTTCAATCTCCCCCTTTTTGGTGATTTATGCCAACACAACATAAAGCAGCTAGAACAAGTGCAAAATCACTCCAAATAAAATAACTTTGAGTTTTATTCAATTTTGGCATATATGGATCATCCTTTGCCACCACTTGGTTTGTTTTTGCAAATCAAACTCAAATCTCTATCTCTTAAGTCAAACACACATTGAAGCATAAAGAGAGTCATTCCAAAAGAGATTGATCAAAGATTTCAAAAACTCCCCCTTTTTCCCATAATTACTACTTCTCCCCACAAGAAGCCAACTTTTGACAAGAGATGCAATAAAAGCGTTTTGACACACCAAAAAGCTCTATTCTACTGTTTTCAAAATCTCTCAAGTGGTAGCTGATCCATTTATCACTTTGGCCTTTATTTTCTCCCCCTTTGGCATCAAGCACCAAAACGGGATCAATCTTGGCCCTTTAACCCCATTGCCTCACCAAATCTTCAAATAAGAGTGAATAGGCAATAAGAGTTTAAAGATGAACTTGGAAAAGTTACTCTTTTCATCGGAGTGCAGTGGAAGTCTTTGCATGGTCCAAGTCCACCTTTTCCCTTTCAATTCTCCTTTGAGACTAAGACAAGCAAACTCAAGCATATGGTTAGTCTCAAAGGGTCAAGTTGTAACACATCTCCCCCTAAACACGTGCATCACTTTGCAACGGACTTGTGAGGTCCAGGGAGTGTTTGTACAACTTGAGCACCATAATAAGCAACAAGATGCAGAATGAACATGATCAAAGGCATAAACACGTATATGCTACATTTCAATCCAAGTTCCGCGAATCTAAGATATTGAGCTCACTACGCAGCCTGCAAAAGGTCTTCTCATCTAGAGGCTTGGTAAAGATATCGGCTAGCTGGTTCTCGGTGCTAACATGAAACACTTCGATATCTCCCTTTTGCTGGTGGTCTCTCAAAAAGTGATGCCGGATGTCTATGTGCTTTGTGCGGCTGTGTTCAACAGGATTTTCTGCCATGCGGATAGCACTCTCATTATCACATAGGAGTGGGACTTTGCTCAGATTGTAGCCAAAGTCCCTGAGGGTTTGCCTCATCCAAAGTAGTTGCGCGCAACACTGTCCTGCGGCAACGTACTCGGCCTCAGCGGTGGATAGGGCAACGGATGTTTGTTTCTTAGAGTTCCATGACACTAGGGACCTTCCTAAGAATTGGCACGTCCCCGATGTACTCTTCCTATCGACCTTACATCCAGCATAGTCGGAACCTGAATATCCAATTAAGTCAAAGGTAGACCCCTTTGGATACCAGATCCCGAAGCAAGGCGTAGCGACCAAATATCTAAAGATTCGCTTCACCGCCACTAAGTGACACTCCTTAGGATCGGATTGAAATCTAGCACACATGCATACGCTAAGCATAATATCCGTTCTACTAGCACATAAATAAAGCAAAGAACCTATCATTGACCGGTATGCTTTTTGATCGACGGACTTACCTCCTTTGTTGAGGTCGGTGTGTCCGTCAGTTCCCATCGGCGTCTTTGCGGGCTTGGCGTCCTTCATCCCAAACCTCTTTAACAAATCTTGCGTGTACTTCGTTTGGGAGATGAAGGTGCCGTCCTTGAGTTGCTTCACTTTGAACCCAAGGAAGTAGTTCAACTCGCCCATCATCGACATCTCGAATTTCTGCGTCATCACCCTGCTAAACTCTTCACAAGACTTTTGATTAGTAGAACCAAATATTATGTCATCGACATAAATTTGGCACACAAATAAATCACCATCACATGTCTTAGTGAAAAGAGTTGGATCGGCTTTCCCAACCTTGAAAGCATTAGTAATTAAGAAATCTCTAAGGCATTCATACCATGCTCTTGGGGCTTGCTTAAGTCCATAGAGCGCCTTAGAGAGCTTACACACATGGTCGGGGTACCGTTCATCCTCGAAGCCAGGGGGTTGCTCCACGTACACCTCCTCCTTGATCGGCCCATTGAGGAAAGCGCTCTTCACATCCATTTGGTACAACCTGAAAGAATGGTGAGCGGCATATGCCAGCAAGATACGAATTGATTCTAGCCTAGCCACAGGAGCAAATGTCTCCTCAAAGTCCAAACCTGCGACTTGGGCATACCCTTTTGCCACAAGTCGAGCCTTGTTCCTTGTCACCACCCCGTGCTCGTCCTGTTTGTTGCGGAACACCCACTTGGTTCCCACGACATTTTGCTTGGGACGAGGCACCAGTGTCCAAACTTCATTTCGCTTGAAGTTGTTTAACTCCTCTTGCATGGCCAACACCCAGTCCGGATCTAGCAAGGCCTCTTCTACCCTGAAAGGCTCAATAGAAGAGATAAAGGAGTAATGCTCACAAAAATTAACTAATCGAGATCGAGTAGTTACTCCCTTGCTGATATCACCTAGAATTTGATCGACGGGATGATCCCTTTGAATCATCGCTCGAACTTGGGTTGGAGGTGCCGATTGCGCTTCTTCCTCCATCACATGATCATCTTGTGCTCCCCCTTGATCACACGCCTCCTGTTGATGAACCTGTTCATCGTCTTGAGTTGGGGGATGCACCGTTGTTGAGGAAGAAGGTTGATCTCGTTCATTTTGTTCTTGTGGCCGCACTTCTCCAATCGCCATGGTTCGTATAGCGGCCGTCGGAACATCTTCTTCATCTACATCATCACAATCAACAACTTGCTCTCTTGGAGAGCCATTAGTCTCATCAAATACAACGTCGCTAGAGACTTCAACCAAACCCGATGATTTGTTGAAGACCCTATACGCCTTTGTATTTGAATCATAACCTAGCAAAAACCCTTCTACAGCTTTGGGAGCAAACTTAGAATTTCTACCTTTCTTCACTAGAATGTAACATTTGCTCCCAAATACACGAAAGTAGGATACATTGGGTTTGTTACCGGTTAGCAGCTCATACGACGTCTTCTTGAGGAGGCGATGTAGGTAGACCCGGTTGATGGCGTGGCAAGCCGTGTTCACGGCTTCCGACCAAAAGCACTCGGGGGTCTTGAATTCTCCAAGCATTGTCCTCGCCATGTCGATTAGCGTCCTGTTCTTCCTCTCTACCACACCATTTTGTTGTGGTGTGTAGGGAGCGGAGAACTCGTGCTTGATCCCTTCCTCCTCAAGGAACTCCTCCACTTGAAGGTTCTTGAACTCGGACCCGTTGTCGCTCCTTATCTTCTTCACCTTTAGCTCAAACTCATTTTGAGCTCTCCTGAGGAAGCGCTTTAGGGTCCCTTGGGTTTCAGACTTATCCTGCAAAAAGAACACCCAAGTGAAGCGGGAAAAGTCATCAACAATAACTAGACCATACTTACTTCCTCCTATGCTCAGATAGGCGACGGGTTCGAAGAGGTCCATATGTAGCAGCTCCAGGGGTCTTGATGTTGTCATCACATTTTTGGTGTGATGAGAGCCTCCCACCTGTTTCCCTGCTTGACAAGCTGCACAAGGTCTATCTTTTTCGAAATGCACATTGGTTAGACCTATCACGTGTTCTCCCTTTAGAAGCTTGTGGAGGTTCTTCATCCCCACATGTGCTAAGCGGCGATGCCACAACCAGCCCATGCAAGTCTTAGCCATTAAGCATGCATCTAGACCGGCCTCTTCTTTTGCAAAATCAACTAAGTAAAGTTTGCCGTCTAGTACTGTCGGCGTTCCGAGACCGGGGGGTCCCCGAGCCGACGAGTGAGAGTGCCGCGTGTCCCAGCCCAGATGGGTCGAGCGCGTGGGCGAGCGCGAAGGGGGGAGAGAGAGAGCGAGCGAGAGCGAGGCGGCCGGAGCCGGGTCGTGAGGAGGGAGACGGAGATTCCCGCGGCCTTCGTGTTCGTCCCGCGCCCAGGTCGGGTGCGCTTGCAGTAGGGGGTTACAAGCGTCCGCACAGGTGAGGGGAGCGAGCGGCCCCAAGAGAGCGCCTGCCCCTGTCCCTCGTTCCCGCGAGGCCAACCTTTTCTAAGAAGGCCCTGGTCCTTCCTTTTATAGGCGTAAGGAGAGGATCCAGGTGTACAAATGGGGTGTAGCAAGGTGCTACGTGTCTAGCGGGGGAGAGCTAGTGCCCTAAGTATATGCCAAGGTGGCAGCCGGAGAGATCTTGGCGCCCAGCTAGTGTGGCGTCATGGCTGTCGGAGAAGCGACGGAGCCGGACGGAGAAGACAGCTGTCGGAGTGGCTGGGCCCTTGCTGACGTCCTCCTGCTTTCGTAAGGGAGCGGGGAGCTGCCGTCGTCATGGGTCTATCGGGGCGCCATCATTGCCTATCTGACAGAGCTAGCCAGATGGGACGTCGGTCTTGCTCCCTGCGGCCTGAGTCAGCTCGGGGTAGGGTGATGATGGCGTTTCCTGTTGACGTGGCGGACTCGTGCCCTAGGTCGGGCGACGTGGGGGCTCCTCCGAAGCCGTGGTCGAGTCTATCCTGCATGGTCGAGGCCGAACCTGAGCTCCCGGGTCGGGCGAGGCGGAGGTCGTTCGGCAGAGGCCAGGGCGGAGTCCGAGCCCTGGGTCGGGCGAGGCGGAGTTCGTCGTCTTCCGGGGCCTTAGCCCGAGTCCGAGCCCTGGGTCGGGCGGAGCGGAGTTCGCCGTCTTCCGGGGCCTTAGCCCGAGTCCGAGCCCTAGGTCGGGCGGAGCGGAGTTCGCTGTCTTCCAGGGCCTTAGCCCGAGTCCGAGCCCTGGGTCGGGCGGAGCGGAGTTCGCCGTCTTCCGGGGCTTTAGCCCGAGTCCGAGCCCTGGGTCGGGCGGAGCGGAGTTCGCCGTCTTCCGGGGCTTTAGCCCGAGTCCGAGCCCTGGGTCGGGCGGAGCGGAGTTCGCCGTCTTCCGGGGCCTTAGCCCAAGTCCGAGCCCTGGGTCGGGCGGAGCTTCCTCTGGTGCTTTTAGCCAAGCCTGGCTGCCCGTCAGTCTTACCTTTTGCGTTAGAGGCCCCAGTGACTTGGTCGGTCGGTGCGGTGATTTAGTCAGGGTTACTTCTTATCGAAGGCGAGGCCTCGGGCGAGCCGGAGATGCGTCTGCCGTGAAAGAGGAGGCCTCAGGCGAGACGGAATCATCTTAGGGTCGGCTGCCCTCGCCCGAGGCCAGGCTCGGGCGTGGCGTGATCGAGTCGCTCGTATGGACCGATCCCTGACTTAATCAAACCCATCAGGCCTCTGCAGCTTTATGCTGATGGGGGTTACCAGCTGAGAATTAGGCGTCTTGAGGGTACCCCTAATTATGGTCCCCGACAGTAGCCCCCGAGCCTCGAAGGGAGTGTTAACACTCGCTTGGAGGCTTTCCGTCGCACTTTTTTGCAAGGGGACCAGACTTTCTCGGTTGCACTTTGTTCCGGTGGGTGCGCGCGAGCGCACCCGCCGGGTGTAGCCCCCGAGGCCTCGGAGGAGTGGTTTTACTCCTTCGAGGTCTTAATGCCTTGCGCAATGCTTCGGCTGGTCTGGCGGTTCCCTCATGCGAACAGGCCGTAGCCCAGATGCTCTTGTCGGGGCCCAAGTTCTCGGGCTGGTATGTTGATGCTGTCAACGGTTCGGCCGGAGCCGGGTTTGCGAGAGCAGCCCCCGAGCCTCCGCACAGAGCAGGAGGACGATCAGGGACAGACTCGGCTTTTTTATATACGCCCCTACGTCGCCTTTCCGCAAGGAGGAGGGGGGGAGAGCGCCATGTTACCCTCGATGGGCACCGAACATGGTGTCTCCGGTGAGCTGCAATCGGGTAATCCGAGGTGGACGTCCGTGCCCCGTTCGTTGGGGGTCGGCTAGGGGCCCGGAGGCACGCCCAAAAGTACCTGCGGGTGATCTGCCGGACCCGGTCCCCTGGCGACGGGGTCCGAGGGCTCGTTGCCTCCCTCCGATGGGATTCCGTTACAGAGTCGTTCCCGCTGGTCTCGGAAATGTCCTAGGGTACCTCGGGAGCGCAGCCCGAGCCTTGGTTATGTATCGAACGTACCCCTGGTCATCCCTCGCTCGGTGTCTGAGGCGACTGTGAACCCTTCGGGGGGCCAGCCTTCGAACCCCTGATCAGTAATGGGCGCGGAGCCCGAGTAGCCTGAGGCGGTCGTGGGACCTTTCGGGGGCCGACCTTCGAACCCCTGACCAGTAGTGGGTGTCGGGCCCACGCGATCTGAGGCGGCTGTTGAACCCTTCGGGGGGCCAGCCTTCGAACCCCTGATCAGTAAGGAGGCTCGGAGCCTAGTTCCTTCGCGGGGAAGGATCCCTTTGGGGTTATCCCCCTTTCCCGGTCCCTGTTGCAAGAGATAGAGAAAGAAGGAAAAGGGAAAAAGGATTCGAAATTGAACGTCGTGGCGTACCTTTTTTGGTGTGGCCGTTTTGTCGAAGGCGAAACGTCGCCCGCCACCTGTAGCGCTGTCCGTCGAGCCGCGGAGTTAATGCGCCGGGGCGAGTAGTTGGCGAGGTTGCCGTTGCGCGTGCGCGAGCCGTTCGAGGTACGGGTCACGGGCGCACCGTCTTCGCACCGCGAGAGAGGAGGTTCTCTTGCCGCCTCCGGATGGGACGTGAGCCTAGCTGATGGCGTGATCGCTGCTCTTGCGCGCCTGCCACCGTCATTACTGCCGGCCCACTTTCGGTCGCATTGACCGTCGCGCCAGGCTGGCGCTGCCGGGTCGCGTGCTGGGTCGCCTCGAGTCGCGGTATTGGTTCCGCGATTGAGGGGGCGCGACGGTGGCGCAAGTGGCGGTGCGGTTGCTTGCATGCGGCAACCGGCGCACTGGTTGTGTGACGCGTGGGCCTGGGCCTCCAAGCAGTCGCGTCACAAGTCGGAGAAGCGCGTCCACCTGGCGCGGTTGCGTGCTGCCTGCACGGCTGCCCGCCCCTTCCGCCCATTGGCCTGGGCAAAAGTGGGGGGTCGCCTGTGACCGCTGGGCGGTTGTGTGCACCGCGCGCGGCGGTTTGGCTTCTTCTTCTTTGAGCCGGTTTGCATGACATGCGGGACCCAGCCCCCGGGCCGCAGGGGAGGGCCTTGGAGCGTGTTGGAGAAGACTCAGCCCGTGGCGTTTGGGGGCGCACGCAGGGAGAGTTGCCTTTAAAAGGAGGGCGGCCCCTTTCGGAAGGCAACCATGTCTTCTTCCTCCCTTATGCGTCGTGTCTTTCCATCTTCCAAGCCCCCAGATGGGGGGTATCCGCCGTCTTTCCTTCTCGTTGGAGGGACACAACTCCGTGGGAGTTGGTACCTTTCAGCCATCGTTCGGCTTCAAGGATTTTCATCAGGCAGCCCGGTTGCACCCCTCCATCGGCGGTCACCCAAGATGGTGACCTCCAGCTTGATGGTGGGGAAGGGCTAACCGGACTGCCATCTAGGTCCCACCCTCAGCCTCAAGGATGTTCATCATCCTCGCTGGGGTGGGTGCCGGACTGAGCCGGCGCTCTGCCTCCCGTGCGGGTTTTTGTGGGTCATCCTCTCCGACTATGTTCGTGGGAGAGGGCGCTCACTGGCCCTGCGGGTGGCCTGGACTCCGACGACGCAGGATGGATCGGCGACGAACGTCGTCACATCCAGCGTGTCGGGTCCGCTGGCTCGGGTCCGGCGGCCCCTTCTGTCGGGGGGCGGTCTGCCGCGCCGGGTATACGGGAGGTCCACCCTAGGCGCCGCACGTCGCTAGGGCGGCGCTCGTGTTCTGGGGTGGTCCTGCCTTTTGCACCAGGGCGGCGTCCTCACGCGGAGGCCGGTGCCCCACTCATTTGGGAGGATTTGAGTGGGGATCTGCCAGAGGGCTGGTGGCTTCTGCCGTCAGCTGTCGAGGCGGGGGGCGGCTCGAGAAATCCCCGTCGCCGGCGGGGTCACCGCCACTACCCGCTCTTCAGGCCCTCCGGCTCTTTGTACTTGTCCTCGCCCCTCGGGTGGCGTTATGGGCGAGGGCAAGACGGCAGCAGTGCCTGCGCTGCAGCGGAGGGGGGGAACCGGAGTTCCGTTTGTAATGGCACTTCGGATGCCAGAGTGTCTGTTCATTTCGGCTTTCGGGGCCTGAAACATGTATGTAATTTTGGCACAGAGCCGTGTTTTTTTCCTCATTTTCGAGCGCTAAGTCTCGCCTGTTGATTATCTGACCCGCTTCACCAAGCATGAGTCGCCCCGTGTCAAGGTGACGAGTGAGGTATCCGTATCCCGGAGGCGTAGGAGTACCCCGGCTCGGTCGGCCCTGTTGTCCGAGGCTCCTCTAGCTTAGTTAAAGAGACCC